>WTXC01000126.1:0-74514 GCA_022496195.1 Lactifluus subvellereus | reverse complement strand
GCAGACTACGTCTACTATGAGATTCCCACTGAAGAAGACCCCTCCCTACTCCAACCAGCGCGATACCTCTCTTATGAGGGAGGCACTGACCCGAAGGTTGTGGGCACTATGGGGCCCAACCTTCCAGTCTACGCCGAACCACTTCGCCTCCCTTTCTCCCCCTTCAACCTTTTTAGCCTTCCCCTTACTCAGGAGCAACGCGAATCGCTCCTATTCACTTCCCCCAGAGAATCCAGCGTCGATGAGGCCCTTAGGGACCTTGGAGACCTACCCATGCGTGCAGAAATCGAACGATACAGGTGGGCCACTGTTGCGATGGTGTTAGGCTCAAGCGTTGGCCTTCTGCACGACTTGTGCGACGGGTTGGTTCATTGGCTTGGTCTAGCCCAAGTCTAGGCTTCAATGGACTCTGGAGGGCCTGGAGCGCACAGGCGGAGTGTGATTCACAAGAGGAGTGGACAGTCCCTTCAGTGCGATGTTAGGAAAGATTGACGAATCGTCCCTACACAACGCAATGAGAGGAAAGGTGGATCGACACTTCAAGGGGTAGGGCACAAGCTTTGGCAAAGCTCCTGCCTCTGCGCCTTGAGGGGAAGTACAGGCCGAGGTAACCTCAAGATAACCTCAGCTTGCAGGACAGGGGAAACTAGCTTGATTGCTCAAGAAGTCGAGTCTGAGTACATACAGACGAGGCGAAGCACTATAAGTACTAGGTAGGGTCAAGGGTAGTGCGTCACCGTAGCTATGATGTCATGTACTAGGGCAGAGGGGTAAAACGCGTCATCATACAGGGTTGAGGGTAAGTGCGTCATCGTACAAGGCCTAGGGCCCATCATCAGTAAGCAATAGGCGGCCTCATGGTTCGCATGAGGCAGTGGGTCAAGGGGAAGGCATATGGAGAGAAAAAGTAGGGGTACTCAGTCCAGAGCAGTCCAGAACGTAACAAGCAGAATCACTCAACAGGCGACTACTAGAACACGTCCGGGCTATGCTGCACCAGTCACAACTTCCGAAATACTTATGGGGAGAAGCTATTCACCATGCTGTCTGGCTCAAAAACAGAACTTCTACTCGTGTCTTAGGCAACAGCACACCCTATGAACAACTCTTTGGCAGCAAACCCAATCTGGCAGCAACCCCCGAATGGGGACAACGCGTCTGGGTACACAATGACTCATCTAGCAAACTGGACGCGCGCACCATTTCCCTTTCCCAATCCACATATATTGAATCCATTACGAACCGTTTCAACCTTCACAACGCCAAGCCACTCGGAACACCCATGACACAAGGCATAGTCTACACCAAAGCCGACTCACCCTCCGACGCCACCGATGCCGCTCTAATGGCAAAAACTCCTTATCGCGAGGCCATTGGCAGCCTCATGTATGCTGCAGTCGCCACACGTCCCGACATCTCATTTGCTGTGTCAACACTCTCTCAGTTCCTTGATAATCCTGGCCAAGCTCACTGGGAAGCAGTCAAACGCATCTTCCGCTACCTAGCAGGAACCAAACACCTTGAATTAACCTATGGCGGAGAACACCACGACCTCATAGGATATACAGACGCAGATGGCGCAGCGCAAGAACACCGGAAGGCCATTTCCAGATATGCATTCCTTATTGACGGCGGCGCAATCTCCTGGAGATCTCGCAAACAAGAACTTGTCACATTGTCAACTGCCGAAGCCGAATATGTTGCCGCAACGCACGCAGCAAAAGAAGCAACCTGGCTGCGGCGCCTCATCACTGAGCTATTCCCCACCATCGACAAACCAATCACCCTTTATTGCGACAATCAGTCAGCACTCAAATTAGCCTCAGAAGACAACTACCACGCTAGAACAAAGCACATCGACACAAGATATCATTATATTCGAGACGTCATCGCCAAAAACATCATCAATGCGACCTATTGCCCGACAGAAGACATGACCGCGGATATCCTTACGAAGCCACTACCCAAGTGGAAGACTGCAATTCACGTGTCCGCACTAGGACTTCGTCGCGCTTGAGGGGGAGTGTTGGAGAATTGAGGGTGCGCGGCGGAAGAGAGCCGCGCCAAAGGTATTCCGGACAGACTTCATTCCATTCTACTCCATTCGCCTCCTATTACTATAAAACCCTAGATTATCAAGCACGATCATACGGACACACCACCGGACCATATACTGTTTGAATATCCCCGACTTGTTTACATTCTTGGCCCTTAGTTCCGACTCCATTTCTCTTTATCGACTCCTATAAAATACTGTATAAAAGACTCTTAGAATTACCTTGTATCAGAACAGTGTCTAGTATCAAAGCATTGTATTGTCCCCTCCAAAAACTCGTCTCTTAAAGTCCCGGCTTCGTCTCGCTCTTGCTCGATCTCCTGCGCTCGTTTTCCCTCTCGCTCGACCTCCTGCCTTTTTCACTACAGGCGGAGCACTCCTTCGACATCTCCTCGAACCCCCCCTTGCCCGCCTGTAACCAACACCATGGAGGTCTGTAGGACAATGGTATAGTACCGTCGGCTACTTTCTCAGTCGCAAAGCCGCTATTCCCGAGCCTAAATGAATGGCCTTCGTGATTTTGCTGTGCGTCCTTTTTTCCTTTGTTCTCGTACTTCACGCTCCTTACTGTGCACAATCCTGGTTTATTCACTGTCCTGTATCCTATCTAGTCGTATTTACATCAAGGCCGTGACCGGATAAGAGAAGTAATCAGAAAAATCAACATTACGGGGGTTTGCATGACGACGGCGCATGCATTGGCGAGCTCGCTTTAGCGGCACCGCCGAATCATGAACGTCGCCATCACTGGTCGTAGAGCAGTACATGTACGGGTTTCTCGTATGCAGCTTTCAAGCCACCTTTGTTTGTGCATGCCCCTTTCACAAAATGACATTTCAACTTGGCCTTCACTCGGATACCACAGAATGATTGTCCTCTATCATCGTCATTATCCCAGCAACGGAGACTACCTCGGTGGCTCGGTCTCTGAAAGAGGTTGAGGTAATTCATAAAAAAATTCCGCAGCGTATAAAATTCCATATATAACGGCATTCCGCAGTAAGGTAGCCCGAGAACGCCGCAAGCGCGCTACACGAATCGGTCCAGCCGGTCCGGTGTCCAACGCTAGCTGTGACACTGAACAGTGCGGTGCCGCATACAACAGACTCGAATATAACATGAGGACTCCCAACACGACCTGCGAGCCGACGGTCATCCCTAGCGACGGTGTGATACGAAATACTCATTGCTGCGGGACCAATAACCTATAAGACCGGCCCATATGTTGATCCCCTTCATTCATATACAGTTGAAGTTCTCATATTGCATCGCTTCGGGACTGGCAGAGGGGTCATGCATTAAGAGATCGATGCAGGAGGAAATTTGTCACATATCGTGAGAAAAATGTGACAGTGTTACTATCTAGGAACACGGCGTAAAATACTGGGTCAACGGTGTTTGAGTAGAACTACGAAGATCATCACGCAACATATGGGCTCTGTACTTGCGTAACTGACGAGGCAATTCAAAGGCAAAGCCCTCACCTCCATACCTAATACAAGCCTTTTCAAGTGTTTCACAAAGTTTCATGGTTTCACGGCGTGAGGGCAAATCATCGACATCACCATCACCCTCTGAGTCTGAGTCATCAAGTTCAATGACTTCGCCACGGGCAACTGCCATCTCATGCTGAACCTCAGCCACGATTTCGGCATCACCTCCTTCAAACCTGTATGGTGAGTCACCAACCTCGTGTTCCTCGATTGGATTGACAAGATCCTCCAGGGTAGGTGGGGGACCAATTATCCTTCTCCGCTTGACCAGCTCTTCGACTGAGTCCATCAGCTCTTGCTCCACATCAACAAGCTGGGGGATAAGGGATTCTGGTTGTGATCGCCGCGAGATCTTGATTGTCAGCCGTGGCAATTGACTTTTTGAAGCAAGGTGATGTATGGCTTCTTGTGCGCGTGGGATGTCACCTTCCGCATTCATAACTGCGTCAAGTGCTGGCTGCCAGTCCCGCTCGTTGTATCGGTCACCAAGATATTTCTTGAGGTGTTCTTCGGCATCAGGCAATGTCATCTCACTTGTCGCAAAGGTCCGAATGATGTCCCATGCTCCACAATCCGCGCGTGGTGATGTCGTATCATAGATGTCATCATCTAGGAGCTCCCTGTAACGCATACGTTATCCATTCTATTTTCACTGACCATGTCACTGTATCGCTTACCCTTGAATTTTTGTGTGGTTCCAACAATGCTGGATCGTCGAATCATGCACCTGCTTCCATGCCTCTCGTGCCATCACCATAGCTTCAAGTAAGTCGATCTTGTAAATTTCACGTTCTCCAAGCTCATCCTTCTCGATCGCACGAAGGCAGAATTCCCGTCGATAATGAGCCTTGAAACACCGGATAATTCCTGCGTCTAGTGGTTGGACGAATGGCGTCATATTGGGTTCAAAGTAGAGGAGCTGAATATTTCGAGGTTCGTATTGAATGTAGTGCCCAGAGAAGTTGTCGAGGGTAAGACATATGCGCCGGTTCTTATTACGCATCTTGACATCCAGGTCTTTGATATACCTGCCCATTTCACACTGTTTATGATCACGAAAAGTCATAAGGAATGAATGCGTACTCTTCAAACAGCCCTGATGTCATCCAGGCTTTTTTGTTGTTCCGATAGTAAAACCCAAGTTGGGCAGGTGTCTGCGCCTTGAAGCACCGGGGTTTCTTGGACTTCCCAATATAGATTGGCGGTAAGCGTTCACTTCCATCTGCATTGCAAGCGAAAGCCATGGTGATGCGAAACTTGTCTTTCTTTTTGCCACTCATCTGCCTCGAAGAGAGGCCTCGGTCTGGTGGCGCACTATGGTGCAGTGTTCAGGAACAACACGACAATGAGGAACACCAAGAACAGTGAGTCAGTGACTTACAATGCGAAGAGGGCTAACTCATCAATGTTCCACCGATCCTTTGGAGCATATGTGTTCAGGATCATCCCAACTCGTTTGCGCTCCGCTTTCACTGCCTCGAGATCAACAGATCCTGCCTCCCCATGCCAGCGGCGTTCACTGTAGCCATGAGCCCTACAAAATGGTCCAATCCAACCATCTCCCTTCAGCCGCTCACTCTCTGGAACGTCAAACTGCTGTTCAAATCTGGCCCGCTTTTCCTTCAGCATTGGACCACTGAGTGTTTCACCTTTTTCCTCCATGTGCTGTGCCCAGAGCACAAGAGCCCTCTCTACATCTGGGCGTGTCACAATTCGTGGGCGCTTGGATGACAACGCATTTGGGTAAGATGCGACACGCTTTTCAAGCTCGGGTCGCGCCTTCACTTTTCGTGAGAGTGTGGATTGGTTAAAGGTCAATGTGCCATCTACTTTTGAAGCAAAGTGCCTGACAACATCGCCTTGAGACATGTGAGGGTGCTCGTCCATGTAAGCAAAGACGGTCATCCAATCATGGAGTGTGAGGTTTTCATGGCTCTTTGTTGGGGCTGGGATGGGATTTGCTGTTGTCTTGTGCACCGTAGCATCCTTTGGAACAGGGGCCTTTGGTTTTCGTTGGTAAGGTTTTGGCTTTGGGCGTGGTTTACGCCGGGTGGGTTCAGGATGAGCAGGCATTTTTCAACTTCGTATCATTGAGTGTTCGCTCGACTTTTTACAAGGAAAATTTCATCATTACAGCCTTCATACTATACCCTGTTAGGCTGAAGCCGCTGAGCACTGTCATTTGAGTGAATTACAAGCAATTGGCCGTGTTCCTGACCATGCGTTGTTGCCATACATCAGCATGACACAATTTCCGCCTACCCCAATATTGCAAATTGGGTCCATAAGACCTATGCATTATGCATTATGCATTACACGCCCCATTTCCCTGCGTCCCATCATGGTTCCAGTGCGAGAGCCATGCATTACTAGATTAATGCATCACCAAGTTATGCATTATGAGAACTTCAACTGTAAAGCATTGCCATCCGCATCCAACTTGAAGCATCCCCAACCTGCTCATCAGTCTCTTAACTGTCTCTGTTCTCCCTACCTCCTAATATCTCGACGTTCATTTCATCCGTACGCTCTTTCGCACGCCGCAGTGCTCTATGTTGCGCCTTAATTTTCTCTTCGTCGCGCTTGCGCTCGTCCCCTCCCATGGCGTCTTTGGAGCGCCGTCGTGCCCGTAAGGTATCGATGGAGATGCTTGCATTCCCAAATGTAAACCTGAGATGGGAGGGCCTGGGAATACCATGCCCAATCATCGCCGGGGAACCGTCGGAGGGCCGTCCAAAGAGGACATCGACCACGCTTGCGGTGGTGGCAAACGAAGGAGTCAAAGCTCATGCCGTCTGCAGCAGCAGAGTTGCTGGATGAGTTGACGACTCCCCAATGATGTCCTGTAACCAAGCCAGCTCCGAGTGAGTGAAGGTTTGAGCAAGAGGTATCTCACAAGCAATGCGCGGACTCGGCGAGCAGATATTCTCTGACGAATTGGCTCAGACACACCGCGTTGGATTGGAGGAACCTGAAGATGTCCATCATGATACATACATACGACATGGCTACGTTTCCTGGTACATACATAGGAGTCATTCAACCCAAACCCTACAAAGTAGGAAATAGACAATAGCTCCCTCAGGGGAGCTTTCAGTAGCACACAAAATGGGATGCACAGACTAAATGGCATATCCCCGGTCCCAAGTAGATCCCGGAGAAGCGTAGATCCCTCTTCCGATGGTCCCCTCGTCTGCCAGCTTGGTGTCAACGAATACTGACCCTTGGCTGCACACTTGAGCACCACAATTGATCGCCGTATTGTCGGAATTATAGGATGAGCCTATTGTCTGATCTCGATTGAACCCACATTCACGCCTTGTCTCTTCAGGGAAGTGCAAGGCGGGCGACATCACACAGGTTGGTGGCTTGGCTATGACGACAGACGTTTTTTTCGCTCTGCTAGCATCTAAGCACACTACTGGGTCAATATACCATGTACGGGCATAATTGGGCACGTACCGCGAACATGGATGAGGATACGTTGACTCATGATCCATGTGAGGGCTTTTCCAAGCGAACAACTACGGCCCACATGGTCAAGCTCACAGCGATGACTCTGAAAAATAAAAGAAGATACCCAGATGATTGAATCGCAGGATTGGTGCTCCGAGAAAAGACGATGTTCATAATGTTCACAGCTGGAGGAAAGAAGTTAGCTAGGAACCGATGGCCTAGCAAGGGAACATGCCTGTAAGTGCGACGATATATATCAAGCCATCATATAACAATCTTGATTTGGGGTAAGACTTCCGATTACTACTACTCGGAAGACGACTTACATCGTTACAAGTCTCGAAGCACTACAAAGAGTCAGGGCCATACCATGTGCTGAAATGGGATATGGCTTACGCAGACACTTGAGCAAGTCTCAGCTTGAGAAGGTAGTATGTCGATATCGACAGCATGAGACAATCATATAGCATGGCTACCAAGTAAAAGGACCAGGTAGAGATGGGCCACAAGGGATGAGTGCTTGCAGCCATGCAGCTAAATATTTTGTCAGAAAGAGCTAGATGATGGTGGGAGACCAGACCTCTTTCCCTGATCAGAGGCATAGTCACGCAACCTTCAATACACCACCTTCGAAGCGAAAACAAAAGCTACACTCACATCCATCATCCCAGCTACATTGTAGTGTCAGTGAGTCAATAATGGAGGTGGCAGAGACCGTTCAACTCACGCATCTGGTAGCCTAGAGCAGCGAACCACTCGAACTGTGCTCATATATCAGAATGAGAACCTTCAGATCAGGGACGGTGACAACTGACTGCTACAGCAGTGAAATACACCGATACAACCGTCCGGACTACCCAGACATTGCGCTGGGCAATGCTGTACGTCCTTGTGTTCGTTGTCAGGCGCAGGGTGGGCAGTTACAGGACAATCGAAACCTACCGCACACCCAGGATTGCCTGTGACACCATCATTTGGAGTGCTAGAAAATCCGGCCAACGTTGAGTGCCTAGACAGCAGGGAGCAATAACACCGTACCTTTAAATGCAGGGGCGACACGGTAGAAGTGGCTACAGGACTTTGGTGTGAAGCCATGGTAGAAAAAGCCCACATTAGTGGCGATGATTGCGGTCATGCTTATGTACCTACAAAACATGTGAGCAAGTGTTACAAGGGACAATGTTAAAATGGAAAAGACATGCCGAATAAGGACAAATAGCACCAGGCTTAGGCTATCCAACGTATTCCCAGTCAAGACTTTATCTTCACGAGCTTGTATCGACCTTACCTCCTTCGATCAGAAGACTTGTACAACCTATATTCCGCAGGGAGGGTGAGGAGATAACTGACCACGAATGAGTCATGATGGAGGGTAGCGAGACACAACTAACAAACGTACTCGTAAGCGGCGATAGATATAGACACGACATGCAGGTACGCAGCTAATGATAGTGCATCCTGACTCGGAGAGGGGGTGGCGCCGGCAGCAAGGACACTCATGACCGATATTTCGGACCTGTACGAGAGATGTTGGCCCGGAATGTATGGGGGGTAAACCTTTGCGCTCTGGGCGATCGTGTTGAAGTGCTGTACTTATGAACCCTGTTATGCGATCACGCGCCATTCCAGGTAATCCTATTCGGGCTTAAGTTGGTGCCACCGTCCCATCATGTCATGTCGCTGCAGTGATTAGCATATGGGGAATGTCATGCGGTACAATGCTCATCCAGCATGGATGGACGTGCTGCATACTATCCATTACGGTCGTTCCATGATCGACCGACCTGCACTTCGGCAGTCACGAACTGTCACGTTTTGTCACATCTGCCGAATTCTCTCCCCGCCACGGAAGTGCTTACTCAAAGTGAAGTGTATGGGGCATTAAGACTTGTACTAGTATGACAAGTAATTTGTAGTACTGTAGTAT
This sequence comes from Lactifluus subvellereus, assembly GCA_022496195.1. Lineage (NCBI taxonomy): Eukaryota > Fungi > Basidiomycota > Agaricomycetes > Russulales > Russulaceae > Lactifluus > Lactifluus subvellereus. The sequence continues at coordinate 65,582 of WTXC01000126.1, read as the reverse complement.
GGTAGGTATCATGCTTGTATGTATAGTGTAGTGCATCGAGGGAGCGTTATATGACATATGTGGTTGGGTAAAGTGATGCACCGGTAAACTCACTGGCGGCCATGGGCTGTGATGCACCCAGTAAAAACTTGGGAAACTCGAGGGCAGCCCTGGTGGGCACGGAAGGATATGACAGTGAAGATGAATCAACAAATGACACTTGCTGTTGCTGAGCTGGCACAGCCATGGAACACTTTTTTGAATTGCTGAAAAGCGCAGTGAATCGCGGGTCATTCATGCCAGTGCCACCAGCAAGTGTAATGAAGTTGTCTTCGCGTGCAGCACAACGGGATTAATGTATACTGTTTACTGACATTGTGAGCTTTTGCAGCTGCAGACATGGTCTTGGGGGTCCCATTGGCAAGGTCAGATATGGCTAGCTGTAGGCGGTTCTCGTACTCGGGTCGGAGGTGGAAGCCTCCCTTGGCCCCGACGACGCGCACCGTGGGAACCCGAACCTTGCCACTGAGGAAGTCCAAACTCCGCTTCGGCAGAGCCTTCGGCATGTGACGACGTGACTTTGAAGACAAACCTGCCGGACCACCAAAAAATGAGATCTCCACATTCTCCCTATCGATTTTGTTCGTTCAGGTTCAGGCGTGTGCATATAGTATAAAAACTAATAGGTGATGGGGTAGAAATGAATTTGAGCCCACCAAAATCAGATTGCCGAGGTTGATCGATAGTCACGGTATTGTATCGGGTCATATTACCATGAACAAGGCAGTGCGATCAGTTGATGGACCGCTTGCGTACTGTACCTGATTTAATGTAGAGAACCTTCCTGATGAGAATATTGGTGATGAGGAGGGAAGCGAGAGTCCTCAGGTCAAGTTTCTACTGGCAGCGGGACGCAGGGGAACGGGCATTGACCAGCTCTTTGGCAAAGCGCAGGTCATTGTTTGTTGAATCCAGCACTGATCCCTCCTATCCCTTCGGCGCACACTTGGAAGCTATCCCCTCCTTGAATGAACGGCCGGGATTCAACTTGCTCGCACATTTTTTTGGAGGGCAGGGGGATTCCGCACGGCGTAGCAACGAGGTACAGAGCGATCGCATACTACCTACTGAGTCGGCTTATCACAAGGCCACGAACTGACCTACTCTTCCTGTTGTGTATTGTAGCGCTAAGGTCAGACCTGCCTACAAATAGGGTGAAGTACGCAAGGGGAGGGGACAGCGCCTGTGGTGGGAGGGGGGAAAAGGGTAGGGAACTGGCTCGGGTCAAAGGGTATGCATTGATGAGTGTATTGAGGAGTGGAAGGTGTGGTGGTGGTGGGATCGGTGGAAAAAAGGTCAGGGCAGAGCCCCGTGTATGGTAAAGGGTATTGTAAAGGGTATTACGTTGCAAAGGGCCCCCTTCGGCGCCTGAGCTCCCGATTGGCTGCGAGTCTGGGGATCCCTTCTGCTTACCTAAGATTCATGCCTACAGACAACCAGGAGGTAATGACATGGGCTGACAGGGCTAAGCCTGAGCTGGCGGCGGCGAACAGTCCTGGCCCTTTCCAGCGCGCGCCCCGACCTGTCTGGCCGCGAGGCTAAACGCAGAATACGCGTCCTCGACGTGGTCCAGCGCATGCTGCACGAGCACGCCGGCAGTGCGCGCGTCCGGCACGTACAGGCGGACTCGCGCAATACCCGCCCGCAAGTCGCGCGCGCACGCGCTGCGGAACGCCTCATCCAGCACGGCAGCTTCCGCGGCCGACGCCGGGCGGCCCGTGAACGCGCGCAGCGGTGCGCAGAGCGGCTCGGATAGTGTGGAGATCACGGCTTGTCAGGTGTGCCTCAGGTCCTGAACGATGCCCTGTGGCGGCATGGGGACGCGTGAGGTGGTAGGACCGGAAGTGAGAGAAGCAGATGCGTACTCGTTCCGCGTCTGTGAGGTGTTCTGCGCGTGTGTCAGCGAGGGACGTGAAGAGTAAGCCGGGAAGGAGCGTCGACGTGCGCGACAGGACAGATGCCAGTGTGTCTGTGATGGACCAGGATTTTGAGCGTCTGGCTCAGGGATGGTGGTCTGCTGTGTTGCACTCACCTGCGACACCGTACTGGTCTGCGCCCCCGCTTCCACCACCTCCTTGAGGCTCGTCCTTCTGTGCAAGGTCCAGATTGCGCGTGATCTCCCTGAGGATGAACAGATGGCAGACAAGAAAGAGTTGACCATCAGACGCGCTCTTTGTCCCGACAGAATCTGCCGTACCCAGCAACGAGGCGTGGCACAGATTGACTGCCTCATGGGCAAGGTCATAGAAGATCACTGGCTGTACTGTACGTATTTTGTAAATGCTCGTGGTCAGGGCCAACGCACATCACGGGATCGCAAGTGGCTTGCCTGAACAAAGTCGTGCAGCTGCGAGAGCACCCAAACGGTCTTGGCAAGCGTTGGGAACCACGTCTCGCGCTGACCGAGCCCCGGGCCCTCGAACAAATGGCTGATGCTCTACTTCTCGCGAATTTCGTATCCTGTCTGTGCTCCTTGGGCAGCTACGACTACCTTCAACAGAGACAGACAACAAAGGGTAATACATACCAACGAGCTTATCTGGATACGCAAGATCCTGAGCCGTCGGCGTATAGTATCGTATCTCTGACTGTATCACAGCTTGTGCCTTGAAGAACAGCCTCGTTTGCGCGTCCTGCAGCACCATTTGGAGTAGTTGACGAATATGTAGTCGACCAAGCTCGTCGTTCTTTTCCCCATCCTCTTCAATCTCGTCGTCTAGTGACTGATCGAGCACCATCAGTGCTGGAAGCGCAGTGCAAACTTCACAGAGGACGGTGAGCCGGGGCTCATGTAGGATGCGAGGACGCAGATCATCGTAGAGGTAGTCACATAGCGTTTCCAAATACTGGCTGTTGTTGAATAATTGGGTCAGTTCGCGGAAAGACAAGCAGAAAAGCCACGCACTAGAGTTCCTCCTTCCCGGAGCTGAAAAACTCACAGTACAAGTCAAATTCTTCCATGCAAGTCTGCTTTAGGTAGCTGCACCCTGCGCGCGTCTACAACGCGTTTACACCATGTCATTATCTGACTCTGGCAATATCATGCAAAAAGAAGGTACACTGTAGTACTCGGAGAGCGGCGAGTTGGAGACGTCCGATCACGTTACCCCTTCCCGGCCATCACAAACCAATACACCACTAGCACTACCCTGCGTTCTAGGCCATTCGATTTGCTCACCCATATCTTACCACATCACTTTGGGATTCAAAAAAAATGTAGTAGCTCCTAAATAGTATTCATTTTGATCAAAATGTGAAGTTCCGAGTGCCAGTCGGAGATTGAGTTTCGGTGTCTCTCACTGTCTCAAGGACCCATTGAACACTGTAGCACACAAATGGGGTGCACAGACTAAATGGCATATCCCCGGTCCAAGGTTGATTCTGGAGAAGCGTAGATCCCTCTTTCGATGGACTCCTCGTCTGCCAGCTTGGTCTCCACGAATACTGACCCGTGGGTACACACTTGAGTACCACGATCGATTGCCGTGTCGACGGAATCATAGGATGAGCCTATTGTCTGATCCTGATTGAACCTGCGCTCACGCTTTGTCTCTTCAGAGAGCAAGGCGGGCGACATCACATGCCAGGATGGCGGCCTGGCTATGACAACAGACGTTTTTTTCGCTCTACTAGCATCTAAGCACACTACTGGGTCAATATACCATGTATGGGCGTAATTGGGCACGTACCGCGAACATGGATGAGGATACGTTGACTCATGATCCATGTGAGGGCTTTTCCAAGCGAACAACTACGGCCCACGTGGTCAAGCTCACAGCAATGACTCTGAAAAATAAAAGAAGATACCCAGATGATTGAATCGCCCCATTGGCGCTCCGATAAAAGACTATGTTCATAACGTTCACAGCTGGAGGAAAGAAGTTAGCTAGGAACCGATGGCCTAGCAAGGTAACATGCCTGTAAGTGCGACGATATATATCAAGCCATCATACAACAACCTTGGTTTGGGGTAAGACCTCCGATTACTACTACTCGGAAGATGACTTACATCGTTACAAGCCCTGAAGCACTACAAAGAGTCAGGGCCGTGTCATGTGCTGAAATGGAATATGACTTACGCAGACACTTGAGCAAGTCTCAGCTTAAGAAGGTAGTATGACGAAATCGACAGCATGAGACAATCATATAGCATGGCTACCAAGTAAAAGGACCAGGTAGAGATGGGCCATAAGGGATGAATGCTTGCAGCCGTGCAGCTAAACATTTTGTCAGGAAGAGCTGGATGATGGTAGGAGACCAGACCTACTTTCCCTGATTAGAGGCATAGTCACGCAACCTTCAATACACCACCTTCGAAGCGAAAACAAAAGTTACACTCACATCCGTCATCCGAGCTACATTGTAGTGTCAGTGAGTCAATGATGGAGGTGGCAGAGGCTGTTTGACTCACGGATCCGGTAACCTACAGCAGCGAACCATTCGAACTGTGCTCATATATCAGAATGAGAACCTTCAGATCAGGGACAGTGACAACTGACGACTACAGCAATGAAATAAGTCGATACAACCGTCCGGGCTACCCAGACATTGCGCTGGGCAATATTGTACGTCCTGGTGTTCGTTGTCAGGCGCAGGGCGGGCAGTTACAGGTCAGTCAAAACCTACCGCATACCTAGGATTGCCTGTGACACCATCATTTGGATTGCTAGAAAATCCGGCCAACGTTGAGTGCCTAGACAGCAGGGAGCAATAACACCGTACCCTTGAATGCAGGAGCGACATCGTAGAAGTGGCTACAGGACTTTGGTGTGAAGCCATGGTAGAAAAAGCCCACATTAGTGGCGATGATTGCGGTCATGCTTATGTACCTACAAAAAATGTGAGCAGGCGTTACAAGCGACAACGTTAAAAGACATGCCGAATAAGGACAAATAACACCAGGCTTAGGCTATCCAACATATTCCCAGTCAATACGTTATCCTCACGAGCTTGTATCGACCTTCTTACCTCCTTCGATCAGAAGACTTGTACAACCTATATTCTGCAGGGAGGGTGAGGAGATAACTGACCGCGAATGAGTCATGATGGAGGGTAGCGAGACGCAATTAACAAACGTACTCGTAAGCGGCGATAGATATAGACACGACACGCAGGTATGCAGCTAATGATAGTGCATCATGACCTGGAGAGTGGGTGGTGCCGGCAGCAAGGACACTCATGACCGATATTTCGAACTTGTACGAGAGATGTTGGCCCGGGGAATGTATGGGGGGTAAACCTTTGTGCTCTGGGCGATCGTGTTGAAGTGCTGTACTTATGAACCCTGTTGTGCGATCGCGCGCTGTTCCAAGTAGTCCTATTCAGGCTTAAGTTGGTGTCCACCGTCCCATCATGTCACGTCGCTGCAGTGAGTGGCGTACGGGGAATGTCATAAACTGGCAGTACAATGCTCATACAGCATTGCTGGACGTGTGACATCGGACAGGGCAAGCTTCCTGCATCAGGACATATTACCATGGACGAGGCGCCTAGTGTGATCAGTTGATCGACCGCTTGCGGGTACTGTACCTGATTTGATGTAGAGAACCTTCCTGATGAAAACGAGGACGGAAGCGAGAGGCCTCAGTTCAAGTTTCAACCGGCAGCGGGACGCAGGGGAACGGGCGTTGACCAGCTCTTTGGCAACGCGCAGGTCATTGTTTGTCGAATCCAGCACCGATCCCTTCGGCACACACTTGGAAGGTATCCCCTCCTTGAATATGGCCGGAATTCATCTTGCTCGTACATGTTTTTGGAGGGCAGGGGGACTCCTCTTTGGCGCCTGTGGAGGTGCGGCTGGGGTGTGGCTGGCTGTGGGGTCAATTTTAAATTTAACTACTAGTAGTACGCCACCAGACTCGGCGGCCATCAGTAAAATGCACCTGAAGGCGAAACGTCCGCCTTCCTTTTGATTTTACTGGTCACACGCTCCTGCACTGCCACAGAGAGCGCTTCTTGAACCCTGCCGTGAGGATTGCACAGCGTCATATTGGACTGAAGTTAAACAAAGGGTGTTTCTTGAGGTGCGTACCTTTCGCTGGTACTTATCAAGTTATCAAATGAGATGTAAGTTAGTACTGTACTGTACTTTGCGGCGCAGTTGTGAGGCGTTGGAGAGGGATCTCCATGTACTTCTGCGTGTGGTTGAGTGGTAGTCATTCGAATGTGAGATAGTATTAGAGGTAGTAGAGGCCGCGCTATTTGTCAGGCCCGCTAACCGGGTCCACTACTACCGTGACTGTGCAGTAGTTACAGATCTTCAGAGATGTCAACCACTCTCCGGCTCCGGCCGGCAAGTACGGTATTACTGTAGTGTACTGTACAGCAAAGAATTTTCTTCGCTGTGGCGCTGTGGCGCTGTGGGGCGTTCAAATTTTACATCTAGTGGCAGTGCATCAGGCCAAGCTGTGCTCTACTCGCCATTATGTGTGGAGCTTGCTCTTTTTGTCGCTTTACCGTATGCCAAGAGCAGATCCTTCTGTTGCCATGGAGGTGGCCATCCTAACCACCGTATGTGTGGTCTATCTTCCCCATGATTCCGAAATGAATCCCCACTCTCTTCAGTCACTTGCAAGCTGGCCCCACCCGCTACTCCTAACAGCCCATCGCTCACCTTACCGCCGTCTGCACCTGCGCTCGTGATGCATCGTTCCCATACATCGTCGCGGCCAGAATGTCATGCTCATTGTCTTCTCACTTCTGCTTCTGCTCTAGGCACCTCAAACACTCGAGGTACATTCCGGTTTCCCACTGCTTGTTACACACGTTGTAAGCACTAACACCATTTGTTGTTCGTGTCTAGGTTGCTGTCGAGCCAAACACAATTGACCCAGCTATACCCGTGAGTCTCCTTAAGTGACATTACCCTTGCCCTTGTTCATCAATCTCGCAGGTTCATGAGACAGGGAGACCAAGGGAAGACATGCCCAAGTCCCCTGGTTTCTTCTCCAGGCTCCTTGATATCATCAAGGGTATCATGAGTTCCAAGAACTAAAAGGAACGGTTCGTTGTAATTCTTCTTTTCAGCTCGTTTTAGTGCTCACGAACCGTTGTAGGCTGTGCCCGCCCTGATGCTGCCGAGGCTGTTATATGTAATGTGATATTAGTTGACTGATTTCACCATGCTTATGTCAATTGTTGAAATTGTTTGAGTCTCGTTGTAGCGAGACGACACAAATACTTACAAACAAATTATTTACGCATTCGGGTATCGTAGTTTTGGTTTCTTGGTCACTTTTCTTGGTCACTACAATTCGTTTTCGTCGTCCATCGAGTCATGAGGTTAACACCTCACAGTGACGCGAACTGCTTAGGCTATTCAGAAGACATTTCCATTTCTCATCGGGGGTTTCTCCTGTTACCTACAATCGGTAAATGGAGAGCCACCTCTTGAGCTGTTGCCTGAGCTGGAGGAATTCCTAATGGCCGGCGTGACATTGCTCTGATGGGATCTATTGCTACCTGGAATACCCCATATTTTACACGCGGGATTGGTTGAAGTGCAAGTGTACATGTTTATATTCAAGACCGAAGACCGAGTCGATCTGTGCAGCGGATGCTGAGATATTTCAAGAATACGAACCAGTGGTGAATACGAACTACTGGTGGACGATAGTATAGTAGAGAGCTTCTACATGGCGGAAAGCGGGTGGCTAGCCGTGGCGTTCACCTCGTTCATCAACGCACGCCAGCTCGGGGGCCACCCGGTAAGCTTGGTCCAGGATCCAACGCTGTCCCCGGGCTATGTGTGCAGCGAATGGGCATGCCTGCCTCAGTACGCGGAGCGCACCCCAGATCCGAGATGTGCCTTTCTCCTCACCGTTCATTTCCCACTGGCACCCATAGCTCTCATCCTCACCCCAATGATGAATTCAGTCATTGAAGAGAGACGCCACCAAACACAACTCGCATAGACACGACACTCTCGTGGATATACACAAGCTCGTATTGTCATGGCTGCCATGTACTGTACATACCTATTATTTTTTGTCCCCTGTTCCTTGCCCTTAGTTTCGTTAATTGGAAACTTTACGTATTCCTTCCCACCCACCTTCGGTGGTGATCACAGAACCACAGGTACACGCAGGCCGCTCGTGTTCGCTGCTGTGTTCGAGGCACGATGATGCAGTATTCAACCCAGTACTCAAGCACGATACAGTGACCATCGCTATCAGGAGCAATACTGATTTCGAGTACGACTCTCAAAACTTGTACTGAATAAAACGCACAGTCCCGCCTCCAAGCGTTTGTCAGCTGTGTGTGCCGTTAGGGGGGACTAGGGGAGCCGTCGACACGTTGTCATCACTTTGATATACTGTAGTAAGTGACCTGACCCGTCACGTTGACCGTAGCGCGGCACAACTACATGGCATGCTACTCAGCCTGAAGTAGATTTCTGACAGATGTCGTCATTCCCTGCGGACCTGATTATAGACAGCCAGAAGCTAATGACATAGGGCCGACTGGGCTAAGCCTGAGCTGGCGGCGGCAAACCCGCCCCATCCGCCTCATCTCCACGGACATCCTGTAACAACTGTTTCAACAGCGCATCATCCATCAGACAGTCCTGGCCCTTTCCAGCGCGCGCCCCGACCTGTCTGGCCGCGAGGCTAAACGCAGAATACGCGTCCTCGACGCGGTCCAGCGCATGCTGCACGAGCACGCCGGCCGTGCGCGTGTCCGGCACGTACAGGCGGACTCGCGCAATACCCGCACGCAAGTCGCGCGCGCACGCGCTGCGGAACGCCTCATCCAGCACGGCAGCTTCCGCGGCCGACGCCGGGCGGCCCGTGAACGCGCGCAGCGGTGCGCAGAGCGGCTCGGATAGTGTGGAGATCACGGCTTCGCAGGCGTGCCTCAGGTCCTGAACGATGCCCTGTGGCGGCGTGGGGACGCGTGAGATGGCAGGACATGAAGTGGGAGAAGCGGATGCGTACTCGTTTCGCGTCTGTGAGGTGTTCTGCTCGCGTGCCAGCGAGGGACGTGAAGAGTGAGCCGGGAAGGAGCGTCGACGTGCGCGACAGGACAGATGCCAGTGTGTCTGTGATGATGGACCAGGGTTTTGAGCATCTGGCTCAGGAATGATGGTCTAGTGTGTTGCACTCACCTGCGACACCGTACTGGTCTGCGCCCCCGCTTCCACCACCTCCTTGAGGCTCGTCCTTCTGTGCAAGGTCCAGATTGCGCGTGATCTCCCTGAGGATGAGCAGATGGCGGACAAGAAAGAGTTGACTATCAAATGCGCTCTTTGCCCTGACGGAATCTGCGGCACCCAGCAACGAGGCGTGGCACAGACTGACTGCCTCATGGGCAAGGTCATAAAAGATCACTGGCTGTACGTATTTTGTAAAGGCTCGTGGTCAGGGACGACGCATATCACAGGATCGCAAGTGGCTTGCCTGAACAAAGTCGTGCAGCTGCGAGAGCACCCAAACGGTCTTGGCAAGCGTTGGGAACCACGTCTCGCGCTGACCGAGCCCCGGACCCTCGAACAAACGGCTGATGCTCTGCTTCTCGCGAATTTCGTATCCTGTCTGTGCTCCTTGGGCAGCTACGACTACCTTCAGCATAGACAGGCAACAAAGGGTAATACATACCAACGAGCTTATCTGGATACGCAAGATCCTGAGCCGTCGGCGTATAGTATCGTATCTCTGACTGTATCACAGCTTGTGCCTTGAAGAACAGCCTCGTTTGCGCGTCCTGCAGCACCATTTGGAGTAGTTGACGAATATGTAGTCGACCAAGCTCGTCGTTCTTCTCCTCATCCTCTTCAATCTCGTCGTCTAGTGGCTGATCGAGCACCATCAGTGCTTGAAGTACAGTGCAAACTTCACAGAGGACGGTGAGCCGGGGCTCATGTAGGATGCGAGGACGCAGATCATCGTAGAGGTAGTCACATAGCGTTTCCAAATACTGGCTGTTGTTGAATAATTGGGTCAGTTCGCGTAAAGACAAGCAGAAAAGCCACGCACTAGAGTTCCTCCTTCCCGGAGCTGAAAAACTCACGATACAAGTCAAATTCTTCCGTGCAAGTCTGCTTTAGGTAGCTGCACCCTGCGCGCGTCTACAACACGTTTACGCCGTGTCATTATCTGACTCTAGGAATATCATGCAAAAAGAAGGTGCACCAGTTCTACAAGTTCTGTCCTTGTAGGGTCTAGACCGCGGATCTGCTCAGTAAGACGTGAGACCAGGAGGTTCTTCCGGACGCTAAAGTACGCGGCGTGGCACTCAGAAAGTAGAGCTCCCAGCTCCTCGGGGTGCGCGCGGGCACGGCGCTCGAATTCTCCGAGGAGAGGTGCAAGTTGCCCAGCCACGGTGGTGAAGCGTGTGTAAAGGAGATGCAGTTGTGCGGTGTCGGAGACATCCTGTAAACAGATAAATATCCGGGAAAGGAAGTGGAAGAACCATCGCAGAAAGGCACCTGCTCGAACAGCCGCCGCGAGACATCCTGCGTGAGCGCACGGAGGGAGCCAACAAAATACATTTTTATGAGCGTCATTGCACGCGTCATGCATTGCTGGAAGCGTAGGAGGTAGACTTCCGCTTCTTTGTAATTTCGCTGGTCCGGGAGGGAAAGGGGTAAGGTGGGTGCTCGCACACACAAAAATTGGCCGTACGTGGGATTTGAGGAACTCGATGCAGACATCAACTCTCTCAACCATATAGAGAAAGTCTGTCTGGAGAACGAGTGACTCGCCCGGGTGATTGAGCAGACGCGTCGCATGCTCTAGCTCCTGAAAGTATTCCAAGGTCGTCCCGATAGCACCTTGCAACTCCACCAGTTGATCCTGTCAAAACAGCACACCATCAATACCCCCGCGCGCGTGCGAGAAAAGTGTGCATGTGTCGCGCGATCCGCACCCGTTCGTCGAGCAGCTTTTGGCTCGCGTCCTGCAAGCTTTTCCCGCCCTCCTCGACGCTTTTCCACTTGTCCAACATACTCGCAACTTCAGCATCGACCTGATCGATGCGGCCGACGAGCCTGTCGCACGTGTCGAGATGTTCCGAGACGCGTAAGAGGTGCTGTCGAAAGTGCGCTTCTTGGCTGTGCGCCACCGAGCGGTCTATCAGCGCGAACCAGTCGTAAAATTGTTGAGGGGTCTGGACTGGCTGCTTCGGATGGAGGGCGTGTGCGTGTGCAACGGCCGGCTGACGCAAGACCGGCGTGGGAGGACGCGAGCCTGGTCCGAGCTTGACGCGTTGTAGAGGAGTCGATGGGCGAGAGGCGGGACCAGAATCCTCTTGTGAAGGCTGTAGCAACTCTGGGGTTATCTGAGGTATAAATTGGGCGGGAAACAAAATGGACCAACTCTGGCTGCGGATAATTGTAGAACGGGCCTGCGCTCACTAGCAGCCTTGATTGCCGCCACACTTTTGGTCTCAAGATCTCCAAGTGGTGCCTTGGCCTCCCATTCTTCAATGGTGAGAGTAGATTTCAGGTATGGTGTACGGATATTCAGAGTGGGCGTATTTGAACGGGCGGCCATGACCTCGGGCTTCAAATGGGTCTGTCACAGCGAGGCGAGGGATAATCCCATTGGATCTAATCTTATCTTCAACTTTATTGCACTGACTCGGAAGCTGTGTGCCTTCCCCAATGTCTTTGTTTTCTGCCAACGAGCTTCTAACATCGAGCGGCCCCGTGGTCATCACGGATGAGCTCGCTTCTCCTGGAGATTTTCTTTTACATCAGCTACTATCAGAATTTGTCAGGGGTTCACCCGATGGAAAGTGCATTATCATCTCAGCATCTCAAGATCTTGCCAGGTGGAAGGCCATTTCATCGCGCTCAGTAGGTCCTTGCTGTACTTTTTTTCTGTCCATTCAGTTTTCCGTGCAAATCAGGGCTTTAACCTGACCCAAAAGTTAGAGCAAGGCTCGATCATCTTCATCGACGTCCCAACTCAAATCCCGGACCTCTCTCGATCTAAAGGGACTACTCTCCTACCCTTACTAGACTTCATACGAGACTCTGTTGAGAGAATACGTGGAGCCACGTCATCTCTCGTGATTTTTGATGAGCTTGCATCGTTTGAATGGATCGGCCATTCCGCGTTGGACGTTTCGCGCTTTGCGCGTGCGCTCGTGTCATCTTGCGCAAAGGCGAGTGCGGTATCCCCCTCTAACTCTACCCCTGGATTCCAAGACGCTCTAATCCTACAGAACGGCGTTTTCCTAGCCGTACGATACCATATCGCCACACCCGATGACCCCGATAGTATCTTGCGGATACTGCTTCAGCTCTCCACATACCACGTCGAAGTACTCCCGCTCTCCAGCGGGAAGAGCGGGGCCGTCAGCGGCGAGGTATGTCGAGTCTTCTGCATACTCCACGTACTGCAACGACCCCACCTCCATAGATCGCACTGCACGCAGGCGCAGCGCTCGCTGGTACCCCCCGACGCGTCATACCGCGCAGCCGTGCGCTACAGTACCGTCTGGGGGAATATCACGCTACATATTTTGAGCGTGGGACAGGGCATATGGTATTATAAGGAAAACCTATCGTCATCCGTGTCAGTACATCCACATCGAGCTGTTTCGTGGTATGTTTGATTCTCGGACAAACAGAGCATCGCAGCTAAGCGCATACTTTGCACCCACATGTCGACATCCTTCCGTCACTAATGCGGACGATTCCAGACAGAAACGAAAGAAAGTAGGCACTGCCGCAGCCCCGTCCTGTGACGGTAGTTGGTGTCAGATGAAGTCGCATCAGATTGGCTAGCGTTACTAGCAGCCCTGCAGCGTGCTACCATCACCTGGGTACAGATGTTTAAGTTCTGCTACGGTCGCGCGCCACACTTTCTCGCCTATTCTAACCACACATACTGGGGGATACCGTGGGTGCCGACAAAGTCACGGCAGTGGGAGACCTTGAACTCGAACCAGCACCTTATCCCAGGCTATATGCGACGGCAAGGATGGGTCAGAAGCACCCACAGAGACACCAAAGAACCCTTCATACACCCAGGTGTGCGAGTGAGGCCCAAGCCCTGAACAACATAACTAGGGTACCTCACCCACACAAAGGTCTGTAAGTGAGGCCAAACTCGAATAGAACAGGACACCACATACTACTTGAATCTTGTCCATGGAGATGTCGTAGGCATTGCAGGGGAACAACGTGACAGACTGTATCAGACCTGTCAAATGACCGTTTTCCCCCTAGTCTTCTCCTCACTCCGAAGAGCATTTCAGTTCTAGAATCCGGGTTATCTTGGTGACCATCTTCCACTCGCCATGGCTCGTAGTTGAACGGTGCGTCTGCGCGAATGGGAAGACGAGCCTGCCCTGCTAGAAGATGATGACGGCTTCGTACTACTCGGAGACGTCTGATCACGTTACCCCTTCCCGGCCACCACAAACCAATAACACTACCCTGCGTTCTAGCAAAAATACGACCTCATCGTTCACTAACATGTGATACCACATCAAGAATCACATTTAATCCCCTCACTGGCATGCTCCGCCCGCTATACCTGGTTTTGTATGCCCTACGGTCTCTGACTTCTCTCGTGACACATTTACAAAGGGAAAATTGTGCTCCTGTATGCGTCCTCAAAGGGATCCAGTAGTGCTGGTGTTGCGCAGAAAATCACGGAGGGTACGATGCCATAGCTGCGACAACTCGGATCATCACCACTACGCTAGGGGACCCCGTGACTAGGCTTGTTCCGGGGTCCGGTGTAAACACGTTCCTTCGAGAATGATGTCACTCATTACTGTAAGGATTGGTATTAGAGTCCACTCCGTCCAAATTTGTGCCTTCTCGCATGTGGATACTTTCCTAAAGAACTGGGTTTTGAGGTAAAGTACTGACTATGATGCGGAGCCGTTGCAGGAGCGGAGAACAACCTTTTTTGGGCCATGCATTGCTTTTTTAGTCCGAGTCGCGCCTGGGCAATGTTTCCAGCTATCACCTGCAGAAGTTGAGGTATTCCCTCATAAGGTAACGTTATGAGGTTAGTCGTCCGTGTGGGAAGGCGAATACTCTTTATAAGGCGGGGATGGCCATGCGGGTCTATCTTCCCCCTCTCCAACAGCCATGCATCCTCCACTGTTTCTCTTGGCCTTCGCTGCTTCGATCGCAGTGGCAGCCAACCAGTTCTCCAGGATCAAGCACACAAACAATACCAGGGCCGTCCGCGATTACCTAGATCGACTCGTGCCCGTCTCAAAGAGCGCCCTCGTCCACGAATTGATGGGTCCAACATTTGGATTCGATGTGAATTCATATCCCTCGGTCGCCACGTGCGTTCAGTACTGACGTTTCTACTCTTCTTATTTTCCCAGCCGGGTGTCATTATTCCCATCATCCCCGATCCGAAGTACCCAGAATTTACTGTATACTGGCTCAGGGATGGGTGTCGTGTGTACCACACATGGCTCAATGAACTCACTATGCCCCTACCCCATGACGACATCAAGCTTCTACGCACGCTAGTAGATGACTCTGTACACGCTCTTGTCAGGACCCAGCATGTTGTCAGTCTCTCCGGAAATGTTTTCACAGGCGGACTTGAAGAACCTGTCTTCGACATTCACCTTGGCACGATCACGAACCCTGCATATCGTCCTGGATCTCCAGCGGCTGGTGCGTATCATCCTTCTCACTATATCCGGATGTTAATCAAACATCGCAGATGGGCCGCCTTTCCGCGCTATAGTGCTAGTCATGTATGCCGAGTGGCTCATTGAGCCTGAGCAAAACAATGGCACTTGGGTTGCCGATGTCCTCTGGCCTGCTATTAACCTCGACCTCCAATGGATCTCTTTACACTGGAATCAGAGCTCGTAAGCCGTGTGTCATTCTATCTAGGTGGTATTAGTAATGTGGTGCCTGTCGTAGTTGGGATCTCTGGTGGCCACCCGTATGGGGAGGGTCATACTGGACAGCTTCCCTACAGTACCGTGCGCTCCGGGCAGGAGCTCGCCTCAGTCAAAGCATAGGTCGCGGGGATAACTCTCTGGAACTTGAGAGCCACGCATCAATGATTCTTGACTATCTCCAGGAAAGTCGTTATTTTTGCCGACCCCAACGTCCACTGAATCGTCTCACTTATAGACTTTCTGGAACGAGGAGGAAGGATATATGAGTGAGACCACTGTCACCGATGTCAAAATAGGCGGACGCTCTGGCAAAGGAACCGCGCCTCTCACTGTTTCCGTACTCAACTTCGACCCGTCGTTGGGTTGCGATGCAGCGACATTTCAACCGTGTTCCGATCGTGCACTTTCAAGCCTGGAAGTTGTTGGTAATTCCTTCAAGGGGATATTCCCTATCAGCAACAGCCTCCCTCCTGACCAACCCAACGCATTGCTCGGTTGGTATCTCGAAGAGGAGCTACTAGGAGGACACGTAATACCACAACTTCCTCCTTGTATTGGTGGCTACAGCTGAATTTCTCTCTAGGCACAATATTTCGCGACGCTACATGCTGCAGAGCAAATTTTCGACGCACTTATCACATGGGACCTAATCGGCGAACTCCAGGTCACAGACGTTTCTCTCAAGTTCTTCCGCCAATTTGACCAGAACATCGGAATCGGGACATATCCTAAAGGTTCCGAGGTATACGAAAGCTTGACGGATGATGTTACAAGCTGGGCGGAGAGGACACTCCTCCTCCTCGCTGACCACACGCCTGACGATTACGTTCTTACTCAGGCCATTGATCGGGCGACTGGGGAGCCTGTGGGTCCACGAGGTACACTCCACTGCCTTGTCTCCGCTCTTAGCGTTTACGACGCGTACAATGGTTTTATTCCTCCTTCGTGGGCCCACGGCGGTCGCTTCTTCGAGGAACCGTGGAACTACAACATGACAGACAATCACGACAATCTCCAAGTCGGGTCTGGCTTTGAAAGTCAGTTCTGCGTCGGATTCGAAGCGCCGTAGGTTGAGCCGCGTCTGTATTTAGTAGCTACGGATGACTCGGAAGGAATACTTCTCTCGTGAATATCTTTGTTCGTGTCTTACTAGGTTGTGTATGCATATCGTGTACTGTAGGACTAGCGCCTAGTGGCGTCAAAGTTCGGTTCTGAACTTTGGTTCGAACCGAACTTTTGCGGAACCTATAGTCCGGTTCAAAGTTCAGCCTTTGGGGTGATGATGCGTTAGACGAGCAAAGTCCGAGGAGGGTCGATTCGGCGGCCTGCCATCTTCAGCTCTATGGGCCCTGAATTTCGCTGCCAAACATGCATATATGCTGTGTTCGAATCCCTCGCCTTCAGCGCATGGGAATTAGGGACCTGAACCCTGGCTCAAGCCGCTCAATGGCCACTATCATGACCAAAGGCGCGTGTGGTACCGCTTCGACTGCTCTGAAATAAGCATGTCGTCATTTCATGGATATGTAATTCGCCTGTTGACGAACGATACCTGGAACAGGCACAAGCAATCTAATATGTTCATGCTCGCATACCCGCTGATCCAGACGTTGCTTATTATCACATCCCTTTGTGATGTTCACGTAGAAGATGGTTAGTGTTCCGGCGCTCGGATCGCACCATCGCAACACTACCGAGCCCGAGGATGCACGCCTTTGCGCGGAGATGACATGTCCCTAGATCCGACAATTTGGGTTACACAGCCCCATCCATTTACACGTCTGCCCGAATGGTCAGCTCGACATCCGCGACAAGTTTGGATCCGAAGCCATTGCTCAGCGAACCCGCCACGACGCGTCGCATCAGGAAAAACTTACTTTGTTAATCGTGGTTAGCGAGCAGATACTGTAATGATGCATTACAGCTATTTCGAAAATTGTAGACGTCTCCGAAAAAAATGACTTGTGGAGCTGTGGCGCCAGGCCAAACAAAGCCAAGCCAAACAAAGCCAATTTGGGTAAGAGCCGACCACAGCCTGTCGCAGGCAAGCCTGAGGTGCCGCTATCGTTGTGCGACTACTGTTGTACTGTAGAGTGGTCAAAAAAATTGGTGACTACTGAAGTGTTATTTGATCACCTTCAACTTCTCCTGCAGCAGCCCTTTGTGGGTGGGGTGGTAGCTGCTGTGGTGCCCGGAGAGCTGGATGTGCGTTCCATGGCTGCTCGAAGGCACCTCCATTGAGTGCTCCTTGTATCCGGGCTAGAGCAATATCTTGGGGGTGGGCAGGGGCATGGGCCGGGACCAATCCCAAGAAGGTGCTGGTACCTTGGCACTCCAGGGTGTGCACTGTTTGGACTTGCTGCCATTTACGAGAATTACGAGTGTAGATGAGGACCTGGGACTGGAATGACTGATGCTACTCTGCTATAATGGTCTTTCTATACACCTTCCTTGGCAGGATCACCACTTAGCCAGCCCTCAGAACCTATGCAGACTGAGCCCTGCAGCATTCATAGCATATATTCCACACATTGTCATATTCATCATAACCAGCAGCTGCCAGTGACACTTTACCCCAAATGCCACCAGTCGTAGTGAGTACCCGACACTTTACCCCACTTTCATTAATGCCAAGCTGATGCTTTGCCCAATTGGGGTATTTGTCGTCATATCGTTTTTGTTTACAAACGTCTACAATTTTCGAAACAGCTGTAACAAAGTAAGTTTTTCCCGATGCACTCAAGGATTGGTGCTGCGAATGACTCTGATTAGTCAGAACTCCCAGCCCGGGCAAGTACTAGTAGCATTATTAGTACCCGGCATTCTAAGTCAAGATATGTTACGGTGTGTGTAGCGCGATCGTTAACGTGTTGGTGAGTTCGAAGAGAGAAAGAGAATGGAAAGATGGGGACGACCGCTGAGACAAGAGGGCAGGAAGGAATTGTCGCAAAATTTTGCATGTCTGAAGGCCTTCTAATGAGAGCTTAGTTTGCATACAGTAATCCCTCTTATTAGAATCTCATTTTTCAAAATAGTGACAGCCACGCCTGATGTCATGAACGCTCCTTCATGGCGTGTTCAGGCATCTTGGGCACTGGTACGAGATCACGAGTTCGACTCCTGCCATAGTAAGAAAAGGTACGAGATAGGAATCATATGACAAGCATGGTCAGGTAATGTGAGCGTGAAGGTCAGAACTGCCATAGACGAGCGTTCTGGAAGAACGTCCAAGTCGAGCACAAGGTGGTGTTACAAGAAGGAAGACGAACGCGAACGAAAAAGTGAATATACTAAGCGAAAGGTTAGTAGACGCATAGAATAGGTAGAAAGACTAGCCCCAAACTCCCCACACTCAGAAAAACAAACAATAGAGGGGGCATGTATTAAAGAAAAAAGACGATGCATCAGAGACTCAGCACAGCTCTTCAACGTACTATTCCTAGGCGTTCAAACCTGGACGTTCTTGCTATTGGCAGGATGAGCAAAAATCGAAGCAGGTGCAGAGTGAACATGACTTACCCAAACTCTCCGATGACATTTCCCTGAGGATTGTACTCGCATACGTAGAAGTTTGCAAGCTACAGTCCGCACCATGAGCGTCGTCCCATTATGAGAATAAGAGGAAATTTGAACGCACTCCCGAGCCTGAACCCATGATGTCGTTGCAGGATTGGACGGCGCAACCAACCTGAGTGGTCGACTTCCAGACTACCTGCGTGAAATGGGAAGGTTGTGGGTTCTTGGGGTCATATTTGGCTGCGTGAGAATGTTTAAATGTGGTCCCACATCAAATCGCGGGTACAACGCACAAGCTTCATCAGTCCAGAGTTTGATGGCCTTAGCAATCGTAAAATCACCAGAACCGACTGCGAGGTTCTCTGCACACCGACCTTAAGGGATCGCGATATCACATAAGAACACACACGCACCGCCGTATGGTCCGAGAGACCCGCCAGAATGCTTGAAGACACACTTATCTGCCCATTGTTTTGCTAGCCCAGATAGTTTTTCGTTCCAAGTGAGGGGGGCAGCTCCATGCTGGGCCCGGATTTTGTTATGAGCCGAGAGATAGGTGGCCATGTCTGTAGACGATACGGAACCCGACCTGCCTGACAGAGTGGAAGATCCAGGTATAGGTGAAGGCGCTCCAAAGACGCCGTGCGAGGGGACGAGTGCAAGCGCAACGAAGAGAAAAGCAAGGTGTAACATGGTAAAATCTGATTGATGGAAGACACGAACACCTGGGGTGATGGTGCACCCAGGCTGAGCTCGTCCATTAAATGTTGGACGCAGGCAGCGCTTGGAGTGTCTGGGGCTGTTCCCACTTGGCCCCAGACGGCTTTGGCTTTCTTAAACACCAGGCCAGGCCAAAGCTGTCAAAACCAAGGTTTGGCCCTGACTTGGCCCGGCCTAGGCTGCGGCTTGTTGGGTTTGGCCCGTTTGGGACATTTATGGTGTACGGTCCACTCGTCAGTGGCTGAGATTTCGTCCTCACGGACCTCACTCGGCGATAAGTTTCCAGAGGTCAATGAAGAAATGCCGGGACCCGATCCTTGGGCAGCTAGATACCTTTTACCAATACTAGTAGATTCAAGCTTTACGAATGAGGAAGTCTGAAGATGTTCTGAGGAGAGAACATTATCAATTTGCTCATCCCAGATGTGGGTCTGTCATGCTGAAATGTCATGATCACTTGCCGACACTTGCCGACCGACGTCAAAATCACCACTGCTCTGCTTAGCTAAGCTGTGACGTTGATGTGACTGACGAGTGGACGTACACCATACAGTGTAACCCCTTCGTGACCCAGCCTTCATTTTGCCATGATACGGTCCATACCTGACCTTGCCACTATGGGGAAGAAAAAGGACGACGCCGCGTCCATATAACAAAGACAAGGAGGGACGCACGGTAGAACCTTGGGAGGTAACCCCTCCCGAGTTCAAGTTTTAGGTATGTTCTTTTTTTTTTTTCACTCACATTTGTTCTATTATACATGACTGCAGTAACGCTATGCAGTGACTGCTCCACAGGGGCGTGGCTCCTCGTGCCACCACCGGCGACATGCGACGGACCTGAGAACCACAGCGACCGCTACGGATACGGTGCGCACGCATCCCCTGTCACACAGGCACCGCCTCGCGGCGACTGACAAAATGCCCCCCCTCTCAATCCCAATTCACCCGCCGCTGTATGTGAAGAACGTGCAAGAGAGCGACAATGCCAGCGCGAATAGGCGCGTCCGCGGCACACAAAGCAACAGCAGCAGCAGCAGCAGGCGCTGGCACGCGCAATAAATGGCGCAGGCAAGGGCGCACACAACGCGCGCGAGATCGTGAGCGGGCGGCCCGGTGGCGGTACGCACCGCAACAGTGGCAGCAGCAGAAGCAGGCTGTGCGAGATCGTGAGCGCGTGGTGCAAGTACAAGAAACGCTGGCCATTATTGAGCTAGCGGCAGCCTGATCCCGGGCTGCTCAGCGTGGTCACATTGCCAGTGAATTGTAGTTTATTTTATCTTCATAATACTCGTATGATACCGCTATCTAACCCATGGTGTGAGGTGTGATGGCTCAAAGCGGGGCAGCTACAGAGGTATTTACATTGAACTGAC
The DNA here is from genome assembly GCA_022496195.1 of Lactifluus subvellereus. Lineage (NCBI taxonomy): Eukaryota > Fungi > Basidiomycota > Agaricomycetes > Russulales > Russulaceae > Lactifluus > Lactifluus subvellereus. The sequence continues at coordinate 45,094 of WTXC01000126.1, read as the reverse complement.
TTCGTCTTTTCCGGCGTCCCCATTGGTACTGCGTGAGTGCCGCTCCTCCACGCACAGCCACGTCCGCTCCACCGCTGCCTCCAGTTCGTTGTCCTCCCCGTCCTCCTCGCGCAGACTCCACGGGTCCTCAAACACATCAAATAGCAGTACATGCGAGCTGCGCCGCACGTGCCCAAAGTTGAGCCTTGGTGAGGAAGCGGCGGGCCAATCGTCGATCGAGGAGCAGGCGACTCGTCAAAGCCGCGGCCTGACAGCCTGGCCTCGGCTTTGCAGAACGGCGCCAAAGCCACCAAAAAGCTGGCCCGGCCCGGCCTATTTGGGCCTACTGTGACCCCGAGCCAACCGAGTATATTCCATGTAAGGAGTGCGTCAAAGGTCTGTTCTGCGACATTGAATGACGCAAAGTATTGCACCTGGAGCCATGGTCAGCAAATACAACTTGGGGGAATGTCGAAAGAGTCTTGCTCTCTCACTTGCCCTCCATACAGCTTGTCGTCAAGGAAGAAACCAAAGAAAGGGGATTGATTAGCAGGAAGGACCTGATTGATGGGGAAGAGCTCCTTGAAGGCGTCACCGACAACTTTGAGGCTTGAGAGGACACGGTCAGAACAGGTTAAAACGTCGCCGAATCGCAGCCCAGCGTTGGGTCGAAGTTGAGGACAGAAATAGTCAGAGGTGCGGACCATATACATTCGTGACAGTGGTCTCGGTCACGAATCCCTTCTCCGAGTTCCAGAACGACTGTAAGCTACGATGTTCCAGCCAGTTCCGTCAGGGTCGAGGGAGGCGACGACTTTCCTGGCAATAGTCGGGGATCAGTGAGGCTATGCTATCATACCTAATCGTGTCCCCCTCACGGCCTATCTCTCGACTGAGGCGGGCTCCCGCCCGCAGTGCGCGGTACTGCACGGACGACGTCCAGTATGACCCGTCCCATACGGGCACCCACCAAAGATCCCATCTATGATCCAAGTCAAGGCGGCTAGTTAGAGATAATCAATAGCGCAGAAAAGGTTCCAGACATACGAGCTTTCATTCCAATGCAGGCTGATCCATTGTAGTGTTGCCGCGGTCCCGGCCTCGGGCCGGTTTTAAACCAAACCGAGTCCTGATTGAAACGGCGCGGCTTCAATCATGACTCGATTACAGTATAAAACTGGCCTAGGGCCGGGACCGCGGCAACACTAATCCGTCGAGGTTGATGGCAGGCCAGAGAACATCGGCGACCCACGTCCCGTTGTTTTGTTCCTGTCGAAGAAGCCACTCGGCATACTTTATTAAAGTTACCGCTCGAAGCGGTGGCCCATCTATCAGATTGGGTAAGTAAGGGGGAGGCCTGGATAGACGGATGGCATACCGGCAGCAGGGGACCTGATACGTTCATCGCTGACCGTGATCTGGGCAACATGAAGGTCAAATAAAGCCTCTTCCAGCCTACCCGTGAAAATGTTTCCGGCCATGCTAATGACATGCTGACTCCTAATGAGGGCGTGCACAGTGTCGTCCACAAGCGCACGCAGTCTCATTGGGTTTAAGCCCGAGTTCGGCGAGCCATGCGATGTAACCCACGCAAGCATCACGAAGCCAGCATATGTTGGAGTCGGGGTGCGCTTCTTCAGGAATAAGGGCGATAAGGACACCAGGCTAACAGAACAACATTAGCGTCGAGCATGGTGGAGGAGTCACGATAGATAAGTGACGTGGATCCACATCAGTCCCAATCGATGGTCCTCCTATCTGATGAGCGAGGACGTCTAATGCGACAGGAACAAGACTATCTAGGTAGGCGTGAACTTTGGCGCTTTCAGCGTACTTGGCACTGGTGAATGGGTTAGCCGTCACACCGATTGCGGCGGCGAGTGCCATGAGAAATGATGAAGGACACATGGTGTTCAATTCAGAGAAAAGAGCACCTGTGGTGTTGTGTTACGTTCGCATCCTGCCCTATACTATCCATCTACCGTCCAAAATTGAGGGTGAACCTCGAGGCGCGATCCGCACCCATCTGGACATTCCCGGGTCTAACAGTAGTAGAGAGACCTGTCTGCAAAATAGGAAAAATAGGAACCGTTCAGGACTGTTTGGGAACCATCCTAAATGCGAGCAACCAGAAAAACGTTAAACGACCCGCTATGATTGACTGAGTTTAGTACCCTTATTCCCTCCGTTGCGCTCTTATGTCGATAAAATAATAATCAGTAAAGACATCCCTTATTTAAGGAAGCAAAAAATCGTAAAGGGCTCTAAGAAGCAATGACCGGGTAAGGACACCGACGTTTTGCTGATACAATTCGAAATGCATTCGATTTACAGCCACTGCGCTTGTGACCGCTGCGAGTTAGAGTTAGTTAGAAAAGAAGGGACAGAAGGCCGGTCCGTAACATTCCGCATATGGTATTACTTGGTATGGATCCACCTCGTTGTATGGCATCGACGACCGTGACAAGTATGTATGAACGTGCAAGAAGTCTCGAATACCGCCAACCATATGATTTCCTTGGTCGGTTTCGATATTTTGGGTCCGTTAGAACGACCTCGCAAAGGGATCCATGATTTCCGTGACATACAGTAGTTTTCACCACGGCCACTTTCCACGAGGGACTCGCAACGCAAAAACGTCGAATCCAGATCAGCCAGACTATTATGTCGTCACCAGTAAGTCGTCGTCGATGCTCGTCAGATATGGAAGTAGCGTGCCATGCAGATGAGCTCAAGATACAGCTAAAGACTACGACACTAGGAACTTCCCAATAACAGCGGGCACGTCGACTGACTTCCAGCCACTTTGCTACAGGCGGCGTAGTAGAAGACTTTATGTGTGGGACAATCCTCGGAGGCCGATCAGGATCTCAGCTACTACATGTGGCCAGTGTGAATAAGAGTTCCGGCGGGGCCGCTGTGTATACTGCATTTGCGTGCGCCATACAGCAGACACCACTTCTCGGGTGCGACGGGGCGTCACAAACCCGGTCTGAGAATCGTCTGCTAGGAGATCTTCGTGTACCGTGTTTCACACACGATGTCTAAGATGCATCCGAAGTCGCCACGATCGAGCAGGACCAGGATACCTGCCCGGGCATCGAATGGCTCTGTGGTGGCCAAGCTAGAATGCCCTGTGTGGACCCTGGTATCACATGCAAATAGTCTTCGCGTCAATCGCCAGAGAGTCGCCTAAAATGTTTGACAGAACCACCGAATCGATGGTAGTAGGCACCAACGATGTAAAGAGTTCTTGGGGCAACCGTAGCGAACAGCGAGACGGACTACTGTAGTCGAAACCCTGTAATCGACTGGTTCAATCAATCGATTCGAGCTAAACGCGGGGTCGGGCCTTCCGGGAAAAGGCTTATGTCGGCCCATCTATGGGGTACCGTTGTATAGGCGAGCTAAATCGGGTTCGAGAGTCTCTGCGCGCACCATAAAATCGAGTGGACTGACCTCTCATGCTCAGTTTTTCGAAGCGACAGCTGAAATGTTACTTTCATCGGGGTATTGGTGTTGTTGGTTCCCTTACACCCCCCCTGTACACCGCAGATCGTCTTGTTACGGGGCTCAGAGGGAATGTGTCAAGTGTCACTACTGTATTTGAAGCTTGAACCTGTTATGACTAGCGGTGTCACGGTTGATTCCGAAGAACTGCCAGTGCCCGGATTCAGCCTCACGTGAGAACTTCGCTTCAGAGCCGAAGTGGGGCTGCGTGACAGCGACTTCCTGGAAGTTTACCCGAACGACGTCGCTCACCTTCCCACCAAATTATTTGTATCGGGAATAGAGTCAGCCCGTCGAACCTCGCAAGTTCGTCACGAAGTTATCACTGTATGAGTTTACCGTAGGCCATGCTTTGCCAAAGACGCAAACAAGGCCGCTCATATCTAGGGGCGTAACCCCTAAAGAGGCATAGAAAAAGATTGAAGAAATTGGGTGACGGGAAGAGTGTAGATACACGAGCCATACAAACTACTTCAAATTGCACATAAAACTATCTGAAGAGGAAGTGTGGCTTGTATACTGCAGCGAGACGATAAAGACACCTACCAAATCAACGGAACCCCGGAGAAGGAAAACGCAATGGAGACCGAGACAGCAGCATAAATAACAGCGCATGGAATCAAAGTCAAACGGGTAAGAAATTAGATCAATGATCTGGACATGCCGTGCTGTGAGAAGTGGAAGACACAGGGCGGTAGCCGTGGGTTTGCTAAGCAACTTCAGTCTTGCTGCATGCGATCGGACAACGAGGCAATACGTGTTGGGCGCATCGTAGTCTCACCCATCCGTGACAACAGTATCGGCGTGGACCCAGGTGCACTGCCGCGGCCACGGCCACCACTAAAACCACCCCGCACGCCTCGCCGGGAATTAGGTCCTCCGCGTATTACACCAGGTGGGGGACGTCCTCGCCCACGCCCGCGGTCATCTGTCTCGTTCATATCAATTCGGTCCAGGAGACCCATTTCTGCCTCTCCGGTCCTCGGTGGTGGTGGCGTTGGGGTCTGCTCGCGCTCGCTCGGGCTTGGCGTAGGGCGCTGTCGATGCTGCTTCCACTTTCCTTGCTCATTCTCAACAGTGCGGCGTGTTTCTGCCTCTCCGTACGGAGGATCATACTGCCGTGTATCAACGTTCATTCGATGTTCCTCCGTTCTTCGTTCTCGCACATTCATGTCGACAAACGGCCGAGGATCGTACCCCGCCACAGGTGGGCGATCACGATAGTCATGCACCGAAGGTGAACGTTCACGGCGGTAGAGCCGTGGTGATGGGGGCGGCGAGGGCGACGGCCTATAGTTGCCTCTCCGCGACGGGGCGGCCCGGTAGCGACGCGAGCTGTCGGCTTGACTTCCCCGATCGTGGTCGTAGTAATTTCTGCTCCTGCCCCAATCATAATCGGGTCGCTGCCGGTCGCGTGGCCGAGGCGGTTCCCAATGATCTACAACCTGCCTTCCATCGTGGCGTGGCGTTCCAGAACGTGCCCGCTTACGCGGATAAGAAGGTGAACGCGATCGAGAGCGAGGTCTTCTCAAGTAATAAGGGGGACTTGGAGAACGTCGATATCGATCATCCCGCGGTGACGGGGACCGTCTGCTCGATACAGAATCTTGTCTACCGTATGCTCGCACATCCGTGGTTGGGACAACGCGATTGTGAAGAGAATCTTGAAAGTGGGCCGGACCTCCTTCCTGGGACGGCACTGCTGTGGATGGATAGCTATGGCGGTAGGGATCCTCAGGCTGCGCAGCCTGCAATGAATCTGCACGCGACCCCGATGTAGATGAGGCTTGAGCTTGCTGGTCCCTGCTCTTATCCTGAGTTGGGGTTCTATGGGCGATGGCCTGCTGCCGATGTTGGCGGTCGATGGTATCAATTACGTCTGGCGAGGACTGCAGAAGCGGTGGTTGCATGCGCTCAGCAGGTAGCTCCTCTACGGAGGGCTCCCGCTTGATTTCGACCTGTTGCCACTCCGGCCTGGATGCCACCCGCCCTGGTACGTGAGGTTGCATCTGCTCTTGTGCCGTTTCGCGAGAGAGTTGACTGAAACGTGGATGCTGTGGCGCCTGGCTGATCTTCCGCGGGTGCAGCTCCGATGCAAGGGTGGTTGAGCTCAGAGGTGAGTCCGTATTGACGGCACGCCCAGCATCTGTCTGAGCAGGGACGAAGCAGAGGGATGCAGGGGATGTTTTATTAAGTGACGGCTGCGGGTGAGAGGGAGCCTCCGACGCCCCACTAGTCCTGGCAACAGGCAATCGAGACGAGGCTTGAGAAGGAAGGGTTGGGACACGGGCGATGGAAGTCGAAATACCAGCGCTATTGATGAGTTCAGAGGCAGCACGTGGAGAAACATGGAGAGGCGCGTTGGAACCGTGAACAGAAGATCCGGAGCTGGATCCAGAAGCGTCGGCGACTCTTCTCTCACGCTCGGCTTGAATGGACTGTGCGTGTGCTTCATTCGCGCGACGCTTTTCCTCCATGACTGCGGCACGCTGTTCATCGTACGACCTCCTCCTGGCAGCTTCACATTCTTCTGCTCTCTTTCTTGCGGCCTCCCGCTCCTCTTCTCGTTTTGCAGCTTCCTTCTTCTCTTGTTCTTCGGCCTTCCGACGCCCTAACTGTCGCTGCAGCTCCTCCATCCGCTGGGCTGCAGCTGCCTGCTCTGCGATTTCCGCCTCAACGAGTTCAATTTTCTCCTGCTCCCGGGTGCGCAGAGTTGCCAGCCAATCGAAGAGACTTTTCAGCACAAAGCGAGACATCTGTTCAGAACGTTCCGTCGCGCGACCCATGTGGTTCCTTGCGCTCAGCATGTCCGCGCTAAGAGCCTCAGCAGAAGCCATCAGACGCTCCGACAGGTCGCGCGTTTTGTTACCCTCTTGAAGCAATTGCTCTGCTTGCACGCGCGTCTCCTCAGCCAGCTGCTTCAACGGCTCAATCCGATCCTGCAGAGCTTGTACTGTATGCAAAGCATCCACAGAGAAAGTAGATAGCTCGCCGGAACGATGTTCGAATGTCTCACGTAGCTTCGATAACCGCTCATCACGAGCGGAGGCCAACTTGATCAGGTGCTCAACAGGCCGATGGACTTGCTCGGGCTCAGAGGAGGTGGTGTTACGAGTGTATTGCGATGAGGTTGGTGGCAAGGAAACGTTGAAATCATCAGGGGGACCATCGGCAACGTCAGTTCCGCCACCGAGGACAGCGGGAAGAGGTACGGGTGCTACATTTCGGGGAACGGGGAGCTGGGGGGTATCTTGATCCATGGGCGCAGGCTGTTCGTGTGCGTTTACGGATCCCCGTTCCACGTCACGTGAAGCAATCGGGTATTGGAGATCAGGAACAATAGATGCACGGATGTGGTCGTGAAACTGAGGAAATTTGGTGTCATTCGGGGATGCAGATGTGGGTTTTGTAGACCCGTCACGTTCCACAGAAGGAGAGCCCGTTGCGAAAGACTGAAGCAAACTAGGACGGGAACGAGTACGCAATGTGATAGTCTGTTCCTGAGAAGGCTTCTGGTCTAGTGAAGGAGAATGAAGTGGAGCTTGGGGAATATCGCTCATCCTCTGTAAGAGGGAGGGATTTTGTCCTATAGTCAAGAACTTGAACCCGGTGAGGGGAGAGGCTGCTTGTACGATGGGGTTTGAATTGGATAGGGGTGTATGCAATTCTCTTAACTGCATGGGTCAGTAGTCCAGATGGCGCTTGGTATTTCGAACCGGAGGTCTGTAGAGTGAAGGATTACGGATGTGTGATCAGCGACTCCCCTAGCAACACATAAGAAAAGGTTGCGGACCGCCAGAAAAACAGGCAGAGCGTTATTGACCCTAAGAACGGTGAGAGAGAGGTTATGTTGTATGTAGCAGACTGTGAGGTCGAAGTAAAAAACTCCCAAGGAAAGGAGTGGGTTGTGAAAGGAGCTATAAGATGAGGGATGAAAGGAAGAAAGGAAGCAAGCCCACTTATCTTCCTTCCTGCCTTTTATCGGACATTTTCGGGTCTTCGGCAGCCACAAATGGAGATCTGGCCGAACCACAATTATTAATTACCGGCGTGGGCCTCCTATATTTAGAGTTATTGATCCGATCTTGCCGAAAATAGTTACATCCCTTATCAATCTCGAGTCATGGTCAGTCATGCTTCGTCTTGGCCTGTCGCGGCCACTGCAGGTGACTGGATGAGCGGTATCTACACATTCGAGTTGCCTACAACAGGCTCACTCTCCTTCGCGGATCACTTTGCTGACGGCCTCGACGTCTACACCACTCAGATTGCCGATGCCACACAAGCACGCGCTAACTTGCGTGCCGTGCTCAAAGAGAGCAGACACACGGACGGCGACAAAGACTACCTGCGACTTGTCAAGGCCCGTCTCATCCTTGGACCACAGTCATGGGTTTCTCATTTTCCCATAGACACTGGAGGAATACCTCCCGCATCTGTACGCAATTAACAGCTGCGTAGCCAGTGGCGACCTCGTGCAGACCCAGGACCCAGGTATCTTCACTTTGCGCCCATATCACATCATATCCCTACCACCTGACCCTTGTCAGTATTCAGTTGGCGCACCACACTCTCAGCGCATCTCTTCAACAACTCTCCGCGTCTCGAGCTCCCTGGTCTCCCCGCAGAGCTCGTATTCACGTTCCTGACTTATGGTTTTGCGCTCTCGAACCTCGCTAGATTGAACGTCGCGGCTCTAGGTACCTACGAGCGCGAGCGCGGGATCTCCGACGTAGAGCGCAAAGCGAAGGACGAGAAGCTCGGCTTTGCCGTTACGCTACTCTGCAGAGCGAGTGGGCTTTTCGAACATGTTGGCACGACCGCTCTTTCGGGCACGGAGCAGACTCCAGTCAGGCAGAGTGGGCGCGCACGCCCACCCGAACTGAGCAAAGAAGTTTCCTCGGCATTATCAAAGTGCGACCCTTCTTAAGGCCGCCACGATCGCAGCTCACCCACAGCTTTCTTTCTTCCCGGCCGTCTCGGGCAGACTCGCCCTTGCGTCCGCACAGACTCTCGCAATCCGCAAGCTGATGACCAAATCCTCATATGACAGCACCGTCGCGCCGGGCCCGCCGCTCCCCACCTCACACCCGTCCCCAGGGCTCCTAGCCAAGCTGCACCTCGAGGCCAGCGCGCTCTGCTCCTCCGCCGAGTCCCTCCTGCGCATTCCAGCCTCGCGCAAGCACGACATGGAAGTCGCGGAACCGCTACTCCTCTACGCGCGCGATGGCGCCGCGCTGCACGGCGCGCTCGCGCACAAGTGGCTCGGCGCGGACGCGGGGGCGCACGATGCGCACGGGGTGGCGGTGGGGTTCCTTGGATGGGCGAAGCGCGAGCTGGACGCGCTGCGCGATGGCTGTGCGCGAGCGGGCGGAGGGGGGAAGGAGGAGGGCCGCGATGGGCGCCGGGAGCGGCGCGAGCGCATCGCGGCCGAGGCGGAGGACGCGGCGCAGTTCCTGCGGTACTACACCCGGATGAACGACACTGTACGTGCGTGTGTGCTCTGGACCGCCCCCCCTGTGCTGACACTCTCTGCTTTCCCTTGGGTGATTCAGCTATCGTTCCAACCCGTGGCGTCGCAGGCTGAGCTGCAGACGTCCGTGCCGGCCGGTCGCCTTGCGGTCGCCGTCAAGGCGTTTGTGCCCCCGACTCCTGCGTTTGGGCCAGGCTCAGTAGAGTACATCCGCAAGCATGCGGACTCCCTCGATCTCGGGGACAAAGAAACGTCTCCTGATGGTCAACAAAGCCCGACGGGCCCCGCAGGTAGACCATCCTACGCAGGTGCGGGGTCGTATTTCTGAGTACCTACTACCTAGACGGGTAGAACGGGTCGGTCCGAAATGCACCGGCCGCTGTTATTCGGCCGTCAGTGGGAGTCGCGGTTGGTTGTATAGCAGGAAACAGGCAGTTGTGATGCCTACGGGAAGTTGTCGTCAGTTCATTGTATACTGTTGTATTATTATTCCTCCGTCGTTGCACCTGAAATACGATGTAAGGTGAGCATCACCGCCCGCTCGGAACTTGAATGAGACGCTTCCGAGCGCCCGTGACACCGATCCGAGTTCATCGACGCGTTCCGGAACCGCCCTCGTCCAAGGAGCCGTGTGACAAAATTCGAATGAAGACTAGTACCGTACGCCCCTATTTCCACTTTCCCCATTGACATCGCCGTCTTCATTACTACTCATACAGGCTGTTCCCTTTCTCCAGATGCATCCTAGTTCCTCATACAATGACATACATCACTCGGCCGACGTCGTTCGACGTCACGAAAGCATTCGGACGACCCCTCTTACATTCAGTCTCGATTCGTAACCGCGCGCCCGACGTCGCTATTTTCCTACATCGCCGCCTTCTTTGACAGGACCTCTTTGTTCCTTACAGTAGACTACCGGCCATATTCCCCCTCCCTTCATATATTTCTCGACCGTAGTATCGGCCGAGCCGCGTTCATGTACTAACTGAAGGCCCGTAAAAGCCCTCTCGAAGGGCAAGGAACTTTGTCTTGTGTTCTCGAACGCCTCAGTGTGGTCTCCTCTTCCTTCCGGCTTCCTCCTCCTCGAATCTCGCTGCGCTAATCCGGGCTATCGTGCTGTCTCGCGCTCGTGGTCGAACGACAGGAAGCCTTCTCTTTCCTGTTTCTGTCTCTGTTTCCGTTCGTTTCTGTCGTTACCCTCGGTCGAGTTCGCCTTGTCTCGACTCGGCCGCTTGCTTCTCTTCCCGCCTTGATCTGTCAGGCATCCCCTTTAATATTCCGAACTCACACGCGCCACGGTGCTCGCTTCAATGATGCGATGTATGCCATCAACATGCACATGGATAGAAATAGAACTCTGACGTCTCGTGACCTCGCGCCGGAGCGCCGATAGTGCCAGTGATCAAAATCCCCGAGTACGCGTATAGACCGTGGTGGTCGAGAATTTGTTTAGACCCGTCATTCCGAACGCTGTAGTGGACTCGACTACACTTGTATCAGCGTGATACAAAACCTCAGGTGCACAAGGCGGACAGACTTGATGCAGGCAGGGATGTAAGGTTGGATTAGTACCGAATAAATCGCGGAAGACAATGATAGAGAATGTAGCATCTAGAAATACACACAGGGGCCTCTGCCCCCCTCTTACGCGTCCTCATCCTTGCGCACTCTGAGGCCCGCCTGTTCGAATAGTTGGCGCAGACGGCCGTCCTTGTGCATCGCAGCGATGTCATCAGACCCGCCAATCGACTTGCCCAGTAAAATCACATTGGGGAAGGTGCTGCGCCCCGTGAGGCGCGTCAGCACCGCTTTGATAAAGTCGCCGTCTTCTGCGAGCCGAGAACGTCTTTCTCTATCTCTCATTTCGCATGTCCGAAGAGGAACAGCCACGCACCACGCAAGTCAACCTCGATGATTTTAGGCAACGGGACGAGCTCGTGGCGCGCCAGGAGGTCTTTCGCCCTCATTGAATACCTGTGAAACAAGTTTCCGAGTGGGGCATGTGAACACAACACCCTCAGGCACATGAAGAAGCCACCCACGGGCAGTATGTCTACCAAGGAAGGCAATGCCCAATCAGACGACACGGCTTAAAAACCAGTGAAAAAAATGGACGCACCTTACTAAACATGATCAGGGGTGTTTCAGCATTAAGAAGCTTCACACGCGCAGGCCAATCTGGCGTGGGTGCGAGGTCTCCATCCGCATAAATGGATAAGTCGAGCGGCTGCGTTGGGTCGGGTGCATCGTGCGCGAGCGCCTCGTTCGAGTGGACGGCATAGTACAGCAACCCATGGATCTCATCCACCCGCGGTCGCATAAGCGCGGCGACGCTGGCGGGCGAGACGTGCCGCAGGCCCTGCAGCGCAGGGGGCAGCCCAAGCAAGTCGTGGGAGGAGGAAAAGAGGAAGAGGCAGAGGAGGGCGAGGGCGAGGAGCGGGAAGAGGATGCGCCGGCGGCGCAGGAACGTCGGGCGGGGAAGGCCGTCCATTCTGAGGGGCGAGGTCGCTGTTGTTGGTGGGGGAAGCGAGATGCGACCGCGGTCTTTGGCTGCAGGCGATCTGCTGCGGAGGCGTGAGTTGTTGGGATGAGGGCTGCTGCTGCTCAGCATAGGACGGATCGAGTCGCGAGGTGATAAAAGGAGGAGGTACGAACGGAAGGGGTCGTGGGTGATTCGGTTATATACAGTACGACGGGAAAACAGTGGATTTTCTGCGCTCGAACACGGGTAAAACGGGGCTGACGTTTTACTGAAATGAATGAATTCAGATGAGATCAGTTCCTCACTCACTGAGTTCCTATATTTACCTTTCCAACTGGTGCCAGTCTGGTGGGAGGCTGCCTATTAGACCATCAATCGGCCTCACTAATTATTGATGACTCTTCCAATGCCACGTTGCCGACTGCGCGAACAACGATGTCAGTGCTGTAACATGATAATTACAGGCGATAAAGCGCTCTATTCCGAGTCCGAGTCGCTGCAACTTACTCGAAGCTGTCAACAAACAGTGAACTTCACTGGTGCTGCGGAATTGAATCAGATCTATCATTGGGTCATCAAATCAAATAAATTTATTTTTAGCATAAACTTTAGGGTTAGGGTGGGAACGGTGTTAAGGCCCTGCCCGCCGCTCTCTATGTTGAGTGAGAGGACACCATCGAGCAGACACTCACAGGGTCATTGCTATAGAATTTGGGCTTGAGCGACGAATGACTTTGTCAATTGGCGTCTACACTGCGGGATAAGTGCTCTAAGAGAATCTAAGCAGAAAACACCGACTCGGACGACGCTGGTGCCTCTGGTACAGTACGATGTCCTCACACGTGAACGTCCTATCATTATGACCAGCTAAAGCAGTCTCATTCGTCGTTCCATCTTGAACTGGCAGTGGTGAGTGTGTGCGTGTGCTGGCGCTGGGGGAATAGCTGCGAGCGCAGTGCGCGCATTTTCTCCCAGCGCAGAGCTGGAACGCACCGACCCTCCGCTCCGCACGGACGGGTAGTCCGTCGAAGCCGGGAGCAGGATTTTTACATCACGGACAACACGGCCCCGCTTGCGAATGCGTGTGGATCGACACGCTGGGCGCACGCGGCCCATCTAAGTTCGCACTAGTGCCTCAGCCTGGCCATCCGCGAGCGCCGGCTCGAGGAGGAACACAAGACCGTGCAGCGCGAAGAGGGTGTTTTGAGACGCGCCGGGGTGGTGTGCCGTGTGCCGTCGGGCCTGGCTACCGGTGAGTTGGTTTGGACCATTGGCACCACTGCGCGATACAATGATCTCCTCAGGGTGTTGTGAATGGATTCCGAAATTAGGAAAAACTTGATGTACATTCGTCATATGCCATCCTTCCCCCCACAACTTGCACTGTAGTACAAGGAAAGGCCAGTGCTTCTCATGGGCTGCCAGTGTGTGCTCGCCACCATGCAGTTCCCTATGTCAGTATCGAAGGAAGCGATTTTGATTTCACACACATCAAAAACGCAGATCTCCACGCACGTACTTCACGAGTTGGGGAATATTCCGCACAGGAGGTTAAACCAGGAAACGCAACGCAACTGATGTCAGCATGTCTGTGGCCATGTGTGCACCGGCGAACACGTGAACGTTTTGTGGAGGGTTTGGTAGCGCGGTCGAACGTCGAAAGGCACACGACGACATATATTCAGGTAGAGGGAAGGCGGGGAGAGGTCAACCCGCGCAGTGATGACGACGCCGGGTAAGGACGGGGAAACACGTACCCTCTGGGAAGTACTTGGGCTAAGCCAACGATTGTGGACACATAATAGTGCCATGCCGCGGGGAGAAAGCGCAGGACCCGTCCAAGGCTGACAGTGCAACGGCGGAGAGCACACAGAGAAAAGGGTGAAAAGAAAATCGTATTTGCACACAATAGGTATATAACATGGTGAAACAAAATGGCGGAAATATATATATTATTCCTGCCACACAAAAGCGGAACCGAAAAAAGGAGGGATGGAAGTAGGGAGAACGATTGTCAGTAAAGGGAGAAACACAATTTGGAGAAGGTTGAAAGCTTGATAAAGAATTGTGTGACACTGAAAAGATTAGCCCACTCGTCATAAAGAGAGCAGCGACGTCACAGTGACGATCCCACAGAAAACAAACCGACATGGCAGAGCGAAAGTGGACAAAATACGACATGGGCAAGAATTACGAAAGACCAAGCCAAGCAGACAGTCAGTGGAGGAATGGTAAGTGAGAACAGGAGACAGGATTCTGTGTGAGATGTGCGAGCAAACCTGCGAGCATTCCGAGTCCGAGCGAGGAAGGAAAATAAGGCAGACCTGCGAGACAGACGCGTAAAAAGGGCGGTACGGCTAAGGCCGAAAAGAGACAAACGTATTGGATACGTACTACTGTACAGTACAGTAGTACTAATACTAGTAGTATTAAGATATGATATACAGTATAGTGCGTAAGATAAGAAGTTGGTACTTTGTGATCTTCCCCTTCCCCACTAAGCAAACAGGACCACCGGCTCCAACTCTTTTATGAATATGGCATCCCACAAGGACATAGAATTCGTGATTTTTGACGTGGATGGTGGGTTAAACCGTACCTCTAAATCTGATTGGTGACGACAATCAACTTGTTCACAGGTCTGATGATTGATTCAGAACGTGTCTACACAGATGTCACCAGTAACTAGCAGAAGCTCTTTCAACTGCAGCGTGCCTCCCATCCAGCTGACCCATCGCGCAGATGAAATTCTTGCACAGTATGGGGCCGAGATGACTTGGGAGATGAAGGCAGGGCTTATGGGCAAGCGTACGTCGCCCGTCTCTCCAATGAAACAGACGTGCTTCACCGCGACCCCGTTTGCTTCAGCCCAGCGCCCCGCAGCAGAGCATCTGCTCTCCTTCTTCCCAAAAATCCCGCTCACAATTGACGACTACCTCGCCCAGCGTACCGCAGGGCAAGACGCGCGCTGGCCGTACGTGCAGCTGCTGCCCGGCGTCGCGCGGCTCGTTACGCACCTCGCCGCCCACGGCATCCCCATCGCCATCGCGACGGGCTCCGTGCGGCGCAACTTTGAGCGCAAGACGGCGCATCTGCAACACGTGTTTGTGCACTTCGGCGGGTATGCCGTATGCGGAGATGACGGCGCGGGCCGCGGCAAGCCATTCCCCGATGTGTTCCTCGCCGCTGCTCGCGCGCTTGGGCGGGCCGTCGGTCCTAACGAGGAGGGGGACGTGGTCGGGGATGCCGAACGCGAGGAGCGGGCCCGTGGGCTGGTGTTCGAAGATGCGATTCCGGGAGTGCAGGCTGGCAAGCGTGCCGGGATGAACGGTGTGTTTACCCTCTCTGCCCCATGTGCTGCTGCATCTGCTTGACCCTTGATCGACTGTAGTGGTCTGGGTTCCGGATGAGAACCTGCTCAGCGTTCAGTCTTCGCAGGTCACGGAGCAACCTGACCAGGTTCTTCGCTCGCTGGAAGGTTTCGTTCCGGAGGAGTGGGGTTTGCCTCCGTATGACGACATGGTCGCACAACAGTCGCGTACAGAGTAGAACGATTCGAAAGGCCGGGGGGGGTTACGAGAAGCTTGATTTACGCGCTTGCACCACGTCTGACAACGGGATCCGGCTACTCAGGAGGACGGGCATAGATGTTGGAAGTCCCACGGGACTCGCCTGTTGCAGGGAGATTGTCTACATAAAATAAAAATAAACTAACAACGGAGAGGAGTCCGATGTTAGGATCCCAGTTCCGTGGTCCCTCGGGAAGATGAACTTGGATGAGAATGAGGGGGAGAGAGAAATGGAAGCTTGACGGATTGACCCGGCTAGTTGGCTCACTGCTATGAAGCCCGTGGGGGCTTTGACCGTACGCAATCGTAGCCTCAGTGTGCACACCCCACATTACGTTGAGAATCGACTTCTGACACATGCGACTGACACATTCACTCGTATGAGGCAAACTTTCTGAATGAGAGATACTGACTGGCATGTCGCCCGATGAAGTAATCACAAGCAGTCAAGGGCCTCAAGGCACATCGATATCAGATATCGCGACAAAGTCCAAAACGGAATCCTACGCATCGAAAGTTGCCGAGATCCAGAGCAGACTGCCGATATATTGACACCGGCGTTACCTCGTCCCAAGCATAAACGACACACAGCCGAAATGGGATTATCGTCAGTCTGAAGGGGAGTTGGGATGTGTCCGACAGCCCGGCCAAGATAAGATAAGATAATACTTGATTATTATGTAACGCGTAGGATTGCTCTTAAGGGGCGAATAACAGAGTCTGGTCCCGTCCTATTTTCCTCACGTCCCCGTATCCTCTGTATCATCTGTTGTCGGTGTCATCTGCACAACATGCTCTCTTTGTCACTCACGCCCCTCGGACTTCTTCAAGCCAGGGGCTTCATGCCTTCATCCACTAGCCATTGTACCTACAGAAGCACGAAGAACCCATAAAAGGTATTATTAAGCACCTCCAAATTCGGAAACGGATCAACCCCCCGGATCGTATGTACGCGTTGTAGATCACAGTGCGGACAATACTGTAGCGTAGCAGTAGAGCCATTTCGAGCATTGACGAGGGCCTGTCACCTCCCGACACGACAAGCAGCGAATCAAACACTCACCGACACCTGAAAAAGCTCCGACCATCTAAATCTAAACTGGGATAGGTGGTGTACATTGTTTGCCAAGGAAGCGCCGAGATGAAAACGTGCTGATGCTGCGAGGTGCGAACAGCCAGGGGATCCGCCGAGAACCCGGGCCACAGAACCAAATAGCGCTCACACATGTGGGAAACTCGATTTCCTCTTGTGGGTACTTATCCATATAAAAGACGTTGTCGGCATACATGGTGTATTTAGTTTCAACACCACGACACTATTTCAACGCTTCTTCAAGTTCTGCACATTATGTTAAGCGAAGCATCCCATATAGGAGATCAGGCTGGACGGGACCTTGGAAGTGAAGAGCTAAGCTTGTCGCCGATTCGACCCACTCCCCATCTCTTCCTTGAGCGTTCAGGTAGAGACAACAATACCGTGACACGAGAACAGGACCAACAGGAGCATCCAGCATCTCTACCGATCAAGCTGACGGGATATTTCCTGGTCACCATGATCGTGCCCCTCACCTTTGGTATTGTGAAAACAGTATACTCCTATCGTGGACAAGCGGTGATCTTGACGACACTGGATTGGTTCGTGGGAGTATTCTTTGCTGCGATGTAGGCTTCATTCTGTGACGGGGAGACGAGTTGCGTCGTGCTGATGGTATGTAGATGGGGCTTCCTCTCAGAGCTCAGGGCCCAACGCCCTGGAATATGGCCACATTTCTTCGAGGACGATTGGGCCCCTCCTATTCTGAAATTTGTACGTCATCCCGCTGGTGAGTGTTCCAACATGATAGACTTGTCATAGTAACGAATGAGGAATGCTGACCGTAGTGTCTACGCAGTGCCTCCATGTCTTTATTCACTCCTTATTTTGTCCTATGCTCTGCCAACGTCTCGGGTCTTCCTTGCTGACTTACGAGATGCTCTACGTCTCAGTTCAGATCCAAGCCTCGCTGGAAGGTTCATCACAATCATGCAGATGAACGAAGCCGTCGTCTCGTTGGTGCTCATTATATTCGTGTCCGGAATGGGGCTTTCACTTGCAGTTCTCGCTATTCTTTGGGTGGTACAACAACCCCAAGGTGAGCATTGCAGCATAATACTGGTTGTAGCGATTGATCGAAGGACGCGCACCTCATCGTTCGTCCAGTGCCCCCGGGGTTTCGCCCGATGAAGTGTGTTTTTTTTCTGGTGGTTGTGGTGATGCTGTATGGTCTTGCAAGCGAACTAATACAACTCTACGTGCGCGGATGCGAAGAAATGGATCTACCGCCTTCCACTGGAGTGCAAACTGCCATTATTCTTACTATGGGATGCTTTTTAGCCTTTATGCTGCTATATCTTGTAGTATTTCCGGATAGAGGTGAGCGCTGCGACATGATATCGATTGTTATCATTAATGAATATGCTGACTGCATGATCTTCATAGCATTTTCCTCTCTGTATACACGTTTAGGTTTTCCACTACTTCTAATCTCGACGATCGTGGGCACTTTCTTGTCATACCCAGAGGTTAGAGACGGTGGAAGAAAAACCATAGCTTGTTGTGTTTCTATGGTTTTGGCTCTATACAGCTTCCTGACTGTCCTTCCCATTACCTGGCGCGGCTACATTCCCACAGTCTTGGAGGTACCAAAGAACGTCTATCATAGAGTTCGGCATTGGAATGGGATGTATCAGTGGGGTTATGTGTCGGATACTGTACATCGGGTGCGGCGTCACATTATTCGTAGATAATATGGTTCGGTTCTATGAATACGAGTACCCTTATGCTTGATACCATTCTACTGTCTCCAATGCATTCGCAACGCCTTTTATCACGAAGTGGTTCGAATTTTTAGTTGACACCCAGCCAGCAGCAACGGTTCGCTCCCACTGGTGGTTGCAGTCAGATGTTCTCATGAAACGGTTGCGGTCTCTCATACGAAAACTGTGTCTCGGAAGACACCATTAGTCTCCTGTCTCTCTGTTGGATACGCTGAAGTGGGTATGGCAGAATGAAATATACATTCAATCTCGAAACTACTCCCAAAGAGGGGTAGGGCCGAAGAGGTCGTGACGGTCGAAGAGTAGTCTGGATCGAGTTACCCGAGTGACGACTGCCACGAAGTACACTCTAGGACATCCATAGACAGTGGCTAGGCTCCTTGTCACGGTGCGCCACTGGACCGGCCAGCTGCACACCGCTGTCCACGGGGATCCAAGTTCCATGCGTTCATCAGGTGCAGTTTGTTTGGGCCGGGTACCCTATATAAATGGTATAAGGGAACATGAAGCCATGAGCTTGGTGGTTATGTGCCAGCTCAGAACGACTTTTTATATGTCGTCGTCACCAACCGACAGCCTGATACTCCATACCGGCCTCGAAGGCATGCTCTTGTGCGACGCAATAAGCAGACAGCCACAAACGCGTGGATGCCCGGACCTCACGACAATACACTGGCAAAGTCCACGCGATCCAACCCTCAGACCCCTACCTACTGCCAGTGGCCATAGTCTGTTGTGTAAGGTGAGGCTTTCCGTTGTGCTCGGAACACGACACTTTGGAGCGCCCGTGATGCCATAATCGTGAACTGAGACGCCCCTCCGTTCGCGGTTTGTCCCTCAACTTTGATGACGCTCTCCGAGACCTCCCTCGTCGAAAGAGCTGCGTAACCCAGGAATTGTATAAAGACTAACTCGTACGCCCGTATATTTCCTTTCATCATTTTCATTCCCCATTGCTCCTAGCTGATCCTTATTACACTTTACTTGAGCGTCGCCGCCTCACCACTTCCCTTACAGGCCATTACCGCTCGTCCCATACGTCCTAGCTCGCTCTCTTTTGTCTCGACCAGCGTCGTTTACGCCACCAGAATGCTCGATCATCCCATCTCTTCCCCCAGCCTCTCTCGTGACCCAGCGCCCGACGTTGTTATTCACCACGTCGCCGCTTTTCCTGTCAGATTGCCTCATCCCCTATGCTACCCACCAGACCTTTCATATCAAACAGTCCTAGTATCACCTGAATCACGGCCATGTATTGGCGCGGACACATGTATTTAAGTACGACGGCAAGCCCTGATGTAGGGCAGTTCAGCCTTGTGAAATCGACTCACTCTGTTCTCGAAACGTCTCTGCGTGATCTGCTTTTCTCTTTTCCCTCACTTTCTCCTCTCGGTTCTCGACGCACTAGCTTAGGCAATCGCGCCAACGTGTGCTAAGGAACGGACTCATCGCCTCGCTCTTCTCCCTCCTCCAACTCCTCCATCTTCTTCTTCTCCTCCTCTTCTGCTTCGCTCTCCTCTGCTTCTTCGCTGCTGCTTCCGCCACGCCTACGCCATACCGAAGCTTCGACACTCCTACCTGCCCGACCTGTCCGCCTTGGTCTGACCAGGACGGTCCTGCGTTGTTCACTCGGACTCGCGCGTGCGTTAGACGTGCGCACTTCAGTTGGAAAAAGCATACGTCATCCGGATGACTCGCACGAGTCAGGTGCAGTGGCAACATCCACCGGGTGGCGAGAGCTTTCGGGACTATCATGATACTGTATCACCAGTAACTCAGCTAGCAAAAGCTCGCTCAACTGCAATGGGCCTCCCATCCAGTTGACCCGTCGCGCAAATGAAATTCTTGCACGGTATGGAGCAGAGATGACTTGGGAAATCAAGGTAGGGCTCATAGGCAAGTGTATGTCGCCCGCCTCTCGAATGAAACAAACGTGCTTAGTCTGTTCACCGCGACCCCGCTTGCTTCAGCCGAGCGCCCCGCAGCCGTACATCTACTCTCCTTCCCCAACATCCCGCTCACGATCGACGACTACCTCGCCCAGCGTACCGCAGGGCAAGACGCGCGCTGGCCGTACGTGCACTGGCAACTGCTGCCCGGCGTCGCGCGGCTCGTTGCGCACCTCGCCGCTGCTCGCGCTTGGGCGGGCCGTCGGTCCTAACGAGGAGGGGGACGTGGTCGGGGATGCCGAGCGCGAGGAGCGGGCCCGTGGGCTGGTGTTCGAAGATGCGATTCCGGGAGTGCAGGCTGGCAAGCGTGCCGGGATGAACGGTGTGTCCACCCTCTCTGCCCCATGTGCTGCTGCATCTGCTTGACCCTTGATCGACTGTAGTGGTCTGGGTTCCGGATGAGAACCTGCTCAGCGTTCAGTCTTCGCAGGTCACGGAGCAACCTGACCAGGTTCTTCGCTCGCTGAAAGGTTTAGTTCCGGAGGAGTGGGGTTTGCCTCCGTATGACGACATGGCCGCACAACAATCGCGTACAGAGTAGAACGATTCGAAGTAGGCCCTCTACTACTAGTTACGATAAGCTTGATTTACGCGCTTGCACGGCCTCTGAGAACGGGCATAGATGATGCTGAAAGTCCCACAGGGACTCGCCTGTTACAGGGGAATTGTCTACATAAAATAAACTGACAACGGAGAGGAGTCCGATGTTAGGATCCCAGTTCCGTGGTTTCTCGGGAAAGATGAACTTGGATGAGAATGAGGAGAGAGAGGAGGGATGGAAGAAGCTTGACGGATTGACTCGGGCCCGGATGGCTCCTAGTAGACTCGAGGATGATTGTGGTTAGTTAGCCCGCGGGCGGACTTTGGTCGGCTGCGACTCGGACTCGGACCGCTACGCAACCCTCAGAGTGTGCACTGGCACACCCCACGTTACGTTGAGAATCGACTTCTGACACATGCGACTAACACATTCACTAGTAGAAGGCAAACTTTCTGAATGAGAGATACTGACTGGCATGTCGTCCGATGAAGTTCCACTTCGTAGCTCTGCTATTGACTCCAAAAACTTGAAGTGGCCAGAGCTACGCCTATTATGGCTAGGCTGCCATGCAACGCTTAGGGCAACTCGGACACGCACCAACTGGACTTATTTGCCTCATGGTTTAGTTTCGACGTCCTAACCTTCGAGCCTCTGGCACACACGAAGCCCAGCACTATGTCAGGCCCAGTCCAAGACATCGAAGTTCAGGCCGACCTGGAGCAGCCTGAACCTAGAGATTCAGAGTCAGGCCCAAGGTCCAAGTTCGTCACCGATACGACCAACTTCAAGTCAGGGGGAGATGGGGAATCGCCCCGCCCCTCACATTTATTACCACTAGAGGTGATAGATACACTGGGACAGAATCAGCAAGAGCTTCCACCTCTAGGTGTCAAATTGACAGGATACCGCTTGCTCAAAATCACCGTGATACTGGCGTTCGGCATATCGAAGGCGGTATTTGCTTATCGCGGACAATCGGTGGTCCCAACGATGCCGGAATGGGTAGCAGGAACATTCCTTGCTGTTATGTGGGCATTTCATTCAGTGATGGGGGAAGACTGGGCTGTGTTGAGCTGACTTGGACGTTGGGTAGACTATACTGGCTTGGGCTGTTTGAGACTGAACGCCCGGGAAAGTGGCCTCTCTTCTTCCATGACGACTGGGGTCCTCCCATTCTGAGACTTGGAGGCATGGCGCTTTATTCCGAAGGTGAGCACCGCCGCTGCGCGACATCGATTCCGTAGCAAACGAACGGATCATATTGACTCCCTGAACCGTTCCGCAGCATTTCATGATATTATACGCGCGCTGGCTTCTGTGGAAGTGTTATATTTCATGCAACACGGGATCCAACCACCAACCACACGGGAGTCCTCCTGGATGATTGTGGCGTTCTTCTGGCTTGCTGCGGGGGTTGTTGCCCAACTTCTGGTCTTCGTCCAAGCATTTGTCTTATGGTTTCTTGTTGATGTTTGTGAGGCTCCGCGGAAACCACTGCTTGCCAGATTCCAGCGAGCGGCGCGTCAAGCGTGGCGATAGATGATAGGGCCTAGATGTGTTCATGACTTCTGTTTGAAATTGTATTACCCTTGGCACACTCTGGTCGTCGAAGACGTCTTACAGTCTACTGACACTGGCACTACAAGATCAGTCATTCCACGCATGTAGGCGTGTCCCTCTCCATTTTCTGCGCCTACGTCTCGAAGCACGCCGTATGGAGATATACCATCTGTGTTCATGGTTGTTACTGAACGTCCCTCAAAACGCGGCGCAGTAAGGGTCGAGGACTTTCATCCCAGAGCTGCTCCTAAATCGGCTTCACTCATCTCTCCCAGGAGTCTATTATTACGCGCTGCGAATGGGTTCAAAAGAGATATACCACCCAGAGCTAGCCTTTGTAACGTTTCAGAGGTTTGCGCATGTCTACAGTTAGGAGATTACATTGATGGAATGAGTTGTCCTGACAATGCTATTCTAATGTCCCTTCAGTGCGAGCAGTGCTTGTTTTCTCCAGGCTCTGTTATCCACCGACACTCTATGCCCCCCGTGAAGGCGAAAGAGGATTCTGCTGAAGACGGACGGATGTAGCCCTCTTACCCACTGCGATGTCCGCCTGTTTCTTTTGGGCACATGGTGGAGTGTGGGCCTGTGGAGTCCCTCTTTTCCGTTGACCCGGCGAGTGCAACATGCGTTAGGTCCCTCCCTTGTCAGTTGGTCATTTCTCTGCGCTTGTGCGGAGCCACATGGCGATGTCAGACGCGCGTCGGTAGCGCCGCTGGCACGCAGGAGCCGAGTCGTGAGAAATGAAATGGCATTGAAGCGTGAGAATTTTTATCGAAGACCCCTCCACTTGCTACACTTCACGGCAGCACTAACGTCGATCCATGGCCCATAAATTACAGCAGCCAACACATTTCACAGAATAGTTGTCTTCTGTGATCACCATTAGGTCAGCAATGGAGACTTGGTGAGTATATATATGTCAGTGTCTATCATCTCGGCGTGTCTGCGGCGTGTACTTGGCCTCCAACATCTCAACTTCAAGGTCTCCCGCCAACGCAAGAGTCCCCATGGCCCAGCCAGTCCCAGATATACGAGTTGAACAGGAGCAGCATATACGTCCTGATCCAAAGTTTGTCCCCAATTCGAGTCCCGTCGCCACACCTCTCCTCCGCTCATTATAGGTAGCGAGCGCCCACTTTTAGGAGTCAAGCTTACGGGATACCGTCTTGTCAACATGAGTCTAATCCTGGCTTTTGGCATCTCAAATGCTGTTTGTACTTGTCTTGGGCAATCAGTGACGCCAACGACGCTGGATTGGGTAGTGGGTACATTTTCGGCGGCTATGTAGGTTGGCGGGCCGGGGACCATGTCATGTTGGGCTGACGTTTATGTGGGGGACAGATTGTACTGGATTGGACAGTTTGAGACCGTTCGGCCACGGATGTGGCCTCTTTTTTTGCACGTCGACTGGGCTCCTACCATCCTAGAATATGGGAAATTAATACTCGTTCACCCTTGTGAGTACTCCTGTCTATTATCTATCGCCCCAACGACGAAAGGGTGCTGATTGGGTGGCCGTCCACGCCTAGGTTTTTGGTTCTCCTCTCTCCTCTGGTTGCATTCGAAGGAGCATTTTTTATGGTTTTGATCCTAATAATGCCATTTCAAAGCGTCGGGCCGGACGCCATTCTCAAGAATATTGTCCAACTCTTCTTGGCCTTGGTATTTGTTATCACCTGCTTACTAGTGTTCTCTATCACCACATTCATCTTTCGTCTCCTCATCTACCCGAGGCGGGTTCTGCGGGATCTTGGCTATATCAGTGCTCAGCGTCCTGCGATTTAAGCGTGGTATTGTTGTACGTACAATTCTTTTAGGTGGAAGGTACCATGAGTGCAATCTGTGATAGATTCTCATGATTCTAAATACTAGGTGTAGCGCATAGATACAAACTACCTTGCACATAGAAAATACAGTTTCGCTGGTTGTCGGCCTTCTCACGGTCCTGAAGCTGTTCGATCACGTGAACGTGACGTGCTGCTGGCTTACCACTGAACGTACTGAACCCTCACGGCGATATTCTCAAACTTTTACTGGTATGGCACTCCGAGTGAAGTAAAGGATATGACCTTCGACTTAGGTAGGATGTCGATTCATGACTGAGTTGAGATGAGCGAATAGACTCCCATGCCGTTGACCCACCGTGCGCCGGATGACACATCTACACTTTGCGGGCAAAGGATAGTGTCAGAAATGAAGGCAACCCTTGTGTCAAACCTAGGCGGTCTCCTGCTGACTCTCTCCAAATAAATACCTGTCATGATGGTATTCGACCGGGCGCTTCCACTCAGCCAATCCGGTGTTTGCCTACGCCACACAGTCATGGTCACGGTTGCCTCCGAGTTGTGGGCCTGTGGCGCAACATGCACAACAGCGCCTCTAAACGTGGTATATTCGGGTTTGACACCCTGACACTTCCCAGTGTCTCTTCAAATTGTACACTGTGCACGACGAAATGCCAAGTGAAACCTCTCATACAAAGGGTCAAGCTGAACAGGACCTTGGAGCTGGAGACCCGAATCTGCCCACCCTGCCCACCCCTACCCCAGGGGAAGAGGATATGCAGGACCGTCGAGGGGCTCTGCCTATCCCTGTCAAGCTGACAGGATACCTATTGTTCATTGTGATCGTGCCCATAGTCCTTGGTGTTGCGAAGACAGTATATTCTTATCGTAACCAAGGACTAGTGATAACGACTCTGGATTTGATGGTGGGGGTAATTTTCGCTGTTATGTAGGCATCTTTTGCAGTGGTGATGGGGTCGCTAGGTTGTCTTGAGCTGACAGTACATAGATGCGCCTTGCTTGCGGAGCTGAAGAGACAATGCCCTCGAATATGGCCCTGTTTCTTCGACGATGATTGGGTCCCTCTTATTCTGAAACTTCCACATCGTCCGGCTGGTGAGTGCTGCAGCGTGATATAGATTTATCGTAACAACAAATGAAAGGTGCTAACTGCATGGTCTGCAGTGTTTTTTTTGCTTTCATCACTCCTTTATTGGTGCACTTTTGTGCCAGAGATCTCAACCGCCTTGAGAAACTGGCCGGGTTTTCACAGTCTCAGTTGGACCTCCCTTTTCTTCCAAATTTGCTGGATAAATACTCTCATTGCGGACATGGTACTCACTTTCACAACGGTCATTTTTGGGTTTCTACTCGGAATATCAGCCATTCTTGTCTTAGTACTTCGACCCGAAAGTGAGTTCTGCATCATTGTATTGGTCATAACATAACATATGAAGTGCATCTCCATTGTTTGCTCAGTGCCCCCTGGCCGTCCCCACATCATGGGGAAGTTTTGTTTGCTGGTGATATATCTAGCATCACTATATGCAGCGGTGTCCAATCTTGCCTGGCTCTGTGTGCTCAAGAAATTGTATCCACGGCATCCCATCCAGGTTCAGGTACTCCATGACGTCTGCGTAGCACTACTTGTGGCCACTTGGTCACTTGCTATCCTAGGAGTTCCTCTTGGTGAGCGCTGCGGCATGATATTGAACTCAAAATGAATGAAGTGCCAGTGCTGACTGTACGTTCCTCACAGTGAAGTTCTATGTCCAGAAAAGCATTTTTGGTCTATACCTCCAAATCTCAATCATTGCTGGGATCTTATTATCATACAAGGCAGCTAGAGACGATGGAGACATGACATGGGGTCGTGTTACAGTGGCTACCCTTCTATGGATATCCCTGATCATCCTTCCCATCACCTGGCGTGGCTCCATCGTCATTATGTCAAAGGTACGAAAGAATGTGGTGAGGCATTGGAATGAGGTGTGGGGTCATATGTTGGATGCTGCCAGTATGCACAGCTGAGGGTGTGGCGTCATGTCAGATAATATGACTGATTCCTTGTATATTTGTAACCTTGTACTCCTTCGCGACTCTGTACCAGTGCAAGCTTGGTATATTACTACCGTTATCTCAAAGGTCTTACCGAATGATCCAATCAGACATATCCTCGTCGTCTTGTGCTAAGTTATGTATAGAAGGTCCGGTGGCCACCGCGGTCACCTTCCCACGCGCGCGAGAGGTATCCATTAAGTTACACCTAACCTGCATTCCAAATTGGGACCAGGAGGCTGGTTCCAGTCGTAATAACATTAGGCTTCGGTGGTTGAGGATGTGAGGATGACATGTACAGGTCTTTTGTCGGAAATCGACGAGGTGAACGGGTTCTATACCCCGTTCATCTAATAATGATAATAACAATTACCTCTGTACCCGAGCGAAAGCTCTTCGACGTAAGATCCATGCGGGAAGTGCCGTGGTGGGTCGAGACATTTATACGGCGTAACGCCGTTGGGGGGCTGCTGCAATTGCCTCCTGGTGCGCCTTCACCCTCTCTCTGTCTTACGATCGTACACATCTGAGTCAATATAAACCAATTGAAAAAATAGTATACCTCATTCGACCCAGACCAATTGTCCCCATCGGCTCTCCTCTTCCCCAACGCTAAAAAATGGCTCTTAGGCAAAAGTTGCTCTGGACCACGTCTCGCAACTCACGGGTAGTAGTCCCCCAGGCGCGGTCCGTCCAGTTGTTTTGGCTTGCAGGGGCGGCTTGTCCGACATGATAACCCCCCGTGCCACAGAACCCGCTCAATGGCGACCACTCCGCTCCTTGAGTTTGGGCGACGCCATGTCGCCAGAGGCTTAAGCCGTCTCACGGACGACATGATTCAGAAAGGCGAGGGTTCGTGGGTCACGATGCATAGCGGGCGGAAGGTGCTGGATTTTACGTGTGGCATTGGTGTCACGAACTTGGGTGCGTCCAGAGAAACTTTGCTCCTGTCGTCTGGCATTGACGGGATAAGAATTCAGGTCATTGCCATCCTAAAGTGAGTAAAGCTGCGGCAGATCAATGTTTCGAACTGGTACACGGCCAGGTAATGCTATCCTCCCTCTTCATCGCTTGTTGGCAACTCTAATTCCGGGACAGTGCTGCGCCGCGTACCACGAGCCGTACCTGCGCCTCATTGAACGTTTACTCCCCATCATGCCTCACCCTTCGCTTGAACTCATTCTTTTTCACAAATTCGGGTTCCGAGGCGGTCGAGACGGCACTCAAGATGGCGCGCGGCATCACACGCAAGCAGAACATCATCACGATGCAGGGCGCGTTCCACGGGCGCATCGGCGCGATAGCAATCACGAAGAGCAAGACGATCTACGCCGACGGATCCTCTCCGCTGATGGTGCGCGGCGCAGTAAGGTTGAGAGGTTTGCACATGTTTACAGTTAGGAGATTACAATGACGGAATGAGTTGTCCTGGCAGTGCTATTCCAATGTTCCTTCAGTGCGAGCAGTGCGTTGTCTTCGCCAGGCTCTGTTAGCCACCGACAGACTCCATGCCCCCCCTGAAGGCGAAAGAGGATTCCGTTGAAGACGGATGGATGTAGCACTCTTACCCGCTGCGATGTCCGCCTATTTCTTTTGGATACAGGAACAGCTGAGGGCGGAGGGTGATTCTCCCCATACACGCCGGCGCGCTTACGTGCACCGGCAGACGCACGGGTCCGAGGGTGGAGTGTAGGCCGGTGGAGTCCCTCTTTTCCGTCCATAGAGGGCGGGTGCGGATGTGGTCGGCCCATGCTCAAGATACTGACCCGGCGAGTGCGACATGCGTGAGGTCCCTCCCTGTCAGTTGGTCATTGCTCTGCGCTTGTGGAGCCACATGGCGCGCGTCGGTAGCGCCGCTAGCTGGGAAGTCGTAAGAAATAAATGCACATCGAAGCGTGAAAACTTATATCGAAGACCCCCTCCACTTGCACTTTAAGTTACTTCACTACACTTCACGGCAGCACTAACGACTCTAAATTACAGCCGCCAACACATCTCACGAAACAATAGTCTTCTATGATCATCATTAGGTCAGCAACGGAGACTTCGGTGAGTATATATATGTCAGTGTCCCCATCATGGCGTGTCTGCGGCGTGTACTTAGCCTCCAACATCTCAGCTTCACGGTCTCCCGTCAATGCAAGAGTCCCTTTAGAACGGCTAGCCCGAGATATACAAGCTGAATAGGAGCACTGACAGCATATACGTCCTGATCCAAAGTTTGTCCCCGTCGTTACACCCTCCTCCGCTCATTATATAGTGAGTGCCCACTTTTAGAAGTCAAGCTTACGGGATACCGTCTTGTTTAATCCTGGCTTTTCGCATCTCGAATGCTGTTTGTACTTGCCTTGGGCAATCAGTGACGCCAGCGACGCTGGATTGGGTGGTGGGTACATTTTCGGCTGCTATGTAGGTTGGCGGGCCGGGAACCATGTCATGTTGGGCTGACGTTTATGTGGGGGACAGATTGTACTGGATTGAGCAGTTTGAGGCCATTCGCCCATGGATGTGGCCTCTTTTTGCACGTCGACTGGGCTCCTACCATCCTAGAATACGGGAAATTAATACTCGTTCACCCTTGTGAGTACTCCTGTCTATTATCTATTGCCGTGACCAACGACCAAAGGGTGTTGATTGGGTGTCCGTCCATGCCTAGGTTTTTTGGTTCTCCTCTCTCCTCTGGTTGCATTCGAAGCATTTTTAATGGTTTTGATCCTAGTAATGCCATTTCAAAGCCTTGGGCCAGACGCCATACTCAAGAATATCGTCCAACTCTTCTTGGCCTTGGTATTTGTTATCACCACATTCATCTTTCGTCTCCTCATCTACCCGAGGCAGGTTCTGCGGGATCTTGGCTGCATCAGTGCTCAGGTTCCTGCAATTTAAGCGTGGTATTATTGTACGTACAATTCTTTTAGGTGGAAGGTACCACGAGTGCGATCTGTGATAGATTCTCATAATTCTAAATACTAGGTGTAGCGCATAGATACAAACTACCTTGCACATAGAAAATACAGTTTCGCTGGTTGTCGGCCTTCTCACGGTCCTGAAGCTGTGCGATCACGTGAACGTGAAGTGAGGTGCTGGCTTACCACTGAACGTACTGAACCCTCACAGCGATACTCTCAAACCTTTACTGGTATGGCACTAGTAAAGGATATGACCTTCGACTTAGGTAGGATGTTGATTCATAACTGAGTTGAGATGAGCGAATAGACTCCCATGCCGTTGACCCACCGTGCGCCGGATGACACATCTACACTTTGCGGGCAAAGGATAGTGTCAGAAATGAAGGCAACCCTTGTGTCAAACCTAGGCGGTCTCCTGCTGACTCTCTCCAAATAAATACCCGTCATGATGGTATTCGACCGGGCGCTTCCACTCAGCCAATCCGGTGTTTGCCTACGCCACACAGTCATGGTCACGGTTGCCTCCGAGTTGTGGAGCAACATGTACAACAGCGCCTCTAAACGTGGTATATTCGGGTTTGACACCCTGACACTTCCCAGTGTCTCTTCAAATTGTACACTGTGCACGACGAAATGCCAAGTGAAACCTCTCATACAAAGGGTCAAGCTGAACAGGACCTTGGAGCTGGAGACCCGAATCTGCCCACCCTGCCCACCCCTACCCCAGGGGAAGAGGATATGCAGGACCGTCGAGGGGCTCTGCCTATCCCTGTCAAGCTGACAGGATACCTATTGTTCATTGTGATCGTGCCCATAGTCCTTGGTGTTGCGAAGACAGTATATTCTTATCGTAACCAAGAACAAGTAGTGATAACGACTCTGGATTTGATGGTGGGGGTAATTTTCGCTGTTATGTAGGCATCTTTTGTGGTGGCGATGGGGTCGCTATGTTGTCTTGAGCTGACAGTACCGTACATAGATGCGCCTTCCTTGCGGAGCTCAAGAGACAATGCCCTGGAATATGGCCCTGTTTCTTCGATGATGATTGGGTTCCTCTTATTCTGAAACTTGCATATCGTCCAGCCGGTGAGCGCTGCAGCGTGATATTGATTTATTGTAACAATAAATGAAAAGTGCTAACTGCATGGTCTGCAGTGTTTTTTTTGCTTTCATCACTCCTTTATTGGTGCACTTTTGTGCCGGAGATCCCAACCGCCTTGAGAGACTCGCAGGATTTTCACTATCTCAGTTGGACCACCCTTTTCTTCCAAATCTGCTGGATAAATACTCTCATTGCGGACATGGTACTCACTTTCACAACGGTCATTTTTGGGTTTCTACTCGGAATATCAGCCATTCTTGTCTTAGTAGTACATCAACCCGAAAGTGAGTCCTGCATCCGAGTCATTGTATCGGTCATCACATATGAAGTACACATTCCATTGTTTGCGCAGTGCCCCCCGGCCGTCCCCACATCATGGGGAAGTTTTGTTTGCTGGTGGTATATCTAGCATCACTATATGCAGCAGTGTCCAATCTTGCCTGGCTCTTTGTGTACAAGAAATTGGATCCATGGCATCCCATCCGAGTTCAGGTATTCCATGATGTCTGTGTAGCACTGCTTGTGGCCACTTGGTCACTTGCTATCTTAGGAGTTCCTCTTGGTGAGTGCTGCGGCATGAATTGCCGCATGATATCGATTGTCATCATAAATGAATGAAGTGCCAGTGCTGACTGTATGTTCCTCAGTGAAGTTCTATGTCCATAAAAGCATTTTTGGTCTATTCCTCCAAATCTCGATCATTTCTGGGATATTATTATCATACAAGACAGCTAGAGACGAGGGAGACAGGACATGGGGTCGTGTTACAGTGGCTACCCTTCTATGGGTATCCCTGACCACCCTTCCCATCACCTGGCGCGGCTCCATCGCCATTATGTCAAAGGTGCGAAAGAATATGGTGAGGCATTGGAATGAGGTGTGGGGTTATATGCTGGGTGCTGTGCGCAGGGTGTGGCGTTATGTCAGATAATATGATTGATTCCTTGTATATTTGTAACCCTGTACTCCTTCAGAGCTCTGTACCAGTGCAAGCTTGGTATATTTATTACCGTTATCTCGAGGGTCTTACCAAATCAGACATATCCTCGTCGTCTTGTGTGTGGTGGTAAATATCCATAGATGTTCTAGTATCTTTTAACACTTAACCAGCCTTCTTCCGAATTGGACCAGGGGGCTGGTTCCAGTCGTAATAACATTGGACTTTGGCGGTTGAGGATGTGAGGGTGACATGTACAGGTCTTTTGTCTGAAATGTTAGTAGATAGTAGATACGTTCGTTTAATAATAATAATACATATTCCTTACATACCTCTCAGGCTGTAGAGGCACGTTACTTATACGTAAGTTCCATGCGGACTGGGTCGAGACATAAAGGTGTAACGGTTGCGATTGCCTCCTGGTGCGTAAATCCACGCCCTTCACCCCCTCTCTGTCTTACGATCGTACTCTTCTGTGTCAATATAAACCAATCAAAAAAAATAGTAATTCCTCATTCGACCAGATCAATTGTCCCCATCGGCTCTCCCCTCCCCCAATTCCGACGCTAGAAAATGGCTCTTAGGCAAAAGTTGCTCTGGACTACGTCTTGCAACTCACGGGTAGTAGTACCCCAAGTGCGGTGCGTCCAGCTGTTTTGACTCGCAGGGGCGGCTTGTCCGACATGATAACCCTCCGTGCTACAGAACACGCCCAATGACCACCGCTCCGCTCCTTGAGTTTGGGCGACGCCATGTCGCCAGAGGCTTAAACCGTCTCACGGAAGACATGATTCAGAAAGGCGAGGGTTCGTGGGTCACGATGCATAGCGGGCGGAAGGTGCTGGATTTTACGTGTGGCATTGGTGTCACGAATTTGGGTGCGTCCAGAGAAACTTTGCTCCTGTCGTCTGGCACTGACGGGATAAGAATTCAGGTCATTGCCATCCTAAAGTGAGTAAAGCTGCGGCAGATCAATGTTTCGAACTGGTACACGGCCAGGTAATGCTATCCTCCCCCTTCATCGCTTGTTGGCAACTCTAATTCCGGGACAGTGCTGCATCGCGTACCACGAGCCGTACCTGCGCCTCATTGAACGTTTACTCCCCATCATGCCTCACCCTTCGCTTGACTCATTCTTTTTTACAAATTCGGGTTCCGAGGCGGTCGAGACGGCGCTCAAGATGGCGCGCGGCATCACACGCAAGCAGAACATCATCACGATGCAGGGCGCGTTCCACGGGCGCACCTTCGGCGCGATGGCAATCACGAAGAGCAAGACGATCTACGCCGACGGTTCCTCTCCGCTGATGGTGCGTCTTTACCCCTTTACTGTGCCCGTTGCCGGTTGTCTTATGCTTGAGTGGGCTATTAGCCAGGCGTGCTGACCGCGCCGTTCCCTTATTGGCACCACTTCAACACCGCTCCCGGCGCAGACGATTCTGAAATCGTGCGCGCGTCGTTGTATCAGGTTGAGTTACTGCTCTCCCAGCAGAGCGCGCCAACAGACACCATGGCCATCATTATCGAGCCCGTTCTCGGTGAGGGCGGGTACGTACCCGCGCCACCAGCTTTCTTACAAGGGCTACGTGACATCTGCGATAAATATGGTTTGCTTCTCATCATCGATGAGGTGCAGAGCGGGTTCGGAAGGACGGGGCGTATGTTTAACATTGAGTATAGTGGGGTGAGACCGGATATTATGATCATGGCCAAGGTGTGTCCTCTACTACTGTTGTTGTGTCACTTACAGATCGTCCGTGCTAGGGTCTGGCCAATGGGTTCCCGCTTAGTGCCGTCGTCAGTCGGAAGGAGCTGATGGACAAAGTAAAGCCGGGAACGATGGTGAGGTTGCACTCAGTCAGGTTGGCCTCCTGACTAAGGGTGGAATGTAGGGAGGAACATACTCCGGAAATGCGGTGTCATGCGCTGCAGCTATCGCGGTTGTGGATGCGTTCAAAGAGGAGAAGATTCTTGAAAACGTCAATGCACGGTGCGCACCGCTATGCCGTCGTGCTGTTCATCTGTGCTGAACGGCTCCCCCTTGTTTAGCTCTGCAGAGCTCTTCGAAGCACTTCGAGAACTGAGAGCTAACCCCGCCGTGGGACAGCACATCCTCGACGTGCGAGGGCAGGGCCTGATGGTCGCCGTTGAGTTCGCCTCTCCTTCGCACTCAACGTTCGACCCCTCAGTCAAGAAGGGCACACCCCCTAACCTGGCGACGAAGGTGACGAAACGCTGCCTCGAGAAGGGCCTGCTTCTGCTTACAACATCGGTGTACGAGACGGTTCGGTTCATTCCGGCACTGAACATCTCGGCCGAGGACCTTGCGAAGGGGATCAGCATCTTTAGGGAGGCAGTGGAGGAGGTTATCCAAGAAGCGTGAAAGGATCTTAGGAATTCCATGTAGTATAACCAAAGGGTCAAGGCAATCCTTATTCAGAGGGAGGTGGTATCCTATCTGCCAGGACTGTACTTGTAATTAGTGTAAAATCACTTGCGTTTCTGGAGAGTGCCGCGAGTTTTCAAAGCCGGGCCGTCAAGGCCTGTCTTGTATCGTAATGATTCGTATCGCCCTCTACCCAATCTCCCGCTTGTTGCGTTGTGATGACGTTGTGATGATCTAATGACATATTTCTATCTTGCTCTGCTTGCTACAGTACGTATCTATACGCATCATGCGTTCTGTTTTCCCTTTTGTCGTACGCCATGCCTCGCCTGTACTTTTCCTGCGCCGTTATCGAGATCCACTACTTCAGTACCACCACTGTTCGTTTACTGTTTACTACGGTACCCGTATTGTTCGTTCTACGGTCTGGTATCGATTGTGCGTGGCTACGAGTCTCCATGTATTTGAAGTCTCTGGTTTATAGAATTGAGAGAGCGGCGATGAAACTAGCTCCCCCTTGTTCCTGAAACCTCTCGCGTGCATCGAAAACTTTCCCGGTCTTCTCTTGAAGCCTTCTCGAAGTCGCATTGTCCCCCTGGCATACAGTAGCTGCCTTAGCCTTCGTCGTACAAACCCTAGATTCCTTCCGTATGCCCAATCCTCTCCTCTTCTACCTTCCTGCCCCTTTCTACTCTCCTCCACGGACTCGCGTCCGCGCCTCGTCGCAAGCACACGACCCACACTATACCGACCATCCCGTTTTCTGTATATGAACCAAAAGACATCGCGGAGGGTTTTACATCACTGCCCATATATGCTACTGTGTTCGGGTGCACAACCGTCAACAGCAAGTGGCCACCACATTTTGCTTTGTGTGTGCGCAACCAGTATCTCTGCAGTCAGATGCCGTTGGAGGTGCTGAGGTCGAGTCGGACAGTGACTAGGTGTAGGCGATCTTCCCGCAGCACAAATAGAAACCGGAGAGAAGGCTATTGTCAAGAAGTGGGGTCAGGATAGGGTAGTGAGGGTATCAGGATCGATCACTGTGACTCCAGCGCCCGCATTATACATGGTTCATGTGAACTGGAGGTACAGCTTCAGGCAACACGCATCTCGGAGCCCCGCAAAGTATGTGGAAGTACGGCGGCCTGTAAGAGAACTAGGACTCCGACTCCGAGATCGGGGTTTCACACGAGATCTCAATATGGGTAAGGCCAGCCACATTTTATGGGCGTGTTTTCAGAATGTCAGTGAGTGCCACTACTGGCGGTTAAGCCTCCATCCATCCTTCGTCCATCTCGCGATATGAACCCCCTTCTCCACACCGTCGCCATCGCCATCGGATTGCTTGCTGTACTCTTCCCAGTTCGCGCCTATATACCGGCCATCCCAACGAATGACACCAACGTTGCCATCGCAGACGGACTGAACGTGACGGATATCTCGCGGGTGTATCTACAGTGGTATAATGTCATCGGGTGAGTTGTGTGTCCTTCCTGCGTGCAGAATACGGCTGCCCTTTGGTAAGCTGGATACTCTGTTGTGGCAGGCCACACGAGGTCCTACACCAGCGGCATGCCAAGTGCCCCGCGCGGGAGGTCCCTCGAGGGGTCGGTGCGGAGGGCGAGTAGAGTCGATAACTTGCCTACAAGGATACAAACGAACAAAAACCGTCTTGTATTCTCCGATCGACTCGTCGCAGGCCGAAGAGGTCCCGCTTGTTGTTCTTGCAGCTTTCTATTCTTCTGTTGTTCCTTTCTTTCCCATGTACCCTCCTCCGGCCGAGCTTGGGTTGTCGCGCACCCAACACACATTGCCGGTATATACACCGTGCTAACCCCGTGTTCCTAGTTTGCCCGGTGAGGACTCCCAAACGGTGTCATACCAACTTGTTGGCGGACACAGTAATGGGATTAGCAAGGTGTGCCTGCGGCTTATTTTAGGGGTCCTAGTTCCCTCGGCTCATATGCGGGGACTTCGAAGGGCGCGCTCGTGCGCTTCTCGGAAGAAAATGCAAAGAATACAACGAACGATTCCAGTGAGTTGATTAGTAATTGAGATATATCTGGCTGCGGGCGTGCGGCCCGGACAACACCACCGTGTTTGCCTGCCTAACGTATGCAATGCAGCGACCACGCCTTGGATAGCGCTCGTTTCATGTGACGCCAATACGACACACGCATCGCAGGATATCGATATCTTTACGCTTGCCAGCGAAAGGGGAGCAGCTGGAGCAGTGGGTATTTCCCTATCCGAAGGTCCAAGGGCTGATCATCCTAAATCCGTGCCAGCTCCTCTACTCCCAATGGTCACTCGCATGCATCATAAACCCCGGATACAAGGATCCTAATACTTTCACACAGCTAATGGACATATTCTCCACGCAGTCCCTGGCATCTGCGCGAGTTATTCTCAGCCAATTCGAGGCCATCAATGCTAGTGTGTATGGCGAGTATAATCCTGCGACTCTCAACAACTCTCAATCTGCCATCAACCAAACCCTATTCGCTGGCTATCCGACTGCCCCGGGATATCTATGGGCTACACTTGCTGCATACAATGCTACAGGACCTCTGAGTGTCAATGGCTCTGGGGGTGATGGTCCGTCAACTGCGGGCAGCGGTGGTACAAGCAGCTCCAGGACCACGCTTGCGATGTAAAGTCATACGTTACTACATCCGGTAGCCAGATACTCACGCATAGCACAGGGTCATTCTTTATGCCATTACTGGCTGCATTGCGGGCCTGTTTGCTGTGGTCATCATCACCGGCGTAGGCACCTGAGTCTATCAGGTATTGGCAGCGGGCGCTCATACACAGTCTAGGTCATCCGTGCCATACGCCACCCCGAGCGCTATCGCGCCGCCGCCGGGTCAGGAGACCTTGGCGGACCAGGTCGCGGCGGCGTGCTTACGCGCGCGATTCTCGACACGTTCCCGCTCGTCAAGTTCGGGACGCGCCGTGCCGGGGTGGAGGCGCAGGAGCAAGCGAAGGATCTTGAGGCCCAGAGATACGGGGAGGCAGCCGGGGCCGACATACAGGTCGACATACAGACTGACCAAAGCGAAGCTGCTCCGCATATGGGCTCGGAGCCCGCGCACGCAGCAGTGACAGACACAAACGCAGGCGCGGAAAAAGGCACTGAGGTGCAACGCGACAACTTCGAGCTGGCGGACCTCCCGCCCCCGCGCCCACGGGCCGGACCATCTTCCTCGCCCGCACCGGCAGACCCGGACCCACTACCCGAGGCGATCGGCCGCGAGACGTGCCCGATTTGCATAGTCGACTTTGAGGACGGCGACGACGTGCGCGTGCTGCCGTGCGAGGGCAAGCACGTCTTCCACCAGGCTTGCGTCGACCCATGGCTACTCGAGCTGTCCAGCTCGTGTCCGATCTGCCGGCATGGTAAGCGGCAAAATCCCTACGTCCGCACGCGCATGTCGAGTCGAAGCTGATACGAATTTTTTTTTTTTTTTTTTTGCAGATTTTCAAGCACTGGAGACAATGCTAGCAGGCGGAGAGCCAACCGAGCGTCGCGCGTCCCAGCCCCCACGCTTCTCGCGTTACCTGCGCTTTGCTCGGCGCCGGCACCGGCACAGGATGGAGGAGGGAGACCCGACGGATCCGCCGCCGCTCCCGCTGACTTCCGAGCGGAGCCGGGACTAGATAAAATTTTCCTTCCGGCAGAGTCTGGACGTCGTATTCCCATCTTACCTGTGTTCTAGATGTGTAACGCTTTTTTTAAACATCCCGGCATGTGTTTCTCCTCGAACACACATTTACGTATAAGTACCTAACGTCTGTATACTAGCACAAAATACCGTTTTCACAGGTTGTTATCGTCTTATCCAATAAAGATGACCCCTCACGTGGGGTTGTATGAAGCACCCGTCTCTCTTGCGTTTGCGTCACCCTGGAGGCGCTTTCTCCGTTGTCAAAGCGTCCTCAACAATTTCGACGACCGCGTCCTCAATGCTGACATACTTTGTGAGCCCCAATCAACCGTGCCGCCGAGCTCGCATCGTAGCTCGCACGCGGCGAGACCCTCCGGCTCGGCGTCGCCCTCAACGGGACGAACAATGCGCGAGCTCGGGGCACACCTTGCGTAGGTTAGGTGCCGTACGGCATCACTCGCCACTGCTAAATGGGGATGCGCTTCGAGCGAGGTCCCGCGCGTGTTCGCGAACTGCCGCACGCCGCGTACGGGCGGCACAGAGTGGCTGGGCGCCCCGGTACATGTGGCTGGTCGTGCCGCTCGTCCGGGACATCGGCGATTTGGCCGCGCCCAGTCGTACCGAGCATGCACGGCGTATGGACCGCAATCATTTGGCGCGTGGCGAATGAGAAAGAAAAAAAAAAGTGCGCGCGTGAGGGTTTTCCTTCTGAGTTTTAGCGAGGGAGGTGGGACTCTGCTACTAGCCGCAATGTCGAGCTCGGGACGTGCTTTACGTATTCCGAGGTCGCTTTGTATGCGAGACCCTGTAGACATGCGTATCTGGAACGCCTGGAGGTTGGAAGGCCTCCTCATACTTGGCATGTTGGGATGGTAGGTAGTGTGTTTCAATGACGTACAATGACCAATTACGGGATACTGCTAGTGATGACAATCTTGTGTACTGGTTAGAACTGCGTCACAAGCCATAGAGACAGCATCGGCGTGCGGTTCGGAATGCTTCGTGTCGTGCCTTGTACCTCGTCGAATGTCAGTGGTCTTCTTCTGGATAACGTCAGCAAGCATAGTGCTTCTGCACCCTCACGCAAGACGTTGTAAGCCAGCTGACTGAAGTGACAGGGCATCACCGCGACTTGAAGGCCCGAGAAGAGGAAAAGCGAGTAAATAGGCTGATGTAATGGACAAGTCCAAACTGTAGTCATCGACGATGGATAGATCTCGTCTACGACCCCCAGAGATCAGAAGCTAGCCAGGGCACACATTCTTCGTTGTGTAGGCTCCCACTCCGAGTCGCATCGGGAAAAACCTCGGAACCTCCTGGAACAATTTAGAACTTAAACCCTCATATCAGCTGTCGGTCAAAACATGGATCACGTGCCGCATGAGCCAACACCTCAATATTCTACTCATAGTGTCATGTCGAACATGGGCTTTCCTAATGCTGAGCCTGCTGATGATACTGCTTCATATCAACCATTGGCAAAATAATGCTAACTTTGTATTTCTGGGCTTGTCGTATGTTTCTTTCATACACTCATTCAGCATTCGGCTAACAGGAATTTGGCTGACCAACAGTTCCCAATCCCACATTGGCTACCAATGCCTTATTGCATACTGTGATGAGAATAGTTGTAGTCGCAAACAGTACCTGCGGCAGATTGATGATGCACACACCAAACTGAAAACCCATTATCTCAACAACTATTTGTTGGGATGTGTTCCAACAGACTGGCTAAGATAAGATAAGATAATATTTGTTTATTATGTAATGCATAGGATTGCTCTTAAGGAGCATGCCCTTCATCAGCGAACCTGCAATACTCCCATAGCAATAGGCCTAACCCATAGCACCCCATAGCACACCATAGCACACCATAGCATTGCATAGTTCATCAGTAAACCCATAGTTGGCCATAGTTGGCCATAGAAAGGGGCCTACTGCACAGCACTGCACAGCACTGCACAGTCTCATGCCACTGGGCAGCTGCTGCACCTGCTGCTGCTGCACCCACACTGCTGCACCCATGCTGGCACTGCCGTGGCACCACAGCACTCACCACCACTGCCACTGCCACCACCGTTGTCACTCTCAGTCTCCCAACTGTCTAAAACAGGCAAGAGACCGTGACTAAGCAAAACCTCGCACTTTCTGTGGTCCTGGACCCCTGACTAAGTGTAAAAATGAGCAGTCCCGTCTTAGTAAGCTAAAATCCTCTCCATCTGACTAAGCCAAAAAGTCACACTTTCAAATTTCTCTGACAAAACAAACAGTCCATTCATGCGTGAAAGAGCCCAGTGGTACTATACATTGGACAGACCTTGCGTGGATTCCCTCTTTCGCCATTCCATGTGTACATTTTTCTTTCTTTTCTCACACCCCTTGCCTCACTGACTTTTGTTCTATTACAGTATCTGAAAAAAAATTAGCAGCCAACACCTTCGCAAAACAGCCTGCTGGCGCAGCATCAATGACACGCCCACATCACCTAGGGCTTTTCTACATCCACAAGGTAGCTGCCCCCTTCTTCCTCAATGACTGATCCCTCTGACCTTGAAATAGTGTTCCTCTTCCTCGCCCTCAATCTCGGCACGATAACCGGACGATGACAATGCTGCATACGGGTGGTGGAGGTATGTTTTCTTTGGGGGGTTTTCTTCTCTCTGCACGCTGACCTTTTTTCTATCAGGCGACAACAACACACGCCCACTCTCCTCCCCACTGCTAACATGATGTGCCCCCACCCATGGAGGAGGTGCTGCTGCCCCTTACAAACTGACACCAACCTGGTGGTGCAGGATGGCTTTTTGTCAGGTATGTTTTTTTTTGGTTTTCCATTGCTGCACTGACCTTTTTTCTATCAGATGATGACAGCACATGGGCCGTGGAACCTCCTGCCATGTTGCACCCTGCATCGCCACCTGCTGCCATGTCACACCCCATGTCGCCCGCCACCTGCCGCTGTGGCACACCCCACATCACCACCTGCTGCTGCATTGCACCCGGTGTTGCCACCCGCTGCTGCGTCACACCCCACGTTGCCACCTGCTGCCGTGTCATACCCTGCATCGCCACTTGCCACCGTGTCGCACCCCACGTCGCCACCTGCCGCTGTGTCGCACCCTGCGTCACCACCTGCCACCGCGTCGCACTGTGCATCGCCACCCACCACGGCGTCACACCCCGTGTCGCCACCTGCCACTGCATTGCACCCCGTGTCACCACTTGCCGCCATGTCGCACCATGCATCACCACCCGCTGCCGCGTCACACCATGCATCGCCACCTGCCGCCGCGTCGCACCGCTGCATCACCGCCTATGCGCCTGTGTGCATGGCATCCACGTCGTTCAATGTTGGCACAACCAACGATGATGATGCTGACACCCTGTGCCCTCCACCCTCCAGTTCATGAATGCCTGCGCTCACTCGCTCGGTTTCACCCCTGCTGACACCTTGCGTCCTCTGCCCTCTAGTCCATGAGTGTCTGCGCTCACTTGCTTGGTTTCACCCCTGCTGACACCCCGCATCCTCTGCCCTCCAGTTTGTGAGTGCCTGTGCTCGCTTGCTCGGTTTCACCCCTGCTGACACCCCATGTCCTCCGTCCTCCAGTTGGTGAGTGCCTGCGCTCGCTTGCTTGGTTTATCCCCTGCTGACACTCTGCATCGGCGACACTGCGACCACAACTGTGACAACCGCGACACTGCGACCATGACCGCGACCACTGCGACACTGTGACCACGACCACGACCCTGACCATGACCACAGCCACCGCACCCTGACCCCGACTACCGTGACCATGACCATGACCACCACGACCGCAACCACGACCACCGCAACTGCAACCACGACCACTGTGACTGCAACCACAACCACTGCGACTGCAACCACAACCACCGCGACCACAACCACAACCACCGCGACCGCAACCACGACCACTGCGACCACAGCCACGACTACCATGACTGCGGGTGACAATGACCGCGACTGCGACGACTGCGGGCGACAATAACCGCGACTGTGGGTGATGACGACTGCAATACCACAGCTGCGACGACCACGACCATGATACCGTGACAATGACGGCGGCGACATGGCGACAGCAATGATGACCGGTCTAGCAGGCTTGAGGGTATTCTAGTGTAGTTTACATTAATAACAATGTATATGTAGTTTAAAAAATCAATAAACCTAATTTTTTATTTCCTTTGAATGAGGATGACTGCAGGTATGGGTAGTGTGGGCAAATTGTACCACAATGAACCCTAACCCTAATAGAGATAACTGCTCCATAGTGCTCCATAGTGCTCCATAGTTCTCATAGTGCTCCATACCATGTCCTGTGTAGTACTGTACAGCTCTCCATAGTAAGGACTCAACTGTGGAGCACTCCACAGTAAGGACCCAACTGTGGAGCACTCCACAGTAAGGACCCAACTGTGGAGCACTGCTCAGAACATACCCTTCACTATGGCCACTATGGCACTATGGCTCACTATGGCTCACTGTACAGTGCTCCTGTAGTCTGCTGTAGACCTTCACAGCTAATGTACAGTTTGCAGATGTTGTATAGGGGTGAATGGTATTGTCTGGTCCCGTCCTCATTATTATCATCCCCATATCCTCTGTATCACAAGAGGTTATGGGCCCTGTGGCCTAGACTGAGGACCTGTACAAACCAAAATATATTCTTTGTGACCTATTTCTCATCTTGTGATGCTCTACTTGCTCAGGCAACAAATTGGCTTCCTCATTACTATTTACTGTGGCAACCAACAGATTTAGATTCAGCTCGAGACAGCCTGTTGACAAGCACTCCACTACATGGCATGCCAGCATGTTTTGACTTTTTTGTTGCTCAGTGCTCACTGGCACACCAATGGAAGACACTTCACCAGCTGTAGAGCTCGATGAGTTTTTCAAGCTGTGACCAATAGGCTTTGGAAAATGATGTTACGATCTCCCTTAAGGACTGAGCGGACCGTCTCTTTCTCCTTTCGCTATGATACCTAGTCTGCGTCTCGCCCCATGTTCTAGACCTGATAGCCACGACTCGTTGCGCTCCACTGAGCGTGGAGCGCATACTATATTTAGCCCTGACTCAACGTGACTCATCCCGCTCCACAGTGGCCTGTGGAGTCGGTACTATACTTAGCGGACTACTCCACTACCTTCGTTATGACTCGGTAGTAGTAGCATGTGACTCCCCTGTACCAGGCCTATATAAGGGCCCTAGTTTGCGTAGAGTCAAGCCCTAAGCTTGACTTCATTTCTCAATTCGATTGTCTTGCCTCTTCACTTGAGCTCGCCGCTCTAAGCCATTGTCCCCTTTACTTGAACTTGCCGCTTCAAGTCGCCTTTCGCGTTTATCGCTCAGCAAGGCCCTGCTTCGCTCTCACGCCTCTCTAAGTCGGCTGTAACAACTTAGCTTTGGGTCTTCGCACCAAGTCACGTGCTCGCCCTACTCCGAAGAACTAGCTTCGCTCTCGCGTCGCCGTGACCACCGGAAGTGTCACGCTTAGGACCATGTGCTCATTGCCTCGCACGTGCTCACTCTTGCCCACGCCCAGGTCGCACAAGTCATGCTCACGGCCCGTTGAGCCGTAACATAAGTCAAGCTTCCCTAACCACCAGGAACGCCCCGCCCTGGATAACACAGACTATTGGGAACGCCTCAGCGATCTTAACAGAAGACGCGCACACATCACTCAGTGGAGAATCCTCCTTGACGACGCAGTATATCGTCATAACGCCGCCTGCTTCCTGTCCTGTGCTGAAGGACCATCAGAGCAACATCACGCCCTCTCAATCAAAGTAGAAAACTTTCGATTCATCGAACATAAGTGGCTAGAAGACTTCACAGCGTTTGAAGCAGCCCTCACCATCTTACAACTATCGCTAGAACCCTGGAGTCTACTCAACGACCGCGTTTAGGACCCCTCCACGAGATTAGCCTACCAGAGATCCTCGAAGCTGTCCTCTGGACATGAGAAGCCACAGAACAACTTGAAGGCGACATTAACCGCCACCGCCACGAGTGCCCAAGGACCTGTGCCAACGGCCCAA
The DNA here is from genome assembly GCA_022496195.1 of Lactifluus subvellereus. Lineage (NCBI taxonomy): Eukaryota > Fungi > Basidiomycota > Agaricomycetes > Russulales > Russulaceae > Lactifluus > Lactifluus subvellereus. Next base: position 2,297 of record WTXC01000126.1, on the reverse strand, counting down.
ACAGACACCACCGCAACCTCGATCAGGTCGCACAAGAACTTGCTGAAATCGTCGCCGAAGTCAATTTCATCTGCACCATCTTCGTCCACCAAGTAGAGCTCATCCTGCAGGAAGAAGGACAGTAACTGTGGCGACCCTTCGAATACAGATCTCAGAAACCAGAGACACCCCAGTTGCACCACGAAAAAACGCGGATCTACCAGACTACATCTGCGGAGGTGCCTATTGGAAAGACACTGAGCGCAACCCCAGAAAGTGGTGCTACCACCACACAATCTGAGCCCCTGACGGAAGCGAAAAGCACTTCCCCATCGAATTCATCAACGACCACTGGTATATCCTAGAGTGGGCAGAAAATCGCTACTGGACAAAACCAGATAACTGCATCCCCCATGACGATACCACAGGATTAGGACATCCCGGCAAAGCCCCAGAGAGCATTGAAGTAGACCCACCTTCGCCGCCACTAGCCCCCTCTACGTCAAAAGGGAAACAGAAGGAAACAGAGCCGCTCGAAGAATTCCTGAGCACCGGACTTCAAGACGTCGCCACACTCCAAGGAAGTCACCCTCTCACCCAAGAGACAACAGCCACACTGCAGCTACTCCGCCTAGCACACCAAGCCGCACAGCCAACGCTGCCACCACCCATTCTCCAGCAACCCATACCACCCCCACCTCCACCACAGCAGACCAGCATGGCAACAACTTCCGCGCCACAAGGAAATGGCAACGACTCCATGAAGGGGAACGCGCCAGCAATCTTCGACGGAGATCGGAGTAAAAGCGCCAAATTCCTGAAAGAATTCAAGTTATATCGAATTCTCAATGGGAAATCAGACAACGTTACCATCCCCTACAACCGAGTAGCGCTGGCCATTGGATATATCAGAGGTCCCAAGGTGGACGATTGGACCGATGCACAAACCGCGCTCCTAGAAGAGAGAACCACTCGAGCAGTCAACCGCATCCAGAAAACAGACGAAGCGCTATGGGCTAGCTTCGTCCAAGACTTCACCAACGCCTTCACAGACACGGCCAAAGAACAAAATGCCTTCAATAAATTGGTCAACCTCAGGATGCAGGAGAACAATGTCGACGGGTTCATCACCACCTTCAACCACCTTGTCCTAGCCGCGGGACGATCCCCTACGGACCTAGGAACGCTAGACCTCTTCAAAAAGGGTCTTTGACGAGGAATAGCGCTGAAAATCCTCAACAAAGAAATCATACCGACGACCCTAGACGATTGGCAAGAAGCGGCGCGAAAGGAAGTCATCAGGAGCGCCCAGATACTCGCCGACCTAGGACCCGCCCCCAACCAGCAGTGCTTTACTCCCAAACCACGTTTTATTCCCAGAGCACCTGCCCCCGCTCAGCGCCCTAGAAATAACGCCCCAGTCCCCATGGATGTAGATGCCGCACGAATGGGAGGACCACTAACAGACGCAGAAAAGAAGAAACTCATGGACAAGTGAAAGTGTTTCTACTGCAAAGAAAAGGGACATCGCGCCGCCCAGTGCTTCAAGAAGAAGGGAAGACAAGGCCAACAAGCCCCCTCCCAACGCGCCACGCTCGTAAGAACGATGAGCCAGGAAAGCCTGACTATTGTCCCTGACGATAGCGCCAGCCAAGCACCAACGGATGTCATGTCCCAGTTACGTGCCATGAGTGCAACAGAGCGATCAGCAGCCTTTGACCGCATCATCCAGGAAGACCTGGATTTTTAAAGCGGCTTGACCTAACAGCCTGGGACCAAGCCTCGCGTATTTGTACCATGTATGTCTCAAACCGGAACAGTATTAATGTCAATTTTACGTTTTCCACCATACATGGAAAGGCTGCAGAAAGTGCGCTCATAGACAGTGGCGCCACCGACAACTTTATCGACCAGAAAACCGCCCAAAGGCTGCGTCTTGTGCCCAGACGACTCCCCCAGCCACGCCTCCTCTACAACGTAGACGGATTCGAAAACCGCAGTGGCCGCATCACCACCTACTGCGACCTAACGATCTGACAAGGAAAGAAGGAAAGTGTGCAGCGCTTCTTCCTCGCCAACCTAGGACGAGATCGAACGATCCTAGGATTCCCCTGGTTCCAAGCCTTCAACCCTGATATCGACTGGCGCACCAAGACCGTCAAAGGGGGACCAATCTCCCTCGCACTGACCAGCAGAAGGGCACCAGAACAGCCCCGAAGCCTATTGTGATACACCCAACTGCTTGGACACGCCCTCCAAGCCACCTCCCTGGAAGAAGGAGACAGCCTGATCCTCCAGATCAACAGAACGAAACATTG
>WTXC01000125.1:0-74956 GCA_022496195.1 Lactifluus subvellereus | reverse complement strand
CGCATCGCCAAAGGGAAAGGAAGGGAAGCCCCTGTCGACCCAAACTCACCCATATCCCCCGCCTCGAAGAATGACAACGCGCAGCGCCCCGTGCAGGTCCATGTCGCCACCCAGATATTCACCATGCGAGGTGACAACAGCAGCGACAACAACAGCAGCAATGCCAGCAGCAACACCAAGTGGACCGCCAACGATCGAAGAACAGGCGGACCAATTCCTGAGCGAGCTTCTCCACTCCCTGACCTCCACAGCTGCACCAAGTTCGACCACCCCCTCTCCACCAACAATTTCTGTGGAATCTGCAACGCCCCCATTAAGATGGATGATGGCCATGCCACCTGGAGCGCCTCCCCCATCTCGAGCAGCGACACAGCGACTGCCAACCCCTGTGCCTCCACTTCGCTGACCGGGGTCAATGCCCCTGCTATTTCCACATCCATTAGACGAGGTATGGATGATGACCTTGCCAGCGCCTTCCAGCTTTTGCAGCCGCCAAACATCACTGCCACCAGAATGCCTGCCACGTTTCTGACACGGCTCCCGGCCCCTCCTATCCTCCGTAGCTATGCAGACGTCGCCACCGCCCACACCAATCAAGGAAGAGAGCCCCGTACCACAACTCCACGTGCCAACAGTGCCCGAGGGAATCCAGGCCACGGTCAGCCGGACGACACACTCGGCTACAATGGTTATTTCTTGCAATGGAATCGACTTGTTGACAATCCAAGTGAACGGAACATTATCCTTGTCCCTGATCACAATAATCGACTAGTCCCCGCCACGTTCTACGCCCACCTGCCCTTCCTCGATGAACCTCTTGTCCTGGGACGTCTGACACCGACGTCCCATATCTTCGCTGAGCCCCTCCATGCTAAACCGTGCCCCGATGCTCACCTCCCAGCCATAGACGACTGGGACCTCTTCGCCCTGGAGGGCAGCCACCAGTTTTGCCGTCATGTCGACGGGCTCGATGACCAGGGAGTAGTCGCTGAAATCCACAGATATCGCACTGTGGTGTGCAAGCTTCACTTCCAGATCGAGCAGGAGTATCATCACCTGCTGACCACCCCGGAGCGCCACGTCGAGTACACCCCCTCCAGCTGCAGAGGGACGCTGACCTAGTCCGATGCCGGCACAAGCTCAGAGACGAGCTGCGAGGTATCGAGGTACGCCTCTATGAGGCTGCAGTCATGTCGCGCATTGGCCCAAAGCTGGACCAAATCCTGGAGCGCCCCATCCTCCCGTCTATGTCCTACTTCATGCGGGGATGCCCCGCGACTCACCAGACCGACATCGTCTCTACCCTCCCCGTCCATGTGCCACCGCACGTCCATTTCATGAACGCACGCCCCCTGCCCGTCCGCAAACGCGCCGCCATCCACGCCCTCCGGTGCAAGCGCCCCTGCCCCAAGTCCTCCCCCGACGCCAACGATGCCAGATGAGCCTTATCTGGTGAGCCAGCCACTTCGGACTAACAGCGTGGCAGCTGTCCCTTAGGGGAGGGCGTACTGTTATGATCTCACCTACAGACTGAGTGGACCGTCTCTTTTCTCATTACGATACTATGCTTACGCTTCGCACTGTGACTTGGTGGTGATGACTGATGACGCTCCATGAGGACATGGAGCGTGTACTATACTTAGCACGCTGACTCGTTATGACTCGCCCCGCTTCACAGGTTGCTTGTGGAGCCGGTACTATACTTAGCGGACTACTCCACTACCCTCGTTATGACTCGGTAGCAGTAGCACGTGACTCCCCTGTACCAGGCCTATATAAGGGCCTTAGTTTGCATAGAGTCAAGCCCTAAGCTTGACTTCGTTTCTTAAATCGATCTCATCTTGCCTCCTCCTTTGAGCTCACTGCTCTAAGCCATCGCCCTTACTTGAACTTGCCGCTTCAAGTCGCCTTTCGCATTCATCGCTCAGCAAGGCTCTGCTTCGCTCCCATGCCCTTCTAAGTTGGCTGTAATGACTTAGCTTTGAGCCTTCACACTAGTCATGTGCTCGCTCTACTCCGAAGAACTAGCTTCGCTCTCGCGTTGACGTGACCACCAGAAGTGTCATGCTCAGGACCACGTGCTCGTTGCCTCGCACATGCTCACTCTTGCCTACGCCTTAGTCGCACAAGTCGTGCTCACGGCCCATCGAGCCGTAACAGCATGGGACTTCATTTGTGACAGCCAGGAGCTCCCTCATATCAACCACGGAGGAGGCATTAAATCCTTGATCAATGATGAAGATATCGCACAGGACATCAAAATCCATCTCCAGGGTATTGGCCAATATATCAAAGCTGAAGACATTGTACAATTCTGTGGAACACCAGAGATGCTGGAGAGATTGGGCAGAACACAATCAATATCCTTGGCAATGGCCCGAAGGTGGTTAATCAAAATGGGTTACCGATGGACCAAAACTCTGAAGGGACAGTATGTGGACAGGCATGAACGTGATGATGTTGTGCAATACAGACAGCAGGTGTTCCTCCCCGAATGATGGAATACACATCCCGGATGCGCCGTTGGCTTGAAGACAGTGGCTGGGACATTCCTCCAGAGGTGGCTCGCGCCATCGTTGTTTGGTTCCATGATGAATCAACTTTCTTTGCAAATGACCGTTGACATACTTGTTGGGTTCCACTGGGTGCAACCGCAAAGCCTTACGCAAAAGGAGAAGGGACTTCGTTGATGATTGCGCATTTTGTTTCTGCTGATTATGGCTGGTTACAGTCCCCTGATGGCTCAGAATCTGCGGCTGTATTATTCCAAGCTGGGAAGAACCGAGAAGGGTATTTTACCAATGATGATATCCTATCCCAGTTCGAAATTGCAGTGCAACTGGTCAAGAAATACTTCCTGGGGGATGACCACATATTTGTGTATGACAACGCAACTACACACCTGAAATGAGATGCAGGTGCATTGTCTGTGAGCAAGATGACCAAGGGGCTGTCAGCAAATTTTTTTGTGGATGTGAATGTTACCAATGAAAATGGGAAGCCAGTCTATTCTCCAGATGGAAAGGTCTTGAAGGAGAAATGTCAGATGGGGAATGCAACATTCAACGGAGCTGAACAGCTGCTTTATTTTCTGGATGACCATCCAACACATCCAGGTCAATTCAAAGGAATGGCCCAGATCCTTATGGAAAGAGGTTATGACGTTTCTCAGAAGAAGGCCCAATGTACACAGAAGTTCTCCGATTGCCCAAAGGATTCTACAGACTGCTGCTGTCGAAGGATGCTTTACAATGAACCAGATTTTGTGGCAGTTGAATCTCACCTTGAAGCTGCTGCCTGGAAGCATGGCTTCAAGATCCTATTTTTGCCAAAGTTCCACTGTGAACTCAATTTCATTGAGCAGTGTTGGGGTTATGCAAAGGCTCATTATCGTCTCAAACCACCATCTTCAAAAGAGGAAGACTTAGAGTGTAATCTTCTTGAGACCATGCACAGTATCCCAATAACTACGATGCGAAGGTATTTTTATTTTTTGTGTCAGAACCCCATCTGAGTCCTAAATCTTAATAGACTTGCTACACGCTCTTTACAATTTATGGATGCATATAACAAAGGGCTTAATGGTAGACAAGCGGCTTGGGCAGCCAAGAAGTACCGGGGTCATAGAACAATATCTGAGAATATATTTACAGAACTATCTCAAGTGAATGTTAAATAACGCCATGATATGTACTCTAATGACGCAGAACATGTTGTCACACTTTGTCACATGTCATGTGATGTTGTCGATTGCGAATGAACCATATCTTATTTGTTTTTATACCTGTTGCCACTATATTTTAACTTCGTGTCAGGTATCATTATGATTTTGAAGCATGCTACCACTCTATGTGGTTCTGGCACTTTGCAGGTGTCAGCTCTTGATCAAGCAGAGTCAGACTATCAGAAGTCAAACATTGGCTTGCAAGTTGCTCAATACTTTACTGTGGCTCCTCAAGAATATTCTGTTCAGGACTTTGTAGATTTTATTGTTATGCACCCCATCTTTCTCTCATGACTGCATTATCATGAACTTTTACCACTTTCCACTAACTTGTACTATCAATCCTGATTGTCCTGGCCCGTCAAGCTAGGCACCTAGGTTCATTTTCTGACTGAGTTATTACAGTGCAGTAATAGATGCTTCCCTTGTTACATAGTATGGATTAGGTTACACAATCACAGTAACAGTACCTTGCCTAAAGGTCCAAGCGGCCAAATTGGGACAACCTGGGCCTGCCCGCACTTATAGAACATCCACGCATGAGCTGCATGTAGCGTAGCTTAGCCTTTCCCGTCAGGCTCCCAACCATGCGCTTCTCTATCTTCGTGCTAATGGTGCTGGCCGCGGTGCATTGGGGGCTAGGGCCTTATGGCCTCGCCACGCCATCACCGCGGCAGTCCCCACTGCTCTGCCAGCTGCCATTAGGTGGCATTCTAGAGGAGACCTACGGTGAGCTTGAGCGCTTTGCCAAGTACTCTTCTGCCATGTACTAGTTCATATGTCCACGTCTGCTCGAGAACAAACTCGTGCAATCCGTAAGTATTGTTGCGCTCTCCCAAATACCCACAGTTTCTCCTGATGGTGCCAAGCATGTTGCATGCCATCCTGGTCGGGCTCGTGACAGACGCGGACCGGAGCACGCGCGAGGACTGCCAGCTTGCAGCTGAGTACCCTCTGTTCACGTATACCCCGCACGAGAGCAAGCGGCTGCTGCAGCTGCTCGAAGATGGGTGGTTTTATCGGACCCTGCGCACATGGTACTGGCAGGAGGGATGATGGTCGCCCTTGCTCCATGCATATCTACACGACCCGGACGTACAGCTGTTCACAAGTGCCGACGAGATTCTCACTGATGCCGCTGCCTGAATCCATTCTGGTTCCATGCCACACGACAACAATGATGACCCACGTGCGACCATTGGAGGGGTGTGCCCCGCTGACCAGATGTTACGACCACGACCACCACGTGCACTGACTTGCGCGCGACCCAGTCTGTGCGGGAGCTCCTGGAGCTCACAGCTGGCCTACTGACAAGACAAGGATGGAATTGGGACTCCTAGGGAGTGCCCTGAACCGCTACGCACTCATTTGACACTATGGACACTGAACTGATACTATACGGACTGATTAGGAAGGAGGCTGTTAGCCTCATGTACGCTCGCATGGTTGCGGCACTCGCATGGCACACGCATGTGCATGCATCACGCATATCACATCGGCACATCACAGAACGCTCAAGGCGTGTTCCCCTGGGTCCAGGGTGTAGTGCAGACGTGTTGCAGCGTGTTGGCAGGCCGCGCGTTCACCGGACATTGAGTACTTTTGCTATTGGGTCGATCACTATGACCCTTGATCTCATACCTCATGCGCGCCCTTGATTTCTTACTGATACGCTTGCGCGTCCCTATGACGCAGAGTCTGGAACCTACTAGATGCATGGGCCCTATGCCCTGACGATTACGCGGCCCTCTAGATAGGGGCCTTCACGAAACTATAAGTAGCACACTCCTTTGTGCAGTAGACTACAGACTCGACCTCTTGAACAATCCAGCCTATTGAACCTAGGAATCCCTTGCAGTGGGAAGCACCCCTAGGATACTCCGAACCAGACCAGACCTTCCAAGGCCACCAGTACACTCTCCCCTCCTCTCTACCCCTCTTTCTCCCCCTTTGTCATAAGGGAACTCTTTTGGCTTGGAACACCTTTGCATTGAAGTCACTTAGAGGTCACTGCGCTATCAGTGCACCTTTGACACTAGTGCACGACAGTTGGCTTACGTCTTGAGCCATAGCAATCAAGAGGAGAACCATTGTTCAAACGTCCACAGTGCACGTCGCACTACCCTGAAGCAGGACTTGGGCTGAAGCAAGTCAAGACAAGCAAGTCGCTTAGAACGCCCAAGGCTGAGCGTAACACCAGAGGTTGGTTCAGAGTCAAGACGTGTTGTTGTCCGTTACGTCAACCATGTGTCTACATCCTGATCCGTGATCTCCCTATCTGTCTCCTTATCTGTCACCCTTTGCCCCGCCTGTGCCATCTCCCCTACTCCATGTCCCCCCCTCGCGAATAGTGGTGTCCTCACCATGCCTAGCTGTGCTGCTTGGCCGTCAGCGGCGCTGGTTCTTGGGTTTTGGCTCTCCCATCTCTGCTGCTGCTCTTCCAGCTTGCTTCCCGGTTTTGGTACAAACGCGCGGAGTCGTCGGGTGCTGAACTCTCCGTCTATGGTCATTCCATCCAGTTGCTCGAGGGTGTAGGCGTTTCAGATCCGCTCTCTGACCCTGTATGGCTGGGACCATTTCGGTAGTAGTTTGCGTTCCATTTTGAATGTGTAGTCCAGGTCGCTACGATACACCTGAACTAGTTGCCCTTTGACAAATGTAATCTCACCTGATTGTTTTAGTACGCATTTGTTGAATGCGTTTTTCCGTGCAATTGTGTGCTTCACCATCGCCTTGTACCCATCCAGGCGTTGTTGTGCTGCATATGCCATGTGTATTGCCACCTCTGCGTTGTCTGGCTCCATTCCTGCCATGTTGGGTTCTGTCCTTGGTGTGTTAATGGGCATTCCCAGTAGCAGTTCCTTTGGCATGAACTTCAGCACTGGTAGGATCTGGTGGTTGAGCGCATTGACCACTTCGTCGAGATACTCTGGCCAGTTTTTCATGTGCTTCTCTTGGTCCTTGGTGTTGTCTTGTTCGCCTACCTCCAGTGCGCACAACCGCTGGAGTACGTGTAGCAGTATTTTGTTTGCACCTTCCACCAGCCCATTCACCCATGGTGAGTACGTGGGGGTGACATGATGCTTGCATCTGCTTGTTTGGCAGTACTCGTGCACTGTGGCATTGTTGAAGTGGGACCCACCGTCTGTCATGAACATTTCTGGCACTATAAAGTTGTTCGATATTGTCCTGATCGTGTCAACTGTTGTTTTTGCCATCCCTGCTGTTTTGTATTTGAACGCCCACATGTGTTGTGAGAATGTGTCAAGGTATAGGCCGATCGTGTGGTAGCCGCCTTTCCCGGGGGGCATTGATAGGTAGTCACCTACCATCAATTTGAATGGGTGCCTTCTGGTTATTGGCTGGAGGAGCGCGTTGAGGCGTGTGGGGCCGAAGTTCTTGCACTGCGCACAGGATTGGACCACCTGTAGTATTGACAGGTCTAAGTTCGGGCTGGTGATTCGATCCAGCAGCACGACTTTTATTCTGTCTCAGCCCATGTGCCCCCCTTGGCAGTGCTGCTCTGTGGCCAGCTGCTCTGCCTCTGTTTGCGATATGCACTCCGTCCGCGTTCACACCCTTGTGCTTGTTCCTCCATGTAGTTTCCACAGCCTACCATCTTCGATGATGTACTGTGAGGCCCTGTGTTGTGTGCATTTCCGGTCCCGAACCATTCTCGCACTGTCCTGTCCCAGGATCGCGTCGATAACCTCGACAAAGAGGTGCTCATTTTTCAGTCGAGCTTTGAGGGCTGTGATCTGCTCCTGTGTTCCTGTTTCGAGGGTGATTAGGACATTGTTGATCAGTCCTACTTCCTCGTCTCTGTCCGGGTTTACCGTCCACTCGCTGCCGTCTCCACTCTGTGGTGGTTGACCTTCCCACTGGCGGCTTAGTCCATCTGCTACAACATTGATCTTGCCTGGGATGTGGCGTACGTCTATGATCTGGTGTGCTAGTATGCCTTCACACCACCGCATGTGTACCACGTTTGGTTTTTCACTCAGCAGCATGTCCCTTAGAGCTTGGCAGTCGGTCTCGATCTCGACTGGGAATCCCCATATTATATCGGAGAACTTGTCTAGGGCAAATTTGAGGGCAGCAAACTCAAGTAGGAATGGCTTGTACTTAGCTTCCGATGCAGATGTTCATTTTGACGTGAAGGCAATCGGGTGGAGTTTCTGTGACACCGTTCCGTCGGGCTTCATGTGTGGGAAGCATTGGGCAAGTACTCCAGCAAAGCCTTCTTTGCATCCATCTGTTGTTACTACGAATGGTGTTCCATCCCATCTTGGCCCTCGCAGAATGGGTTCTGCAGTGATCGCTGCCTTGAGGTCGAGGAACGCCTTCATGTGTTCCTCTTTCCACCTGCTCTCTAGGTTGTGTGCTCCCATGGTGCGGCGGTATGTGGACTTCGTGCATGGCTGTGGCAGTGCGACTTCTTTGAGCAGGTTTCTGAGGGGCCCTTCAATTCGGGTGTAGCCCTTCACTAGGTCACGAAAGTGTCCTGTTAGTCCTAGGAAGGATACCAGGTTTAGCGCTGTTGTAGGGCACTTCCAGTCCACCACCACTGTGAGCTTTGCGAGGTCTGGTAGCACGCCACGCTGTCCTATCCGTGCTCCTGCGAAGATCGCTTCCGACATGAAGAGTTGTGACTTTGTGGCTGACAATGACAGCTTGCACTCACACACCCTATCTAGGATTCTGGTGAGTTTGGCCATCATCGCTTTGAACGAGTCTGCCGCTGCTCCGCCATCGTCCATGAAGATTTCTAGTGTCTCTTCCGCGATGAGGTCGTGTAGGTGTGTCGCTATCACTGCCGCGAATGCAGTAGGGGCGCCCGTCAGTCCAAATGGCATGCGCACGTACCAGAAGTGCCCCAGGCCTTCCACGTAGAATGCTGTGTACGGCCTTGATGTGGGGTCTATCTCAACTGCATAGAACCCTGACACAAAGTTGATGACACTAATGTATCTGTGGCCACTGAGTCAGTGCTGCTTTGCGTGTATGTCTCCCTGCAGCATGGGTGCTACCTTTGAGTGCTTGTTTACCTCTTTGAAGTTTTGGCATATGTGCCACTTCTGCTCCCCTTCGTTGGCCTTTGTGGTTTCCACTGTCTCTTGTCTGGGTGGTACCTCAAAGCACAGCGTTAGTCCCGCTGCGACGCATTCCTCATTCACCTTCCGCCGTAGCTCCTCCAGTGTTAATCCTTGCCCATCGTGCTGCTTTTGTCCGAGCGTGGTGGGTGACATGCATTTGATCTGGGCTGGGTCTGCGCGCTCGATGATGCCTGCCTCCAGCATCTCCAGGACTTTCTTGTGCAGGTACTGCCTCTGCAGTGGTGTGAAGGTCCATTGTCACGCTTTCATTGGTAGTTGCACATCCCTGGGGATGTTGAGGCTGAGTGTGGTGTCTTTGGCTGGGACTACCTCGCGGACTGAGAGAGCAAAACAGTCTGCATATGTGGAGATTAGGTCGCGCACCTTTCCTTTCTTGCCGTCTGTTAGGTCGCCACCGAGCTTCACTGCCTTCCATATGGCTTCCACCCACTTTGCATTGAACGGATCCTCCTGCCATGTGAACATCTCGCCCTTTATTCCCAGTTGGTCCGTTGGGATCTCTACCCATTGGCCGTTTGGTTCTGCTTGTTCTGTCTCGTCCTCGATTGTCATTACTGGTTGGGCTTCACCTGTTTTGTCTGCTGCCGGTACAGTGGTCCATTCCTGGTTTGCCGCATGTTGTTTCCAGTCTGGTGCAGGGGGTAGTCCTTGGTTGGCTAGGCTGACGTAGTGGGGGTGGTCTATTTGGTTCATCAGCACTGTCGTCTGGTTCTCGTTCCTTACCAGGATCATGTCATTCTCATAGTCATGCAGTGCTTTGAACACTCTGAGCATGGGTTTCCCAAAGAGGAACAACCATCCGCCCCTGCTGTCGAATACCTTGAATGTGCCCTGTGCCTTGGTTCCTTCTAGTTCTACCGTTCCTGCCCATGTGGCTTGGGATTTGACCTGTGTTCCGTTTGCCATGCATAGGACGCATTTTGATGGCTTGCAGTTGGCTAACCTGTGCTTTACCTGTTTGAATATGGCAGTGGACATCGCGCTGATCATTGCGCCATCATCGAATACTGCACGTATTCGCACAATCTCACCCACTGGTCCATGTAGTCGGATCCTGTGCACGAATGGCTTCTCGGCCTTTGTTTCATTCTTCTCTGCCTCCGTTCCCTCAACCACGTACAAGTTGATCACCTCGTGTTTGGTTTCTGTACATTCTGTTAGGGATCTAGGAGGCGTTATGTGCTGGTCCCCACTCGGTTCCTCGCTCCACATGGGGACTGGTGATTTGGGCGCTGTGTAGGTACTCTGGGCCACCGGCTCGCCCTCTATGCCGATAGCCCTCCACCTTTTCCCTCCTCCTGCTCGTCTTCCATTACGTCCCATTCCTGCTGCACCTCCTCCTGGCCATTGAAGACCAGGTGTACCTCTGCTGCCATCACTCTGTTGATTGGTCCGAGCCTCACACCACAGATGGACCGCCACTTCAACTCCTCCCATGTGAGGCAGTTCGGGTGACCCTCCAGCAGCCTGCACTGGACCGCTCTGTGCCCATGTGTTCCGCACCTGAAGCACTCACCACTGCAGATGGTGGCGGTTCCTGGGCGGAGTGGGACAGGCGTGGCATCTGTGACAGGGTCGTTGGCATTTCTGCCTGCCAACCACTGTGTGATCTGCCGTCTATATGTCGCTTGCCTGTTGTCTGTGTCAGGTTGGTGCGGGTACTTCCTGAGCTGCTGTTACGACCACGACCACCACGCACACTGACTTGCACACAACCCAGTCTGTGCGGGAGCTCCTGGAGCTCACAGCTGGCTAACTGACAAGACAAGGATGGAATTGGGACTCCTAGGGAGTGCCCCTGAACCGCTACACACTCATTTGACACTATGGACACTGAACTGATACTATACGGACTGATTAGGAAGGAGGCTGCTAGCCTCATGTACACTCGCATGGTTGCAGCACTCGCATGGCACATGCATGTGCATGCATCACGCATATCACATCGGCACATCACAGAATGCTAAAGGCGTGTTCCCCTGGGTCCAGGGTGTAGTGCAGACGTGTTGCAGCGTGTTGGCAGGCCGCGCGTTCACCGGACATTGAGTACTTTTGCTATTGGGTTGATCACTATGACCCTTGATCTCATACCTCATGCACGCCCTTGATTTCTCACTGATACGCTTGCGCGTCCCTATGACGCAGAGTCTGGAACCTACTAGATGCATGGGCCCTATGCCTTGACGATTACGCGGCCCTCTAGATAGGGGCCTTCATGAAACTATAAGTAGCACACTCCTTTGTGCAGTAGACTACAGACTTGACCTCTTCAGAATACAGCCTACTTGAACCTAGGAATCCCTGCAGTGGGAAGCACCCCTAGGATACTCCGAACCAGACCAGACCTTCCAAGGCCACCAGTACACTCTCCCCTCCTCTCTACCCCTCTTTCTCCCCCTTGTCATAAGGGAACTCTTTTGGCTTGGAACACCTTTGCATTGAAGTCACTTAGGAGTCACTGCGCTATCAGTGCACCTTTGTCACTTGTGCCCGACAGTTGGCCTATGTCTTGAGCCATTGCAATCAAGAGGAGAACCATTGTTCAATTGTCCACAGTGCACGCAGCACTACCCTGAAGCAGGACTTGGGCTGAACCAAGTCAACGATAAGCAAGTCGCTTAGAACGCCCAAGGCTGAGCGTAACAGCTGCTGTCGGAGCGCTGCTTTCTCCGCGTCTGTGGCTGGCTCTCTCAGTGGCCTACTTCTGCTTTGCTGGGTTTCATAGCACCCTGGGGATGCCAGGGCTGCCTGTTCTGTGCTCATGGTGCTGGTGGCCAGTTTCTGGAGGCTGAGCTTTTTCAGTTGTGCTTGGATCGTGGCGGTTGGGTCGTTGCTCTTCGCCTTGAGCTGGGTGATCTCTGCGTTCAGCTCTTTGATGTGTGTCTCTATCACCTTCTCGTGCTCCCACTGCTCCTTTTCTTTCCTGGCCTGGCGCTTGAGGTTTTCTATTTTAATGTCTTTTACCAACGTTGTGAAGGTCATCCAGTTTGTTGTCTGGCCTTCTATGTTATCCTTGACGGTGTTGGGCAGGGCATCCTTGACCTGGTATAGGTACTCTGAGCAACTCTCCAGGCTGAGCTGTTGTGCCAGCACTAGCACCTCCTCCGCCCAGATGACATGTGAATACTCCATCCTGCCTAGGAAGGGGATTAGCTCGCCCACATCCTCTGGCTTGATTTTGTGATTCAAGAGCCACTTGGTCTTCTCTATGTCTGAGGTGGCTGGAGGTGCGCACGAGGCCCAGCGTTGCTTGAATGCAGCTTTGAGCGGGTCCCAGTCTGCTTGTGCTGCCACATCAAGCGCCTGGAACCACATGTCTGCTGGTGAGTCAACCTTGAGGCATAGCTCAAGGAACCTGGCTTTCCCTGCGGCCGTGCTGATGGCGCTGAGCACCATCTGCCACTTGAGGTTCCGGAGGAAGGCCCGGGAGTTCTGCTCAGGCCATCCTCCAAATGTTTCCACCTGTCTGGTCGCTCCTGCTCTGGCTGCCATGGTATTCACTGGCTGGGGGTTGGGCACTGGCTGAGGGTTGGGTGCTGGCTGAGGGACGTGCACTGGCCAGGGGTTGGGTGCAGTGAGTGTTACTGGTGGTGCGCCAAGGGGGCTTGGGATTGCTGGACTTGACCCAAGTGGGCTTGGCGTGAGGGATGGTAGGGTGCTGAGGGTGCTGGGTGTGAGTGGGGGTAGGGTGGTGAGAGGGGACAAGAACAGGCTGGATGTCAGGCTCTGTAGGCTTGGGGTTGTTGCTTGCTCCTGCTTGTCATCTCTGTCGGGTCCTAATCCCAGCAGTTCGTCTAAGTTGGGGCTAGGGCTGCGGCTGGGTGGTGCTGGGTTGCTAGTGACTGGGTTTTCTGGTACTGGGTTGGTGTTCGCCATGAACCTGCCTTTGGGGCCACGAGGAGGTAGCGTGCGTCGGCTGGGTGGCATGCATCTCTTTATGTGGCTGCACTGTTTGTGCTGGTGCTGGTGCTGGTGCTAACGCTGGTGCTGGTTTTCCTGCTATGCCTGGTGTTATTACCACTGTGCTGCGTGGCTCGGATGCCACTCTCATCACCACATTGGAGGGGTGTGCCCCGCCGACCAGAGGTTGGTTCAGAGTCAAGACACGTTGTTGTCCGTTACGTCAACCGTGTGTCTACATCCTGATCCGTGATCTCCCTATCTGTCTCCTTATCTGTCACCCTTTGCCCCGCCTGTGCCATCTCCCCTACTCCACCGTCGCAGCGGCGCTGCCCGAGCTTTTAAACGCCAGCGTGATCAACACGGCGCGCTTCCTGGATCACCACGCTCCACAACTCCACGAACGCGCGATAGATTCGATGGGGTCCGACGCCGATCACAGACGCTTCACCTACCTGCGCTGTCTCCTTGCGCAGGGCGCTGCGGCAGCGTCGGGGCAGCAGCTGCTGCAACGTCACCTGGAGGCGATCGGGGGGACGGGCGTGGCCATCTGCGTAGAACGTTCGAGCAAGCAGGTGTCTGCGGCAACGGCAATGGCAACGGTCACGGAGGACGACGCGCCGGTCGAAGAATTGTGGTTCCAGCTGTTTTGCACACGCAGATAGCCACCGTGCAGGCCGTTTCGGCTTGTTCCCCCCCAGCCGCGGAGCACGACAACAACGACGAGTCCCCGTCGCTCCGAACCCTGACGACGTTGCGCTCGCTCGTGCAGACGACATTCTCCGCCCTCGTCTCGGCTAGCGCCGCGGCGTATCCTTTCCGCGGCTGTTCACGCGTCTCGTCTCGACGACGACAATGATGTCGGCAGGCGCGGGACGCGGGACACGATACCCGGAGTTCCGAACGGTCTTGACGGGGATGATGGAGGCGTACCGTGCGGAGGGGGACATGCTCGTTATCACCAAACGCATGCTCGACCGTGATGTATTCGAGACGGTCGAGATGGCTGCGCGGGCGCGTGGGTGGGGGTCGCGGGTGGGGACATGTGCGGGGTGTCGGCGGCCGCTGCTCATGCCTGCGAACGAACAAGATCGAGAACAAGAACAAGATGGCGCTGTGGGGGTGGAGGATCGTGGTGCTGGGGAGCCCCCGAGTCTGGGGAGTTTCCATCCATCCAGCAATGTACAGTACATTACATGCACTTATTTGTTTTTTGCTTTTGCTTTTCTGACGCTGTTCGAGTTGATTACATGTGTTGTTTTTATTACAGTGGCCGTGGCAACTGGCCGCCTGCGCAGACGCGCCAGAATGACAGCGAGACAGCGCAAATACTAGAGTATAGGATTACCCGCGTCGTCGGATCCACTCGCTGGACGTTCGCGCCTCGTGGAATGCTCAAGGAGAGTCTGAGTTCGAGGACGCACGTTCCTCAGCTAGTTCTTGTGCGAGTGCTGCTTTCAAAGACTGGATCTAGGCCATGAGCAGGATTTGCCAGTGCGCCGACTGCGGACGGTGTTGTACTGCTGTTGTACGCTCCAACTTGGTCAGTATTCGTCGCGTGCCTGAATAGATAACAATCAGTGACTGCGGATAATCGAGGTTTTCGCGGAGCGCTCAAGCTCTTTCGCCAGAGCCAGAGAGTGAGTGCCACGGCGCGGTCGAAGTCGAAGCATGCCCTGCCACATCGTGAACTGCGGACGGGCTGCATAGCTTAGCTTGCCGTGTTCTCTGTCAGAACAGAGGTCACCTGGACGCTGCGCACTTGTATGAGCCAGCAGTCTACGGTAGAACTAGTAGTAATGCGGCGCTGAAGTATGTCCACCAAAACGCCCCGGCGTTTCCCTCTTGCTAAAGGTGGCTTGGTCGTGCTTATCGTAGACGCTCTTGTCCCAGTATTAAATCGCTCCTTCCAATGTACTGTATCCCTCCTCACTGCCTCCTCCGGATCGCCTTTCCTCAGACCCTAGTTCTCTATATCTCCCAAGCCACTTGATTTGAGCGCTACCACTCCCTCCTCCCTTTCCTTCTCGCCTCAGTTTTGCCCTTCTCACCTGCCCTTGTGTTGCAGGGTATATATATACCTTCTCTGCTTCAGGGCTCCGTCGTAGCTGAATTTGAGGGATGCTAAGACGCGTGGCGACGCCACCGCCGCGGGATGATGATGAGCCGGTGTACCTGACCCTCGTGCATCCATATCCGCTCAACGCGAACTTGGAGCTGCATGCTGACAGGCGCGCACTCGCACTATGGCTGGCGTGCTGCACGAGAAACAAGGACGTCTTGCTGGCCATGTTTCACAACCCGACTGTGAGTTTCGAATTGCAACCCGTACCTCCATTATTCGATGCAGAGTCCCTTTCCTTACTAATGCGTCCTTAGTCGCCAGGAATTGTGATCATCGAAGTGGATCGGATATTTGACAGGTTCCAAGACTTGCTGGGAATGCATTCGTGGTCAACATTTCTGTTGAACCCGACACACTGGCAAGAGTCGGGCATGGCGTCAAAAGTATTCTACTGCACATACAATAGTGGCCGTTTGGTAGAGAAGAATGGTGGGTCAAGCAGTAACAAGCGGCATTACTGTTCAAGTTGTTCATCCATCATCAGGTTGGAAGCGCGTATGGATCGAGGAGCACTGGTTCCAAGGTTGGAGTCCTAACAATTCGTGAGGAAAGGTCCAAGTAGGGGGTGTTCATAACTCACCATCTTTCTCCTTCAGGAGGATCAGGTATCCGTACCCGAGAACTGCATACTGCCATGTGCCACCGGGGGCGCAGCCAGTGTGCCGCCCTCTTCCGCCACGGGCCTTTCCTGTCCCACCCCCTCCGCTGATTCCTGTCTCGGCCCCTCCGCTGATTCCTGTCTCGGCCCCTCCGCCGACGTCAATAGGATTACCCATGCTCTGTCTCATTCTCGGGGTTTGCTTATTGGTGGAATGGTTTGCGACTAGAAATAACTAGAAATGGTAATATCCCGGACACTTGATTGAACTGAGACCCATGCAGTGCGTAGTCCATGCTGTCTGTATGGGAGGAATTTACGACGGAATAAGGAATCATGGCTTTGC
Organism: Lactifluus subvellereus; assembly: GCA_022496195.1. NCBI lineage: Eukaryota > Fungi > Basidiomycota > Agaricomycetes > Russulales > Russulaceae > Lactifluus > Lactifluus subvellereus. Next base: position 59,146 of record WTXC01000125.1, on the reverse strand, counting down.
AGGAAGTACGAACTCAACTCACTTTATGAATGAGATCGAAGGATAGGAAAGTATAAAACGTCAGCGATGAGTTCGAAATTAAATGTTGTACATGTATTTCTCATTACAAAGAATTGGAAGGCGTTCGGTACGCGCTTGTCTACGGCCGTTGGTAGGCCCCTCGTGCACGGCGCGGCTGGGTCAGGGCTGCTGCTGTAACAACACTCAGAGAGCTAAAAGCCGATCGGGCGAACGGGTGTGGCCATCTGCGCGGAACGTTCGAGCAAGCAGGCCCGGGGGCGGGACAGGCGACGCCCCACAGCGCAGACTCGGAGCCTGCTCGTGATTACATTATAAAGCACCTGCTTGGCCGCGGCGTCTCTGGGTCTCGCGCCGGGTGGACTCAGCGGGAGGGGGAGGTGTGCGTTGTGTCGACCGCCGGTGATGCCTACGAAGCGACAAGTTCAAGACTTCAAGTTGGCGCTGGCGTGGGGTTGTGGAGATAGAGGACTCTGAGGGGAGTGCTCAGGAGTGACTGCAATTGCAGCCCGTGGTTCTTGTTTGCCACCGCCTTACTAGCAATTGAATGTGCACTACTGTAGTCTGACTCGGAGACATTCAAGTTCAAGTTCCATTGTGTCACGTAGTATGGGTTACGTAATTTATCGTAAGTTACGGTACCTCGAAAGGTCCGAGTGGCCAAATTGGGACAACTTGCCTGCCCAGTGCCCGCCCTCACGGAGCATCCACGAGCTGCATGTAGCGTAAGCCTTTCTCGTCAAGTGGAGCCCCCAACCATGCGTCTCTCTATCTTCGTGCTAATGGTGGTGACCGCGGCGCGTTGGGGGCTAGGGCCTTACTATGTCCTCGCCGCGCCATCACTGCTGCAGCAGTCCCCACTGCTACTGCTCCGTCAGCCGCCATTCGACGGCGTTTCGGAGGAGACCTACGGCGAACTCGAGCGCTTTGCCAAGTATTCTTCTGCCGCGTACCAGCTCATATGTCCGCGTCCGCTCGGGAACAAACTCGTGCAATCCGTACGTATCGTCGTCTCGCGCTCTCTCTCGCTCAGGCGGGCAGGCGGCTGGCCGGCTCATTTATTTCGCATTGCGGACAGTTCTCGAATGTCCTCACGCACACGCACGGGTTCGTTGCGCGCGACGACAGGCGCCGCGAGATCGTCGTCGCGTTTCGAGGAAGTCGCGAGCTCGCGGATATGGTCATCGGTACGCCCGTGTTATATATAATGCGTGCGCTCTGAAACACCCCGGCCTGCTCACTTTGTCGTTTTGTTGATGCAGATGGCAACCTCGTTCTGGTCCCGCTGGTGTCCCGTGGCATTGAGAACAACACGGCCTCAGTGCACGCCGGCTTCCTCATGTCGTACAATTCCGTGCGTGGCGTGGTGCTCCACGTCGTGCGTGGACAACTCGATGCGTTCCCGGGCTACGCGGTCGTCACCACCGGTATCTATGGCTTCCCCGCTGAACTTATGTACCTGGTTGACGAATCACGTAGGACACTCGCTGGGTGGCGCGCTCGCGTCCATCGCAGCCTTGTCTGTCAAGTCGAATTTTCCGTCGGTGGCCATTCGATTGTTCACGTTTGGTGCGTTGTCACACCGACAGAAGGTAAACTGCTTTTTATGTATTGCGTGCAGGCCAGCCGCGCACAGGTGACGTCGTGTACGCGGACCTTCTCGAGGCAGCCGTCGGACCCGACAACATCTTTCGAGGTATAAAAGTTCCTTTTATGCCCTGCTCTACCCACGTCACGTGACTCTGATCGCCATCCTAAGCTGTCCATACCTGGGGTACGGCATGGGCTTCCCTGTCAAATGATGTGCGTTCTCGAGCCACCTAATGTCCACCTTCCAGATGGGGTCCCCACGATGGTTCCGGAATACCTTGGGTATCACCATCAGTGCGTACCTTCCATGCTGCGGCTATTTGACGGCATAACCTCGCATCTTGCACATTCCCCAGCGCAAGTGAATACTGGCAATTCCGGGAACCGCGTGAGTTTTGTTGCTGCGTCTTTGAGCGCGCCTTGACTTGTAGGTGCTGTATAGCGAACGCGTCAACGGTCCGTCGTTGCGAAGGCCAAGAGGATCCGGAATGCAGCCATTCAATACGTAAGAATGATCTGAATGAATTGGATGCCGTACTAAAGCGCCTCGGCTAAAATGGTTCGTGTAGCATCGACTGGCATTAATCCAGCGCACGGGATTTATTTTGGGCAGGGTACGACGTTTTCACGTAACGTTGTCCCCCCCCATCCTGACGAGTTTTTTTTACAGTGATGACGATGGATGCCACCATTTGTCTCTAACTTAGTACTGTAGACCCGTTTATATATCGTTTATCCGTTCATAATACCATATTGGTACGGCATTAGGCTTCGCGGTTGCACGCGACGTGGACGCACCGTGGACACATGCGTCCCTGAATTTCCATACAAGCATGTCCTTTTCAATTCACCCCAGAAGCTAATTGTGCGCAAGTGGGTCGTGTGATTTGACACTAACATGCACTCGATCTGGATTTTTCCTGTCGGTTGTTGAATTATTATACGTTGGGCGACAGGCGTAGCCAGGAACGACGGGGACTAAGCCTGAAAAGTCGCTTTAAAACGGCCTAGCGGCGATGACAAAGCCCAGAACCCTTGACTTCTGTGCGGATCAGGAAGTTTCCCCGTCCTTGGGAACTTGATGAGCGCCCTCCCTCCTTATAACACCTTCTCACCGCCCCCAACAATTGATCTCTTTCCACCACCACCACCAAGCACGACAAAAAGGGGAGGATTCAATATCCTCTGTCCGCCTCAAAGCCGCCTCCCGCCCTTGTTTTGGCTACCCGCCCTCCTATCAACCTTAGACCCCTAACGGCTTATCCCATATAATTTTTGGTTTTGGTTTTTTTTTTCTGCCCATCATTCGTCCCCGCCGTAACAGCAACGCTCCCGCCCCCGCGCGCTCCCCTATCCTCCTTCTCACATCCATGTCTCCACGTACCGCACGCCCATTGCTCTTTGTCACGGTCGCCCTCACCGTCATTGGCCTCATGTACTGGGCACCTTCACCCGGCCCCGACTTGTACGGCTGGCGCGGGCCCCGTACACCCGGTGTGAGGACACTCGCAGAGCGCGTTCGCATAGAGGAGGCACGCTACGCAACTACGCTCAATCAACGACAGGGGCTGATCCAGAAGTATGGCCCGACAAAAGAAAATATTCATGCGTGAGTGTACCTCCCTGCCCTTTTTATACCTCATTTTCTGTATCCTCCTACGATGGGTATACAAACGACAAGGGAGGCTCGATGTTTTCGGGTCCCATTGTGTTTTTTCCTCTGGGCGCTCTTGGTCGTGTGGGACAAGTTTGACTGATTGAATTTGAATTGATTCGTCGTCTAGGTACCCTACTGATGGAGGGAGTTACACACTCTGTATGCCCCCCCTCCCTAACTGTAATTTATTCCCACATTAATCGGGTTTCGCCAACAGGGGACTTTTTCATCCCGGCCTTCCAGTGTCCGCACCACGTCGAGCGCATCGGCGTTCTCGGTGACGGCGGCAAGTGGGTCTGTGGTGTGGAACGTGTTGCAAAACAAGAAAAATGCGTCATTTACTCGTTCGGTGCGTTCTCTTACTCTTTTCTTTGTGATATTAAAAGAGGTTGATCCGTTTATGGGGCCCACGTATACAGGTATCAACGGCGAGTCGTCATTTGAGGCTGCGCTCATGGATCGTGCGCCTGGATGTGAGGTGTGGGGATATGACTTTACCGTGAACAGCGTGGGTAGCGTTGTTTGAACCTGAAACCAACCCGAGTTGATTGGGGCTGACTTACAGTTCGGGCCTGAGATCGAAGGGATTCCTGAATTGAAAGAGCGCTCGCACTTCCGCCCGTGGGCACTGGGTGGCCACAATGCCCATGGGCCTGAGGACAACCCGAAGTATTACACGCTCGAGGCGCTCATGAAGCATAATGGTGTGGTCTCTCATCTCCCAACCTCTTTATGTTTCTCACTGGGATGCCTGCAGGACACTCGTTTATCGACGTACTCAAGATTGACGTTGAGGGTGCTGAGTTTAACACGATCACTACATTCCTTAAGGGACACTGGCAGACGAGCCCGTTCGGGGAGATCATGTTGCCGGTTGCGCAGATGCAATTGGAGCTACACGCATGGGACGACTACGCCAACTTTAGCTACTTCCATGACTGGTGGACCGCGCTCGAGGCGGCCGGTCTGCGGCCATTCTGGACGGAACCGAACTTGGTGTATGTGAACTACGTGAAGGGAGGGAAGCCGCATCTCGCGGAGGTAGGTGGTCGATGACTGTCTATGGCTCGCTGTTCAACTGATTGGTATTTCTTCCAGTACTCATTCATCAATATCCGTGGGAACCACTCGTTGGTGTACGATCCCACGGAAGGCCCTTATACTCCTTAATCAATGGACGTAAAAGAGGCTGGTGGGTGCAAGTGAGATGATGACCGTGTTGCTTCTCGACGATCTAATACCCCATACCCTGGACAAGGACAGAGATGTATAGATAGCGTAGGATGAGTGCTATAATTGGACTTTTGCCTCTTGTGAACTCGCTGCTTCAAGCGCGAGGGAGCTGAGGTGACGTCATGAACACTATGACTACTCTATAGCTATGGCATTCTTGTTCTGCCTGTGTCTGTCTGCTTCAAGTTTTGAGTCTATCTTAGCATAGTATCAAATTGTTTGTCACTTTGTCAATAAGTTAAGTTATATCAATTCACAAAAGCCGAGACGCCCGCGCTAGTACTACATTGGTTATATGAAAATGCTAAACGGAGCAACTTGGGTTTACGTCTCTCTCACCCGCCACCTCACCATCTTATCCCACCTTACACTCATCACAGCCCCCTCTTTTACTTTCTCTTCTCATGCCGCCCCGTTCGACTGTTATAGCCCTCGCAGTGGTCCTCTCCTTTGGTCTCATCTTCCTTCTCCGTCCATTCGCGCCCACCTTATCTGTCCATTCGTCCTATTACCGCGACGTCTTTGGCCGTAGTCGACCCCTCCGTGACTGGCTTCGAAATGAAGAGGAACGGTATGCTGTAGCCGTGCAAGACCGACAGGGGCTCATCAAGAAATACGGCCCAACAGAGGTTACCGTCGACCCGTAAGTTGTTGGGATACGTTTGTTTTCCCACAGCCCTAGTTCCCTCCCCACTCACCTACGCAACCCATCACCAAACAGGTATCCGACGCATGGCGAATTGTATACTTTGTGTGCGTCGCTCCCGTCCTTTGTTCATAATTTTATCGCTCACGTCGTCGTCAAATTCCAGGGGACTTTTTCATCCCGGCTTTCCAGTGTCCCCATCGTGTGGAACGCATCGGTACGCTCGGTGATGGCGGAAAGTGGGTCTGTGGTATCGATCGCGTGGCCAAGCAAGATAAATGCGTCATCTATTCTTTCGGTTGGTCTCTTTTTATCTTTTTTTTTTTTGCTTCCGCCTATTGGGTCGGTGGTCGATGTGCTCACCTTTTCCCTCACCCGTCTGATAGGCATCAACGGCGAGTCCTCGTTTGAATCCTCGTTGTTGAATCGAGCGCCCAATTGCGAGATTTGGGGATACGACTTTAGTGTGGGCGGCGTACGCGGTGTTTCCTTTTCCTTCATCAAGGATTTTCTCACGCCCGTAAACAGTGGGGCCCCGAGATTAAAGACGACCCAGAGCTCAACAAGCGTGCTCACTTCAGGCCCTGGGCGCTTGGTGGATCCGACCGCCACCAGGAGCACGATCATCCCAAGTACTGGACCCTCGATTCACTCATGAAGCTTAACGGTGCGTACTCCTCGTTCCACAATTCCCGTCGAATCAGATGAACTGATATCGGATGACGTTACTTAGGTCATACATTCATCGACATCCTCAAAATTGACATCGAAGGGGGCGAGTACGAGGCGCTCACGTCATTCATTGAAGCACATGCCGAGAGAGGCCAACTGCCCGTCGGTCAGCTCCAGCTCGAGGTTCACGCGCGCGACGGTCGTGAGCGGTTTGACTATTTCAACCATTGGTGGGCGGGGCTCGAGGCAGCTGGTCTGCGGCCGTTCTGGACGGAGCCCAACATCGTGTACCTCAACATTGTGCGTGGTGCACGACCGGAGCTAGCAGAGGTGAGGCCTTGATCCGAATGACGTAAACGTGCCCACGCTGAGGAACCCTTCCTTGTTTCGCAGTACTCGTTTATCAACATACGCGGAAACCACGCGCTCGTCAATGAACGCTTCAATTAGATGGGATCCACGCTCGACTCGCACCTACCCTTTTTTTGCGTTTTGGTAGATCGTCGGACTCGGAGCACAGCTCCCCGGTTGTACTAGCTAGTGGATATACCGTACGCGGCCAGCCACAGGAATCCTTACCTTAAAATGTGGTCATACATTGTTGCAGACTGAAAAAAGTTCATCGCGAACGATTGATACCATCATGATTCGCTCTCGCTTTGATTATTGTGGATTGCATATTTCTTGCATGTTTTGGGGTATATTGTCGTTTTCCAATGCAAATCATGCCGGCCGGCATATATGTGATGGATACATATCATATTCTGCCAGGACTTTTCACGTAATCTGTGTTCCATGCGTTCAGACGGTCTGAAAATGGAAACTCCTCACTTTTTTTGCTGCCCTCTACCCGTGATATTTAGACCTTTTTCTTGTAAGATACAAAGCCCCAGCAGGCACATATTAATCTGGCCTTCATTCTCTGCGATGGGATGTGTTGTCAACACCCAATGGGGTGTGATCAATCAGGGACTGCCCCAGCCGCCCCGGCGGCTCTACCGACTAGTGCTAAGCGGCTAACCCGCTTTGGGACAGCAACTACCTTTACTATCAGCGCCGATGTCAAAAAGGTTGACTCTGCTCGTCTTACGCCGTCTGCTCTCCGGCCTTGTCACCTTAATAAATAAATAATTCAATGAGACGCCCACATGCCGCGTGCTAGTTAAGTGTGCCCCGATCATGAAGGACGACCTATCATTGTTTGCGTCTCTGCTGCCTCTCCCCTCACCGCACTAGCTGCTTAATTCACTACCTTTCCCGTCCCATGCCGCCCCGTCCCACCTTCATAGTCCTCGCGGCTCTCCTCACTCTCGTCGCCCTCCTCCTCCTCCTCCAGCCGTTCGGGTCTACCCTGTCCATCCAGGCCCCCCGCTTCTGCGGCGTCTTTAAATGCGATCAGACCCTCCGTTCCTGGATCGACGACGAAGAGCGGCGGTACGCTGAAGCCCTTGAAGGGCGACAGCAGCTCATCAAGAGGTGGGGTCCCACAGAGGACGCCGTGCAGTCGTGAGTCGCGACGTTTTTTCCCACGCCCGCGACCCGAGTAACAATCAATAACTATCTACTACGCAACCATCACCACCGACCCTCTTGTCTCATTCGCACCCCGCCCCCCTCGTTAAAAACAGGTTTCCGACGCGCGCTTTGCCATATACCTTATGTGCGCACTGCTCGCTCAAGCCTTTTGTTCATACCTCACGTCACTCTAGGGGACTTTTTCATCCCGGCTTTCCAGTGCCCCCATCGCATCGAACGCATCGGTCAGCGCGCCGATGGCGGAAAGTGGATGTGCGGCGTAGATCGCGTGGCGAAGCAGGACAAATGTGTCATCTACTCCTTCGGTCTGAACCCTTGTACCTGGATCTGTCGCATCCTGTTGTGCTTACCTCGTCTTTCTCTAACAGGCGTCAACGATGACTCCTCGTATGAATCTACGCTATTGAGACGCGCTCCCGGTTGTGAGGTCTGGGGATACGACTATAGCGTGCACCGCGTGCGTGTCGCCCCGAAGTTCCTCTTGCCTTGATAAGGATTCTCACGCCCGTACCTACTGTAGTTTAGCCCTGAGCTGAGTGAAGACCCAGAGCTCAGCAAGCGCGCTCACTTTGAGCCTTGGGGGCTTGCAGGCACCGACAACCATACGGAGAGCGATTATTACAAGTACTGGACGCTCGATTCGCTGATGAGGCACAACGGTACGCATTTCTCATTCCACAATCCCCCTCTAAAAATAAATTGAGATCTGATCGGGCAACTCTTTAGGTCACACATTCATCGACATCCTCAAAGTTGACATCGAAGGCGGGGAGTTTGACGCACTCGCCGCTTTCCTCGCGGCCCATGCCAACTCGGACGTACTTCCCATTGGTCAGCTCCAGCTCGAGATCCACGCCGGCGGCACCCGCGGGGACTTCAAATTCTTCAACCGTTGGTGGTCGGCCCTCGAGGCAGCAGGCCTGCGACCATTCTGGGCGGAGCCAAACTTGATACCCATCAACATCTCTCGCGGTTCACGACCTGAGGTGATAGAGGTATGTCTTGTTGATCGAAAATCTCTCTTGAATTGAGGTGACGTTCTAACCGCCGAAATCTTTTTTTCTTTTTGCAGTACTCGTTTATAAACATACGCGGCCACCACGCGCTCGTCAGTGACCGCTACAATCACTAGCCGGGTCTGGATCCGCGCTTTGTCATCTGACGTTTCTTTTCGCGTTTGGTTAGCTTTTTGGAACCGGACTTTGTAGTAATGTATACTCGTGGCCAACCATGCCACTCTTGCTTATAATGTGGCTGCACATGCCGTAGACTGAAAAAGCACGTCTAGATCTACTGATACTATTCTCTCGCTTTGATTACGCTTTTTGAAGGCGGTGGATTGGATATGTTTTGGATCATACCATCATTCCCAGTTGGATGCAAAAAATGGCTTTGGATCACTCTACAGTTGTGCATACACATCATTTCCTTTTTTTACTCACACGTGAAAGAAGAGCGTCCGGCGGAGGGAAGGTGGGAACTGTATGCCCATTGAGCTTTGCGATTGAAACGACAAATGCATGAGAAGCTGGAATTTACAGTAGAGGGCGAGAAAGACAGGGTCGTGGATGATCATTATCAACGATTGTTCTCTACTCTTACACATCGGGATTCGCGGTTTCTTAAGGTGGCCGAGAACGGTTCCAAGTCCCAAGTTGTCATATAGAGGTTGGACAGATCTTGAACTTGAAAGAAAAAAATAGAAAGCGCATTTGCGTAAGAACGGAGGCGGGAGAAGTTGCGCGCAACATCGGAATAAGGAAAGGCGCGCGACGAGAATAATGATGAAATAGGGGAAGCAGCAAAATGTGGCGGAAAGGTCGGAGCACATAACGCAAATTGTGAAACGCGCAAAAAAGGTCGACTTCGCAGAGCACGGCGGAACTCTCATAGTTCATGGATGGTCGTTGTCGACAGCTGTTCTCTTCTCTCACACTTCCTGAATTGGCATTTTCTCATTCGTGGCGTTTTGCCATCCCCACGTTATTGGAATAAACGGAAATGTGGCGTATTGGATCACATTTTTCAGAAGGCCGCGGCGTCTCAGGCAGCCTGAGCTCTCGCATATCTGCACGACAAGGCGACGCGAATCACTGAGAAGAAACGGAAGGCGAGGGGAGAACCGTATACTGGTCGCAAAAGAAAACGAGACACGACATCGGCCGACGACGATGTGAACGTGCCGCGGGAAAACAATGACCATTCGATGTTCCTCCAGCTCCCCTCTGACGCGGAGATAAAGCACTTTACTTTTATAACGCAACATTACCGGCATCTCTCACTGTTGACGTTTGTGCTGTTTGCGCAGCGCAAGTCAAAAGTTCTGAAGATGACGTTCGGAAAATGCGATTGCTTGACATCCCAAATGTCGATCGTTTGCGACCGCACGAAAATCACGAAGGTCTTGATCCGTTCGATGGATTGCTGCTGGAACCAGCCGGGGTAGAACAGAGAGGGGATGAATTCACCGCCACCATTTGTGGAAGTTGCTTGAAGGCATTCGCGAGGTCCGGTTCCGGTCCCCCGCGGTTTTCGTTGACCAATAATCTCTGGGTAGGTCGCGTTCCTTGGGGGCTATCACGGCTCACGATGCCTGAACAAATGCTTGTAGCCTTGTTATATCCGCGGGTATTCGTGTACAAATTGTTCAACAAGTCATTACCAGACATCTGACGATAGCATTTTGCAACGGGCGATGCGAGGCGAGGAACCGTCGCGACGTATGCGTTGAATAACGACAGCATTGCTTCTACACTGGAAGGCAACCTCATGCTACGACCGCTCGCAATTCTGTCGTCTGTTATAATGATTACGTTCATCGGACAACAGAGGTTGTCGTTGGCAAAAATCCGGTTTTTATTTAGGGTGCGGCGACAAGTTGTTCTGGAGGTCTTGCAACCCGACGGAGGTATTATGGCGGAATCCCGATCAGATCGATGATGAGCGATTGGCACGTGTTCCAGCAGACGACAGACGACGTTACAGTCGATCGAAATTGTGTCGCTTATCAGACATCAATGTATACATCAAACGAAAGGCGTCAGCAAATGGTCGACGTCGGTTTACCTTCAAGCTGGTCCTCCTTTACTGTGGATTACGATTAACCCTTCTGACATCAATAATCCTGTCGCACAGTTATTCGCCGGCGGTTGTAATGAGATCTCCACATTCCCTATCGATTTTGTTCGTTCAAGTTCAGGTGTGTGCATATAGTATAAAAAAGAATAGAAGATGGTAACCGCGAATGACCGCGGTGGCCACCGGACCTTTGCTACATAGAAATGCTAAACGGTGCAACTTGTGTTTACATCTCTCTCACCTGCCACCTCACCATCTTATCCCACCTTACACTCATCACAGCCCGCTCGTTTACTTTCTCTTCTCATGCCGCCCCGTTCGACTGTTATAGCGGTCGCAGTGGTCCTCTCCTTTGGTCTCATCTTCCTTCTCCGCCCATTCGCGCCCACCCTATCTCTCTATTCATCCTATTACCGCGACGTCTTTGGCCGTAGTCGACCCCTCCGTGACTGGCTTCGAGACGAAGAGGAACGGTATGCTGTAGCGGTGCAAGACCGACGAGGGCTCATCAGGAAATACGGCCCAACGGAGGCTACTGTCGACCCGTAAGTTGTTGGGATACGTTTGTTTTCCCACAGCCCATCTCCAAACAGGTTTCCGACGCATGGCGGATTGTATACTTTGTGTGCGTCGCTCGTATCCTCTGCTTATAATTTTTATCGCTCACGTCGTCGTCCAATTCCAGGGGACTTTTTCATCCCGGCTTTCCAGTGTCCCCATCGTGTGGAACGCATCGGTACGCTCGGTGATGGCGGAAAGTGGGTCTGCGGTGTCGATCGCGTGGCCAAGCAAGATAAATGCGTCATCTATTCCTTCGGTTGGTCTCTATATTTTTTTTTTGCTTCCGCCTATCGGGTCGGTGGTCGATGTGCCCACTTTTTCCCTCACTCTCCGATAGGTATCAACGGCGAGTCCTCGTTTGAATCCTCGTTGTTGAATCGAGCGCCCAATTGCGAGATTTGGGGATACGACTTTAGCGTGAACGGCGTACGCCTTCTGTGTTTCCCTTTATCTAGGATTTTCTCACGCCCGTAAACAGTGGGGCCCCGAGATCAAAGATGACCCAGAGCTCAACAAGCGTGCTCACTTCAGGCCCTGGGCGCTTGGTGGATCCGACCGCCACCAGGAGCACGATCATCCCAAGTACTGGACCCTCGATTCACTCATGAAGCTTAACGGTGCGTATTCCTCGTTCCACAATTCCCGTCGAATCAGACGAACTGATATCGGATGACGCTACTTAATTGTATTAGGTCATACATTCATCGACGTCCTCAAAATTGACATCGAAGGCAGCGAGTTCGAGGCGCTCACGTCATTCATTGACGCGCATGCCGAGAAGGGCCAACTGCCCGTCGGTCAGCTCCAGCTCGAGATTCACGCGTATGGCGGCCGTGAGCGGTTTGACTATTTCAACCATTGGTGGGCGGGGCTCGAGGCAGCTGGTCTGCGGCCGTTCTGGACGGAGCCCAACCTCGTGTACCTCATTATTGTGCCTGGTGCACGACCTGACCTAGCAGAGGTGAGGCCTTGATCCGAATGGTGGAAGAATGTAAACGTGCCCACGCTGAGGAACTCTTTCCTGTTTCGCAGTACTCGTTTATCAACATACGCGGAAACCACGCGCTCGTCGATGAACGCTTCAATTAGATGGGATCCACGCTCGACTCGCACCTACCCTTTTTTCGCGTTTGGTAGATCGTCGGACTCGGAGCACAGGCTCCCCGTACGCGGCCAACCACAGGAACCCTTACCTTAAAATGTGGTCGTACATTGTTGCAGACAGGAAAAAAGCACATCGCAAACGATTGATACCATCATGATCCTCTCTCGCTTTGATTACTGTTACTGACTGGGAAGTGGGCCACCTAAGGGCAAAAGGGCCTTGGGTGAGAATATGTAACCCTCACAGGTTGCTTGTATGTGGCAAACCACAGCCCAGCATCTTGAGTTGCTGCACAAAATCCAAGCAGGCCAGAAATCCAAGTTGGGTGGGCTGTATGGGTTGATTTCTCACATGGCCCACCAATTGAGAAATGCCACTGAGGGACGCCGTGCAGTCGTGAGTCGCGACGTTTTTCCCATGCCCGCGACCCGAGTAACACGACAATAACTATCTACTACCCAACCATCACCACTGGCCCCCTCTTTCTTGTCTCATTCGTACCCTGCCCGCCCTCGTTAAAATCCGACACGTGCTTTACCATATACCTTGTGTGCGCACCGCTCGCTCAAGCCTTTTTTTGATACCTCACGTCACTCCAGGGGACTGTTTCATCCCGGCTTTCCAGTGCCCCCATCGCATCGAACGCATCGGTCAGCGCGCCGATGGCGGAAAGTGGATGTGCGGCGTAGATCGCGTGGCGAAACAAGACAAATGTGTCATCTACTCCTTCGGTCTGAACCCTTGTACCTGGATCCGTCGCATCCCGTTGTGCCTACCTCGTCTTTCTCTAACAGGCGTCAACGATGACTCCTCGTATGAATCTACGCTGTTGAGACGCGCCCCCGGTTGTTAGGTCTGGGGACGACTATAGCGTGCACCGCGTGCGTGTCGCCCCGAAGTTCCCCTTCCCTCGGTTGAGGATTCTCACGCCCGTACCTACTGTAGTTTAGCCCTGAGCTGAGTGAAGACCCAGAGCTCAGCAAGCGCGCTCACTTTGAGCCTTGGGGGCTTGCAGGCACCGACGACCATACGGAGGGCGATTATATCAAGTTCTGGACGCTCGATTCGCTGATGAGGCACAACGGTACGCCCCTCCCATTCCACAATCCCTCTCTTGAAAACAAAAAAAAATAAACTGAAATCTTTTCGGCCAACTTTAGGTCACACATTCATTGACATCCTCAAAGTTGACATCGAAGGCGGGGAGTTTGACGCACTCGCCGCTTTCCTTGCAGCCCATGCCAACTCAGACGTACTTCCCATCGGTCAGCTCCAGCTCGAGATCCACGCCGGCGGCACCCGCGGGGACTTCAGATTCTTCAACCGTTGGTGGTCGGCGCTCGAGGCGGCGGGCCTACGACCATTCTGGGCGGAGCCAAACTTGATACCCATCAACATCTCTCGCGGTTCACGACCTGAGGTGATAGAGGTATGTCTTGTTGATCGAAAATCTCTTTTGAATTGAGGTGATGTTCCAACCGCCGAACCTTTTTGTCTTTTTGCAGTACTCGTTTATCAACATACGCGGCCATCACGCGCTCGTCAGTGACCGCTACAACCACTAGCCGGGTCTGGATCCGCACTTTGCCATCTGACGTTTCTTTTCGCGTTTGGTTAGCTTTTTGGAACCGGACTTGTAGTAGTAGTGTATATTCGTGGACCAACCATACCGCCCTTAATTATAATGTGGCTGCACATGCCGTAGACTGAAAAAGCATGTCTCGATCTACTGATACTATTCTCTCGCTTTGATTACGCTTTTATGAAAACGGTGGATTGGATATGTTTTGGATCACTCTACAGTGGCAATAGCATGCTAGGTGCTTTGGCCTACGTATAGTGGTGGATCCCATGAGTGGCGAAGTGCCTTCAAATGGTCCAGTGAATGGCGAATATCGGCAAATCCCGGGAGGGAAACGCTTCAGTTCTTCCTGCTCTGGCTAGGCTATGTTAGTTTAATAAATAAATAAATGAGACGCTCAGGGCTATCATGTCATGATGATTGTCATGAAAACGGGCGACTTGTCACCGCCTTTCACCTTCTTCCACACTTTCTCTTTCACTTCAACTTCTCATGCCGCCCCGCCCAACTTTCATAGCCCTCGCGGCCCTCCTCACCGTCGCACTCCTCCTCCTTGTCCGTCCTTTCCTGTCCACCCTATCTGGCAGCCCGTCCTCTTATTGCGGCCTCTTCGGCTGCGGTCGTTCCATCCGCGCCTGGCTTGACGAGGAAGAGTCGCGGTATTCTACACTTCTGGAACTGCGACAGCAGCTCATCAAGACGTGGGGTCCAACCGAAGATGTCGTCGAGTCGTGAGTTTTCAACCAACCGGTTACACTTTCTCACGCGCGACCCGCAACCTCTCTCTTCTTCTCTTCTTTACTCACCCATTTTCTTCAAACTGTAAACAGGTTTCCGGAGACAAATCAAAAACTTTATACCTTATGTACGCCGTTGATGCCTTTTTTGGAGGGTCACACCTTGTTTTTTAATACCTCGCTTCGCTCTAGGGGACTTTTTCATTCCTGCCTTCCAGTGCCCCCATCACGTGGAGCGCATCGGTCGGCGTGGCGATGGTGGCAAGTGGGTCTGCGGTGTGGAACGCGTGGCCAGGCAGGATAAATGCGTCGCCTACTCTTTCGGTCGGCCTTACTTTTTTTTTTCCGCCCTCGGGTCGGCGTGTTCACTTTTGTTCCCTTCGTTCTTCTCACAGGCATCAACGGCGAGTCTTCATTCGAATCTGCGTTGTTGACGCGCGCACCCAGTTGCGAGGTCTGGGGATACGATTATAGTGTATTCATGGTGCGTACATACGCTCCCACTCCCTTTATTCGGAGGTTCTCACGCCCGTAGATAGTGGGGCCCCGAGATAGTCAATGACCCGGAACTCATGAAGCGGGCCCACTTCCAGCCCTGGGCGCTTGGTGGGTCTGACAACCATACTGATACCGATTATCCGAAGTACTGGACGCTCGATTCACTGATGAAATACAACGGTGCGCGTCTCTCATTCCACGAATTGCCTATTAAAAAAAACTGAATCTCGTCGGGTCGATGGGTCCAACTTAGGCCACACATTCATCGATATCCTCAAAGTTGACATTGAGGGCAGCGAGTTTGACGCACTCACCGCATTCCTTGACGCCCATCCCAACGGGGATGTATTACCCGTTGGTCAGATCCAGCTCGAGATTCACGCCGGCGGCGATCGTGGGCGCTTTGAACGTTTTCTCCACTGGTGGACGGCACTCGAGGCAGCTGGCTTGCGGCCGTTCTGGACAGAGCCAAACTTGGTGGCCGTCAACCTCTATCGCGGTTCACGGCCTGAGGTAGCAGAGGTGGGTTGTCGATCGGAATCCTTGGGATGCGTAATTGTTCCTTAACCGGCCCTTTTTTGCAGTACTCGTTTATAAACATACGCGGCAACCACGCGCTCATCAGTGAAGCATTCAATTAAGGCGGATCCGTTCCCCGTCACCTGCCTTTTGTCGCGTTTGGAAAACGTCACTCACCCGTCGAGACTGGAGCCCTGCTCCCGGTTGTACTTAGTTGGAATTATTATTTACGCGACGGACCACGTGAACGATACTTGTGGACGCGCATTGCAGGCTACTGTAGTAAAAAGCTCACCGCGATTGCTATGATAGATACCATCCGTTTACTTTGATCGCTGTGGATACGATAGTCATTTACGCCTAAGACATTTCTCGCATTGATTTGAAGTACAAAATAATCTTTTTCGCCACAATTACACACTTTGTGGATGGAATGATGAAATTGCTCAGATCGCCGTCGCCCCGATTGGATATTTCACAACTAATCGTTCTAACTTGCTGTGTGGCCGGCTCCGTCCACACTTTGCTCGCGCCCGGTTTGTTATAAAACCCATCGTTCGCGTTGGGGGGATACGGTCATCGCTGTACCGCAACCAAATTTCCATCGACCCCCCCATCAAGAACCCTCCCACTCGTAAATAAATACCACCGCCACAATTCACCAATCCTCCTAACCTAACTACTCAATCCGCAGGCCCTCAAAAACCCCCCCAAATAAAAAGAAGACCGACCCCCCCAGGGATAAAATCCAACAATCCCCTCCTCAATCAAGCAACAAAGACACGCAAACGGAACCGAAATCGAAATCGATGATGGAGCCACTCGCCGCCTCATCAGCAGCCGCCGCTGCCATGTACAACAACGAATACGCGGGGGAGACTCAGGGCGCGACGCAGCAGGCGTCGCAGTACGCGTCGTACTACGGCGCGGGGCACCCCATGGAGAGCCCGTTCTTTGGCTGTTTGCAGCCGTGCCACACCGCCCTGCGCCGCATCGACTTTCAAAAGGCGCGTCCGCACAACACCGTCGGGCGCGGACCCGCCAACGACTTCGTCTTGCCTGGGATGCGAATCAGTGCGTTGTCTCTCATCTCACTGCCCCTTGTTCCGTGGGCGTGGGGTTTCTTTTTTTTTCTTTTTTTCTTTTTGGCTCAACGGGTTTTGTGTAGGTTATCACCATTGTCAGATCATATGGGATGGGAGAGAGGATCGTCAGTCACAGGTCGTCGTGCACGACAACTCGACGAACGGAACCTGGGTACGCGATCTCTGCCCCCCTTTTTTTTTGTGGCGGCGATAACCGACCGGAACAAACCCCATACGTACGTATACAGATCAACGGAATGCGTGTGCAAAAGGGACAGTCGCGCATCCTGCGGGACGGCAACGAGATCGCGTTCGGCTCGCCGATGCCGCAGGAGAACCCGGTGGAAGACTACCGGTACATCTACCGGCACCTGGCGCCGCTCGAGCTGACGGGCATCCACGCACACTACGACATGGCACACGAGCTCGGCCGCGGCACCTTCGCGACCGTGATGCGGGCCATGTCGCGCGAGACGGGCGAGTGGTTCGCCGTCAAGATCATCCACGGGAACAAGGTCCGCCCCACCTCCGCCGCCGCCCACGCCGCTGTCGCCGTCGGGAACGGCGACAACGGCAATGGCGGGAGTCATAGTCACAGTAACAATAACCATAATCACCAGCTCCAGGCGTTCGGGAGGGAGATCAGCATCTTGGAGACGCTCAACCACCCGAATATCTGTCGGCTGCGCGAGACGTTTGTGCCGGACGAGAAGGATCACGATTTTTGTGAGTCGCGCACACTCCCGATGTTATATGTATGTATATTGAATGTGCCACTTTGAATTTTTAAGACCTCGTTTTGGAACTCGTAGAGGGCGGGGATCTCCTAGATTACATCCTCGCTCACGACGGGCTCTCCGAGCCCATCGCGCAACATATCACCCGTCAGATGTGCGATGCTCTTTCGGTACGCGCCCTTTCTCCCCCGCTTTACTTCTGCCGCTCATCACACATACCAGTACATCCATGCCAAAGGGATCACGCATCGCGATCTCAAGCCCGAGGTACGCGTCTCTGGACCGCGTTACGTCCGCGCTTGCCATGAAGCTAATGATGGGTTTTTGCACAGAACGTTCTTCTGACGCGAGACGATCCACCAAACGTCAAGGTCGCCGACTTTGGTCTCGCCAAAGTGGTCGACAGTCTCACCATGCTCAGGGTACACCTACTTTTATTCATTTACGTCCCGCCGCTGATGTGCGTTGTTAGACCATGTGTGGAACGCCGAGCTACCTCGCGCCCGAAGTCGTAAACCAAGGTAAAGCAAACCAAGGGTACGACCACCTCGTCGACAGCTGGTCCGTCGGTGTTATTGTCTTCTCCATGTGCGTCATTTTTTAAAATTTCTTTTGACCCGCGCTGACGCACACTTGAACTCACTCGATAGGTTGACGAATACTGGCCCTTTTATCGAAGACGAGAACGAAGTTCATATGCACCGCCGCATCGCAACGCGCTACATCGACTGGAGCGCGCTTCGCATCAAGCATATCAGTGCGCCTGGTACGCTGCCCCTTTCTCCCTGCTTATATCCGCGTGGCGTTAACGATGCTGTGGATTTGGTACAGCCCAGAACTTCATCCGCCGCTTACTCGACTCGGACCCGGCAACACGCATGACACTGACCGACGCGCTCCATCACCCATGGCTGAACCCTTCCGTGGCCACCGCATCCACTTCGACCGACGCTGCGACGACAGCGCCCACAGCAACAGCGGCATCGCAAAACGCCGCCATCGACCGCACCTTTAGCGAAGTCTCTGCGCTCTCCGAGCTCCCCGACGACGGCGCCGAATTTGAAATGGACGACGCCCAGATGGGGGGAGCGGACGAGGGCGACGTCTCGATGCTCTCCGCCGCACCGTCCGTAGACGACATGCCAGGCGTGGACTCGCTCAACATCACCTCCCCTGCACGTCTACGCGCCCGCCCGCCGCTCGAGCGCCGCTCCCAAGTCCTCGCGCGCGAACTCGCGGCCGAAGCCGACGCCGACGCCAGGAGCAAGAACAACACCAAGAACGGCAGTGGTGGCGGAAAACGCCCTCGTCCTGGGAGCAGCGGCGTCCGTCAACCTGGTTCGGGGTCTCCCGTCAACGACGTCGCGATGGCGGATGGCGGCGGCGACGAGGACCGCGCCTCGGCGGGAACGGGCGCAGGTGCAGGCACGGGGGGAGGAAAGCCGCGCGCGGCTAAGCGTGGACGGCGCAGCGGGGGTGATCAGAGCAAGTCGCCCTCGCCACCGTCGGGTAGCGGAAGTGGGAGCGGGAACGGTACGGGGCGCACGTTGCGCTCGCGGAATGCTGGTGCTGCTGGCCCTACTGGCGGAGCGCGCCGTTGAGGTCAAAAAACAGGCGTCATCATCATCAGAGGGAGGGGAAGTGGAGTTTGGGGAAGTCGTTGCATTGTCACACATCTAGGTCTTTTTTTTTCTTGTTTTTTTTTTTCCTCACCACACGTCGTTTCCCTCCTTGTTCCCATTTTCTCATTGCTTCAGTTGGTTTATCCTTTCAAGTTTCCGTCTCCGAGTCGCATGTTCAGTTCAGCTTGCTTGTTCAATGTTATCATCACACTCCCTACCTGCTGCTATACGTCCCGTCATCGTCATACTAATAATTAACACACTCTTGTTTACGTGTCGTGTGTGTATCGATTGGTTGAAGTTTAAGAAAGAAGTTATGTCACGTTCACGAAGAGGAACTATTCCGAGTCGCCTTCACCAGCCCGCCGGACACGAGCGTGCGGCGTACTAGTAGTGCAGCGTCGTTCCCATCGGCAGCAAGGGGCGCTCTGTTTCCCTCGAGTGAAACATACGTTTCGTCCCATCTCGTATTCTCGAATAGGGCATGATCAACCCAGTGTCGAGCAGCATAGTTAGCAAGGGGAACTTCTTGACGCTGTTCTTGTCAACGCGGCTGTCGAGGTGGAGTAGAATGCCGAGGGAAGCTTGCGCGAGGAATGTATGCGCAGGTTGTAAAAGAATGAATTGCATAACCTTGAAAGACTTGCAGAGATTCTTACCCTTTGCTTTGACGGAGGAAGGCGGGCGCCCGGAGGATGACGAAGATGCCGTGATGCCAGTGTCGACATGTTCCAGCCTAATCGCCATTGTCAAAAGTCATGGTTCACGACATCCTGCTTCTGTCCATTCTCCTCGTGAAGGGATACGCGGAAAGTGGTCAGATTCTCGAGAACAGCCCGGATGGCTACCTTTAGACGGCTGGTCACGAATATGTGCAAGTCTTGATTCTGCGAGTCGAACGAGGTCCTTCACCAGGTTCACGGCCTGGTCGCGTGGGAATGGCAGGCCAGAGGTATTGGGAGATTCATCTAGCGCATCGACAATGACGTACGTCGGGCCTTGCCTTGCGAGGACGAACACGTCCTTCAGACATTGCAACAGTGCGTCGTCACTAGGCTGCTCCGCACCACGCCCATGTTCCTCATACAAAGTAGAAAGTGTGGCAGAGCGAGCATCAGACCAAGCGGACAGTGGGGCAAGAAGAGAAGACAGGGGTCCTGCTTCGTGGTATCTCTAAAGTAGAAGTAGAAGTAAGCAAGAGCGGCCGTTCCTGCGTTGCAAAAGGTTTTGATATTATGAACGGTTGCGAAGCTAGAGACGATGTGAGTGTATCTAGAAGGGAAAAGATTGGATCCCGCATACCAGAGGATACTCTTCCCCCAGCCAGGGCCAGAGGGAAACTTCGCTGTGGGGCCCTTGCTGACAGGCATGTCTTCTCTCAACGCGCAGAGTAGGTCCGAGTGTAACATAGGGAATTGCACTCTACGGATGAGGACTGGGGGAGATATACGTGTAGGTTGGCTTTTATAAGTTGATCTACGGTGCCTAAAGAAAATGCAGAAACCGCCCGGACGCGCCATTGGTGAAGAAGCCCCCCAATATCGCGACAATTCACCCCGCGATGGTGCCAGGGACTCCGCATGTAGTGGGAAATATATGGCCAGACAACAGCCACCTGAGTGTTTCTAGCATTAGATCTGGTCACAGTGTTAGGGTAAGATGATCTCTTGACAATTGCTTGCTATGCCGTGCGGTTACATAGGACATGTTCCGCGGCAACAGTGAAGGTTGTACTATACAAGCACAACGGCAGGGAATTCAATGCGCCGAAGACAGGTCATCAAGGTAACACGCTGAGATACATATCCACATCAGCAGTCTGTGTAATGATGAGGACGAGAGGAACTGTTGAGAGTGGGGTTATGCCAGAAGTGACGACACTGACGAGCGGTCTTCCACTGCGGATTCTTGGGCGTCTATTGGAAAGGTTGGCGTGTCGTTTGCGGCTGCGCCTCCAACATAGGAGTCGGACGGGTTACACACAGGTGGTCCACTATGAGTGATCGTCTAGTATACAAATGGAGCAACTACTGTAATATACAATAGGCCAAGTACAAAGCTTTTTTAGGAGGTGGTGATGTTGCATCGAGCTCTACGCGTGCGGCACGTGCCACTGGAGGCAGCGGCCTAACCTCAGGCTCACACTACGCGGGGCACCTCACCAGCGCTGGCGGTTGCGTTGCGTCGTCCATCTTTCTTCCTTTTCCGCCCCAGAGATCCTCCCAATCCTCCACCTTCCGCAGCTGCCTGGCCTTTTCCCCAACGAACACGAGCACATAGCTTGCCCCGACCCCAACTGGGACCTGGTCCTTTAAGATCCAATCTGCGATCATTTTTGAATCGTATATCCGGCACGGCTTGTCCTGCTTCGAGCTACACTTCCGTACACTCAAGTGCTTCCTAAACTCGTCCGTACGGTTACCTCTCCATGAGCACCGCGAGTAAGGACAGTAAATCGAACAGGGAAGATGGATCGTCATGATGTGTCGCCTCAAGTCCTGCCGCCGCCTATACGGCTTCTCGCATTTCGGGCAATGCATAGGTGATGGCTTGGAGGTGGAGGTGGGAGAAGTCTGAAGGTATGCGGAAGACGTATCAGACACAGATGCCTACATCCCAGATGGGAATTGCCTTACCTGAGCCTGGGGAGAGCTCGCTATAATACAGATATAGGATCAGTACTGGTAAAGAAATAAAGGGTAGGAGACTCGCAAGCTTTGATCTTGGTGGAGAGTGGATGTGTGGCGTGGTCGTCTCCCGTCTGGTTAGTGTACTCTTTGGGAGCAATTGTGAAGAGTGTCTGGATGCTGGAAGAGGAAGAACTGGTGGTTGAAGTCGCAGACATTGTGTTAGCGCGGCAAAGTAGTAGTCGGTTTGTTCCTAGTAACGGGATACTAGTAAACGGTAGTACTAGTTTACGTTCCGCTCGGCAGTCACATCAACGTCACTGCTTATAGCTAAGCAGAACAGTGGCGATTTCGACGTCGGCAAGTGTCATAGCGCGACAGACCTAAAGCTGGGATGAGCAAATTGATAATGTTTTCTCCTCAGAACAACTTCAGACCTCCTCATTCGTAAAGCTGGGATCTACTAGTATTAGTAAAAGGTATCTAGATGCCCAGGGTCCCAGCATTTCTCTACCGACCTCTAGAAACTACCGACGGCCAGTCGTTTCAAAAGGTCATTAGCCTGTTTACCATTCAGGAATAAATAACTGGGGTAGGTCCAAAGTTGGGGATCAACGAGTATACATATAATTACAACTCCATGCCAGATATTGAGGCAATCGGATGAGTATAGACTGTTGTACAGTACAGGGTGTCCCAAATTTCGACGTGGTTTCGACGTGACAGATCTGGGATCAAGTTTAATCTCCGCCCGGAATGGCTTGATGCCTGTTTGCTGATCTCGGGACGGGAGTTGAAAACGGCACCGTGACAATTCGTGACAGATTTTTTGCAACTTCCTATTTTCCCTGTTCCCGAGTTCGGAAACCATCCTCGTATTTATCTTCTCCACCTATCCCTTAAATAACCAGGTAAGCCTCTTAAATACATGTCCTGTTGCATATCCCGGGTGATCCGAGGATCTATATATTTATACCTATTGTTTCCGAGAGCACTTTCGATTTTTTTTTTGTAACTCTATGACGGTGATATGACAACTTGAACGATAGTAACTGCTCAGACCCCAGAGACGAAAGTCCCGAAAGCAGACATATTAGGGACGACTACTCACATCACTCAGGCAAGTCAGACGGAGCTCAGGGTCTCAGACGATCTTCAGACAACAGCCAGACCGGCCTCAGACGAGGCCGGATCGGTTCAGAAATTTCCAGGATCTGTTGATGTGGACGGCGGCGGGGAACGAGGGGAGTACGAGGGTCCAGCTCGTTCAACTATAGGACCTACAAGAGCTGGGCTCCCATGGTATCTACTATTAGGGTTAGGCGTAGGGACAGGTGCAAAGACCAGATTGGATGAAGGGTGGCCAGCGGAGGAGGTCTTGCGCCCACCTTTCTGCATAGATTGCCTTTTGTTCTGAGTAATCCACGACTGTATGAGAAATAATATTGGGGCTATAGACAAACGGCGTGAGACAACCATATTTACACTGGGCACGACATATCCAACTCCCTCGCCAGTGCAGTGCACTCTTCTATAGACGGGAACGTGGTACGACTATCATTGGACTATGGGTAGTATCAAGCATCTCTATTAATTCAGGCATCTGCACGCCTGCACTTCATAACTGTTGGCTCTGCAGTCTCAGGGTGCGGTCCATAGTCTACAGGTGACATCACATCGCAGGAGGAATGGGGAAGTTGTGTAGTGGATCGTGAGCTCGGTACGGTGCGCACCACAGAAGTATGACTCATTGACATAGACTGGTGATGGTGAAGATTAGCTGTTGCAGCAGCAGCATCGAGAGGAACTATCATGATTGTATGGCCCGATGGGTAACCAACGGATGTGAGGGTTGATATTACGAGGGAGGGAAGTACACTGGATGTGGCGAGCGCATGTTGTTCATTGTGGGTGGTGTGTCATCCTGCGATCCCTGCGACCCCACAAATCCTCCCATACATCTTGCTTTCCAAGCTCCTCGATCTTTGCTTCGACCAATGAAAGTGCATAGGCAGCCGCATCGTCGACGGACATTTCACCACGGGTAATCCACTCCACGACATGGTTTGTATCGTATATCTCGATTTGCTTCCGCATAGGAGCTGGACCTTCATCTGTGTGTGTGTTGTTCCAGTGCTTTCTGAAGGCTTCGAGACGGTCGCCCCTCCAGGAGCAACGTGGGGATGGGCAATAGAGATAGTATGGGAAGTGCGACAGGAGGTGTCGGTACAGCTCTTGCTGACGAGGAAATGATTTCTGGCATTTCTGGCACTGGACCAACCGAGTCCAACCGTCATCGTTAAGGAAATTCGCTGTTGCACCACAGTCAAGCAGCAACTGCACCACCTCTTGATGTCCCCCCATCAATGCCTGAGCAAGCGGTGTCCTGTGGGAGCCATCTCGGGAGTTTAAATCTGCACTGTGCTGCAGTAAGAGCCGGACAACTTCTAGATGTCCCTCAAAAGATGCTTGATGCAGCGGAGTTCCATGGCTGTCGTGTTGGCCATTTACGTCAGCACCATGTTCGAGAAGTAACTTTGCAACCTCTAGCTGTCCTCCGACTGCTGCACGACACAATGGTGTCCCGAGTGTCTCGGCCGAGGCATCAACATCTGCACCGTGTTCAAGGAAGAATCGTGCCAGTTCTAGATATCCTCTATATGACACGTGGTGCAATGGAGTCATCAAGAAATTACCCTTAGCGTTGACATCCTGCGAATGGGTAACGACCAGCCATTCTACGATGGTGTAGAAACCACATAGTGCGGCGTAGTGCAGTGTCGTTCCCTTGGGCAGTATGGGGTGCTCCGTTGCCATCGACCGTATCGGTGCCGAATCATCCACGTTGTACAACCATACCCAGATGCTGAAATGTCGCCCTCTTGGGCGAAAGATACGCTCCATCCCATCTCGTATGCGTAATGATGTATCCTCGAATCGGGCATGATCAACCCAGTGTCGAGCAGCATAGTGAACAAGAGGGAACTTCTTGACGCTGTTCTTGTCAACATGGCTGTCGAGGTGGAGTAGAATGCTGAGGGAAGCTTGCGCAAGGAGTATATGTGCAGGTTGTAAAAGAATGTGGTAGCGTAAAATGCCTTCTTTTGTAGCGAGGCGTGTCGACGTCAAGAACTCCTTCACGGAGAAGTGCGAAAATTGCACAACTCGTGTACCATGACTCTTGACAATGGTGATTAGGCTGGAACATGTTAACATCACAGCACCTTCGCCGTCCTCTGGGCGCCAGCCTTCCTCCAATCCGGGGATCGTTCCTCCATCAAAGCGAAGGGTAAGAATCTCTGCAAGCTCCTCAACCAGGAGCGGCCGGCTTGCCACGAGGAGACATTGGAAAATACGGTGGGCATATTCCCAGTTATCCTCGTGAATGTCCCGCAGTACGCGCTCGTAGGTTCCATCTAGGGTACTTGGTAATTCACTTAATATGCGGCGAATGCTCGCCGGAATGCAGTGTCGCAGCCTTTCCAGCTGACAATACACCCATCTGAACCTTCATGACGACTTCAGCAGACCGATTAACATACCATACGAGCGAGTGCTTACATTCCGTCAGCTTTGTGTAGGAGAGTATCAATGACTAGTTGCTTATCCTCTTCTCTCCATTGTGACATCCTCCGATCCGAGTGAACGACCGAGTTAACATAGTTAATGATATCCAGGCTCTGCCCATTCTCCTCGTGAAGGGACACGCAAAAAGTGGTCAGGGGCTCGAGAACAGCCCGAATATCTGCCTCTGGACGGCTGGTCACGAATATGTGGAGGTCTTGATTTTGCAAGTTGACGAGGGTCTCCACCAGGCTCACAACCTGGTCGCGCGGGGATGGTAGGCCAGAGGTATTGGGAGATTCATCTAGCGCATCGACAACGATGTACGTCGGGCCTTGCCTTGGGAGTTCGAGTATGTCCTTCAAACATTGCAAAAGTGCATCGTCACTAGGCTGTTCCGCGCCACGCTTATGCTCCTCGTACAAGTTAGAAAGTACGGCAGAGCGATGATCAGACCAAGTGGAGAGTTGGACAAGAAGAGAAGACAGTAGACTGCGGGGGTCCTGCTTTCTGGTATCGTTAAAATCAAAGTAGAAGAAAGCAAGAGAGGCCAATCCTGTCTTGCGCAAGGTTTTGACGTTTTGAATGGCTGCGGAGCTAGAGACGATGTCAGTGCATCTACATGAGGAAAGATTGGTTCCTGCATACCAAAGAATGCTCTTCCCTGAGCCCGCTATAACACCGACACACCATCAGTACTCGTAGGAGTGGAGATGTGAATGGTGGGAGACATGCGTTTTCCGTGAACCCATAATAGCGGACCTGCCGTTTTCCATTCACCGAAGGTTTTGCCTTGAATGAACCAGGTGGCTGTTCCGCTGTGGAGAGCTTTACACGCGATATTGTGATTTTTCGATGGATCAGGAGGAGACAGCCACCTCCAAATGGCCTCCTGTAACCGGTCACCTGTGAGATGGTTTTAGCTTTAACAACCAAGACGATGCCATCAAAGGACGAACGTTCTAACTTGTTCACTTTCCCTGCTATTTCTTCCATCGTCACTGGTTTCTAATTAGATACGCTGAGTTAGGCTTCTGAACAAAACGTACCGAGGGCCTCTTTAAAACTATTCACCGATGCCTTGCCATCTGGAACGAAAGCGTTTCAGTAGAATGCAGGTGGACAGTGAACAGTCACGCGAGCCCTGCGCACCATCCATGACCACTTTGATGTTGTTAACAAGACCATGAAGGACTTCCAGAGTCTGCGCCACAGTCATCCGAGCTTCTTCTTGCGTGAGTCTGTCCAGTCTTTGTAGTACGGACTCAATATCTTTCTCCCCGAATATCTTCTTTCCGAAATTTTCTGTCGTGCGTTGAGACAGCAATGATTCATCGATAAGTGCACACTCACTCAATCTGTTTTGTTTGATCTGCTTCGTAGCAAGAGCGAGGACGGAAAGTAGTTCAACCATGATCTTCGCCACTATCTCCGATATCGCCGGGCTTGATGGGACCTCGGAATATATTTTAACACGTGTGAGGAAGTGTCCGATGGACTCAAAGAGATCGTCAAGAGCGTCGTAGCTCGTGTTGACGTCTTTAGCTGCCTGTCAGTGATGAACCTGGGTGTCACAAAGATTCCGACCAAAGGTAGCAAAGGGGATACACACAGTGAGGAGGACACCAACACCAGCGAAAATTACCTTTGCTGGTGGAAAAACCTGTACGATAAGCGTCAAAACACAATATCAGAGAATGAATCAAGGATTACAAGACCTACCAGAGAAACCCCTTCGCCAAGAATCCCAGAAAGCACATTCACAACATTGATTATCGGCTCGAGCCACCTCAATACGTTCCGATCGCCTTGTCGAGAACTATGGAAGGCGTCTGCTTGCTCTCGAAGTACAGCAGTGATGGAGTCAACAGAATCGCAAGCTTGGATCTTGGTGGAGAATGGATGTGTGGCGAGGTCGTCTCCCGTCTGGCGAGTATAGTCTTTGAGAGCAACTGTGAAGAGTGTCTGGATGCTGGAAGAGGAAGAGTTGGCAGTTGAAGTCGCAGACATTGTGTTAGCAAAGTAGTGGTTGGTTTGTTCTAATGGGATAAACGGTAGCAATGCTGTAGGTTGAGGGTAGCGAGTATGTGCCAGATTGTCGGCCTCATGGTCGAGTGGAAAAATAGGCGCCCATCTGTACGGCATTGTCGCTAATTGGCTCGTTCGTGGACGATTTTGTTTTTTCTAATTGATTCGGGAGAATGTCCCTATCGTTTGACGCTCTTAGTATCTGCACATTCAAGTTGTACTAAGTGTACATCCCAGTTTTGACCGGGCTGGTTCTTCAAGTTCACACTCAAACTGTGATCATGTGACTGGTCAATGTCCTTGTACACCACCACAAGCAACCGCCCATACCGATTACTAGCAAACCTAAAGTGACGCAGCTCGGTGCCCACAAGACATCGGCGCTCTTTCTGGAGGACTTGCAAAAGAGGGGTGGCGACTTGATGCCAGTGGACGTTAATGCTGACGCGCCGGGTGACTGTAGCACTTACCCTCTTGTGGCCTGTGTATCCACTACTAGTAATTGAGTCTACACACACTCACACATACAGACGCATTTGAAAGTGTGCCTGCGGTCTTAATACCATCCCGGATGCCAGTGACGAGGGCCGGTGGGCGCGTTCGAGGACATCAACTGCGTGGCCTGTGTGGAGGCTCGCCGCTCACGTAGAGGGGAAGAGCGCGTACAACGAACACCGGAACACCGGTTGTATGCGCACCATCACGCTATATACATACTGTACTATCCCACATCCATAAGTACGAAGGCAGTTCAAAGATACTGTACGCCACGTAAAGCTGATTTGGATGATGTACTAGTGCGAAGTACAGTAAAAAGCGAAGCGGAATATGAAAGGATTTATGGGATCACACGAGCAATGACGGGGTGTGCCCGCCGAACAGTTCTATTGTTCTCCTAAGCTAGTAGCGTGCTTAAGTACAATATCTATGTATATAATTGTTTATCTTATCAATGCGCTCGGAATCGATCTGATAGCATCCGAGTGCACCCGGATGTCCCTTATGTGTGCATCCGGTATGAGGCTGCCGTCGCTCTTATCTCCGGCGCCCTAATACGCACGCTATCCGCTAGTGCCGGATTGCTCCTCCCCTAACAGAATACAAATTCGGATTCAAAAAAAAAAAAAAGTAAAAGCGAAGGGAGTGGGTTTCTGCTATCCACGAGTGTCGTGACCTCCCTCTTCTCATTGGCTACGAATGAATCAGATCTCGAGCTCAAAAGCACGTGAGAACCTGTCGTGCGATGGGCCGTCAGCGGCTAAGCTATCCGCCCCGCAGGAACATGTGGTACATCCCTAGGAATTTGAGAATGACAGAAGAGCCGATGAGACAACAAATAAAATTTCAGGATCATCAAGCAGACCATAGTCCTGCATCACGTAAAATGAGGCCTCATTCGTCAGGTCGTGGCGAGTCGTCGATGAACACGAGGATGATGAGATGGCTGAGTGAACGTGATTCAGATGGTTGGATGCGCCCGAGGATGCCTGCGGTTTTATAGTAAATAGTAAAGAGTCGTGACCACGCCGCTGGGTAAAGTGCCTGACAGAAGAAACCCGCTTCTGATCCAACTCCGAGTCGCTCCAAACCTTCGATCGACTTCGTAGATCTCAGTCTGATCTCTCGATCTCTCTCAGAGAAGACGAGAGAAGATCTTTGATGTTCGCTGGAATGAATGCCGATAGTATACTGATTCGGGTCTCCTATGGGTATTATAGTCCCATAACGTCATGGAGCGACTATCTTCCGGCATGTAATAGATAACCGTGAAGTACCGTACAGTAACTCGAGCTCCTCGCGTCGCTCCTGACCCAACGAGTGCACCTGCACCTCTTTACCATCTAATGACGTCTTTCTTGCCACTGCGTTGAACTCACGATTCACGTTCTTGTGAAGGCACAGTACAAATAGCATACACGATAGAAATTACAGTTAAAACAGATGAGAGATGCCGCTGTATATGTGTATGGTATCAAATACGGCCCAAGTGGTCCACGGTATGTATAGATAAAACAGTGCAACTACACAAAATCCCAAAGGGAAAAAAAAAAAAAAACGAAAGAAAAAAAATAAGCCCGCGAAAAAGACGTATAAATAATGCAACGCAAAAAAACAATATCCTGACCAGCAAATCCGAAATATGGTGTACGCAGTATATCATTGTCATAATCATATAATCATCGACCGAGCAGTTCCAGAACCTGCTGCAGCGTTTCCGAATCGAGCGGGCGCCCCGTCCGCGCACGGTCCACCAACGCAGACTTGATCGCCTCGACGCCCGGGCCGGCGCCGGCCGCGAGCGGGCAGCTCGAACGCGACGAAAGGGACTCGACCGAGAGCTCGAGCTGCACCAGCAAAAAGTCGAGCAAGCCGAGCAGCTCGGCCTCTGACGGACGCTCGGACACGGTTGGGACGAGCGCACCCAGGTCGCTATACAGAAAGCGATCGTGGTCTGCATCCGTCGGGGCGATGACCTGTGCGCGCGATCCCTTGCGCACCGGTAACGGGCGGAACACCCGTCCGCCGGCAAGCGTCTGTAGGCGCACCGTCAACTGCGCGAGCTCGCGAACCTGCTCTGGCGCCCAGCACTCTTCGCCCGGGAGCGCCGCCCCACAAAACTCGGGCTGCAAGTCGTCTGTGTTCGACTGATCCATCGCGACCTCTGTGGGCGGGACCGGCGCGGGCTGCTCGCCGGCGGGAGGGACGTGCTGGCGGGCCAGGAGCTTGTGCGGGTACACCGCTGTCATCACTTCGGGAATTTCGAGTCCCTTGAGTTTCTTTTCGCCGACATTGATGTATTCGGGCTCGAACGATTGCAACGCGTCGACGGTGCTAGCCAGTTGCGGGTCGGCCATTTCGACCATCAGCTCGCGCAGCGCATCTGCGCTCAGCAGAACCTGGCCACCCGTCGCCGAATTCGTTACGCGAGATGCACGGTTCACCATCGGACCGTAATAATCCATGCGACGTGAAACCGAGTCCATCTCGCACACCGGCGTGCCGCAGTGGATGCCCATCCGGAGGCTCAGACCCCGTGCGATCAGAGTCCCATTTGCGTCGCGGACCTCGCGGCCCTCGGGCAGATCGAGGATCTCCTTTGGCCACGGCTCATCCAGCAGGAGCATCTGCACGCTGCTACACCACAACAATGCCGCAGAGACTGTCGAGAATGCGACCATGAACGCGTCGCCTTCCGTTTTGACCTCGTAGCCACCACAGATACGTACGTGGCGTCGCAACAGTTGATGGTGCATCGTTACAGCCGTCCTCATCGCTGTCTCATTGACGTCCCACATGTGCGTCGAATTGACGATGTCAGTGAACGCGAGCACGACCTGACCAACGGGGGGTGGGATCTCCGGGTCTAACCTGCCGGTCTCGTTGTCTCCGACTTCGTCCT
This sequence comes from Lactifluus subvellereus, assembly GCA_022496195.1. Classification (NCBI taxonomy): domain Eukaryota; kingdom Fungi; phylum Basidiomycota; class Agaricomycetes; order Russulales; family Russulaceae; genus Lactifluus; species Lactifluus subvellereus. Next base: position 28,651 of record WTXC01000125.1, on the reverse strand, counting down.
TGCGATTCCGGCGTGGTGGAGGGAACAACTCCGTGTCCTGAAGGGGATGATCCTTCTCCTGTCCTCGCGGGCTGAACAAACCTGCCACGGAGATCACCATGATCATACTCGTGCCCTCCGAACCGTAGCTGACGGCAAAGTCGCGCAGCTTCTGCGCCGCAATCATCGGGTCCGCGCGCTCCGACCGTGCGATGTCCACCGCGGTCTGGTAGGAGACGAAATCCCACAAGCCGTTATTGGCAATGATCAGGAACTCGTCCAGCTCGGACAACTTCAGCGAGCTGACGTCTGGCCGTGCATTGATGATCGGCAGGAGGTGATAATATCCAAACGAGCGAGACACGTCCGCCTCGTCATTGACCAGTCCCTTTGGCGACACCCAGCCCTCTGCAGCACGGATGCGCGTGATCTCAGTCCGGTCGAATGGCTCGTGTTTGACCGACACGACGTGCGCGAGGCCGCGTCGCGACATGACAGCGAGGGCGTTCCCAACGTTCGCGACGTATAGATGGTGTCCACGAAAGTACGCCACGATACCTGACGCGCCGATACTCGACGCGCTGCCGCCGCTGCCCATCGCGTCCGAGGCGTTCATGCCAAGGAGTGTGCCCGCGGATCGATGACTGGCCTGTGACATCTTGCGCCCGCTCGCATTGGTTGAGTACGCCGAGAAAAGGTGGTCGTGCGTGAGACGGTTCAACTTAAGGAACGTGCGCCGGAGTGCGTCTGGGTGTGACTCGCCCTTGCTGAGATCGAGCGCCTTGAGCTGCTCCGCAAAAGTACCCACAAAGTTGTCGTGCAAAAACTTTGAAATGTGGGTGTTATGCGGCGACGCGTGCGAGCGCCCAAACATCGCAAAGATCGCCTCGTCGCGGCTCTCTCGAAACGCAGGCTGCACTAAATCGAACATTGTCAGATATTCGCGGTTCCCCATGTTATCCGCGATCCCGTATTGCAGCTGGTTGACGAGTGTGACCGAAGTGCGAACTCGCCGATCCTCCGTATCGTCTGGGACATTCACAGCGAGGGTCGTCGTGACATCCATGAGTCCAAGCACCCGGAGCTGATTTAGCTCCTCAAAACCCGCAAGTCGTTCCAGGAGCTCATTACTGGGTCCTTCTTTATCCCCCCGCCGTTGCCAGGTTTGGATCTTCAGGTGCTTGTTCCCGGAGAGGTTGAGGTACTTGAGATTCTTATTAAAATTCCTGTCATGGGAAATAATTGAGTGATCGCGAAGCGAGTTTTCCGCACATGAAAAGCTCACCAGTTCCAATCAAACTCCCAGTTGCTTATATTGTACCTCAAACCGTTGCTGCCGACGTCTAACACTGCGAGATTGATGACCTTCCCCAGCTCTTGTGGTAACGTCAAGAGGCGGTTCCCGTTCAAATACAACACCTCGAGTTTGTTCAGCCGCGGTAGGTCCTCCGTCGGTAAACCCGCAAGCTTGTTCCCGCTAAGGTAAAGCTCTTCTAGCAGGACAATTTCCTTAAAGAACTGTCTTGGTAGTTCCTGGATGTCATTGAACGACAAATTGAGCACTCGCAACTCCCACAGGATCATCAAGAGTGGCAGTGCGTCATCCCCGAGTCGGTTCTCGCCCAGATATAATCGCTGGAGGGACTTCACCAGTGGTGGTAGCAGACGTGACGAGGTAGCAACTGAGCCAGCCGTGGATGTTTTCCGGTCCGGTAGGGCCGGAACCAAGGTCACCGTTGAGCTTAATGCGCTCTCGTACACTCCAGCTGACGGCGGGGTGGAGGCAGACGCAGCGGGTGGTGGGAGAAGTGACGGGAGGCGGATGTGCGCGATAAGGTTCGACGTCATGTTGATGCGCTCGAGCGAACCGCAACTCCAGAGCGCAGCAGGGAATTCGGTCAAATTATTGTTGTGCACGTCGAGCCGCTCTAGCTTTTGTAATCGACCAATGCTCGACGGGAGGGCACCGAGCAAATTGTCCGAGCAGGAGAAGGACTGCAATAGACTGAGATCGCCAAGCGACTCGGGAATCGCCCGGAACTTGTTGCGATCCAAGATTAGTTCCTCGAGGCTTGTCAGCTGTCCGAGCGCTAAGTCGTCAAGCGACGATAACTTGGCGCTTGAGACATTGAGGTAGGTTAGTGAGACGGGGGTCCGACCGACAGGTCCAGGCGCCAGCGAAATTTGCGTGATGTCATTATGTGAGTTATCAATTCTCTTGAGTAGGGGCCCCGACGATAGGTCCAATGCCTGCACGAAGTTGTGACCGACTAACAGTTCCTCGAGGTTCGGTAAGAGACTAACAGCACCGAGCTCTGTGATGTTGTTTCGTCGACAGTCAAGCACGGCTAAGCTTGAGAGGTGCCGAAAGCTGTCCGGAAGGCGAGTCACCCGATTGCCAACAATGATCAGGACCTTCAACCGTTCCAACGAATACAAGTCATCGGGAAGTTGCGATATCATGTTGAAGGAAATATCCAGTTCCTCCAGACTGGACATCCTGCAAACCTCCTCAGGAACGTCTTGAAACTTGTTATTCGAGATGTTCAAGAGTCGTAACAGGCGCAATCGAGGGAAGTACCAGGGCAGCTTCTCCATTCTATTATTTTGTACTCGCAGTTCTTGGAGATCTGGGAGATGGTAGAGAGCGATGTCATTGATGTCGCCGATCCGGTTGCTGGAAAGATCCAGTCCCATCAGGGTGGTAAAGTTTTGCACACTTTGCGGCACCTTCTTGATACACATGTTGGACAACCGAAGTTCCTGCAGAGACGTACAAAGTTGGACAAAGTCACCAGGGATGTCGAGCATCGGATTACGCGACAATGTGAGCGACTTGATATCCTCGGCGTGCGCATATAACACGACGGGCACAGTTCGCAAGCTTTTGTTCGTAAGATCGACGTTTCTATAGTCGGTAAAAATCATGTCCTCCACCTAGCCGAGTGTCAGGTCGTTGCAGCGGAGATAGACGTTAAGCCACCAACCGCAGGTCCCAGAACGGTGCTCTTATAAACGAATTTCATTAGGAAGCTGAGATCACCCTCGCCAAGGGTGTCCAGCCCATCGGCTATATCGTAGCCGGCCTGTTCTAGACGCCTTCGTACGATATCTGCCGGGCGCTCAGTCTGAGCGAGCATGCGCTCTGTGTATACACATTAGTGGGATGCACAACGGAATAAGGAGACTCAACAGACCTCTTCCCCGCTCCTTGAGATATAGCCTATGGTCTTCGCGTTCCCCTGGATTGAGTATGGTCGAGTTAAGCTTGCCGGACAGTTGACCGACGGTGGTGGTCAAGCCGCAAGTCAAGATGTAATACTCGTTATTCGCGCGGTACACTCGAATATGGTAAGTGCGCGTGTCCATGACCTGACTGTGTAGGCTGCGTGGGGTCGCCGTGCGCCTGCGTGACTTGCGTTTGCTTGCAGAAGCCTTCTCGTCTTCCGAGCTGGACACATCCGGCTCGGGTTGGTCGCCCGAGACCCAGCTGGGTGGTGCCTTCCACGCGGCCATGCCATCCTGCGTGCCTGATGGGGGCGAGACGAGCTGCGGTGGCAACACGGCGGGTGCGATGGCGTGCGGTGACATCCTGCGGTTGTCGGTAACTCCCTCACGGGCACGCACGCCTGGAGGGGACGTGAGAAACGGATCGCTGAATACGGGGCCGCCGAGGTTAGGCGGGGAGGAAGACGATGAGGACGGTGTGAGCGTCCGGCCATCCGCGCGGGAGACACTCGTGCTTGCCTCGCCCCAACTGGCGCCTGAGGCTGGGGGGCCGTTGGTCGATTGAGGGAGTAATGATGGATCTATTATCCCTTCCATGCGCCCCAGATCTGTATCGAGATTAAACTCGGGCTGCAAGGCAAATGCAACGGGCGGCGCGGTGGTGCCTTTTGATTTCTTCTTTTCGCGACCCCGAACGCCGCGCAGTGCGTTTTTGTTGGGGGATGGGTCCATCTGAAGGAAGGAGGTATCGCCGCTGGTCGAAGAGATAAAGGCAGGGAGGGGTGGATGTAACTTATTGGAGGTGGCCTGTGTATCTTTGTCGTCGGACTCAAGCCTCGCCCTACTGCGAGCCCGTCTAATGACGTTGAGGGGATTCATGAAGGACCTGGGTTTCCTGAGCTCCCTCTGGCCATTGCTAATTGAGCTACCCGCAATACTTGCATGGTCTTCTGCACTATTGGACTCGGTAGACCGGGTTGACCGGCCGCTTTGATTCCGCGGCGGCGAAAAGGATGACATTTTGGCGCCAAAGCCGAAGGACTTGGAGCCTTTCGAGGGGAGGGCAGGCTACAGGTGAGAAAAAAAAGGTTAGGCGCAGCGGGGAAGAGAAGCCGTAAATGGGACAGAGGCGTACAGGGTCGTCTGTCCAGACCAGGTCACTGGTAGATGTGGGTGGAGACTGGGTGAAAGGCGCAATCAACAATTGGGGATCTCGAGGATAACTCTGGGTACCCAAAGCCATCAGAGGGTGGGACGGAGGGGGAAAGACAAGGATAGGAGAGGGGGAGGGAGGGGAGGGGAAAGTAACGGAGGTTGTATTCTTGTCTTTGACTCGTCGAACAAGATCAGAACGATTCTGACAGATTATCGAGAGAATGGGAGCCGTTCAGGCACCTTGTCATAAAATACATCAAAATATACATTTAACGCTGACATGACTCTACGGTACTAAACACCTCTACTAACAAGTACTGTACAGTACAGTATACATGTCACAGTACTGTACTGTAATTGTAATTGTAATTGTAATTGTTTACAAGGCCAGACTTGGTCGCCTTCGACGACGGCTCAATTGATCACAGGCTCAGACACTCTCAGGCTGGAGGTCATGACGACTGATCACTTCTCCGAAATATTACTACATATAGTAATATTCTGTTCCGGTTAAACCCGTTTATCACGCCCCGAACTTGTGCTCGGTCACAATTTCCTGTTTAAGCGCCGAGTCCGCCGAGTCCAAGACAAAACAGCCAACGCTGTGCTCACAGCTGTGCCTGTCCGTTTTCACCTCCGAGTCGCAGTTCGCCTAGAATCTATCAAACTTGATCGTCTTCCACCATGCCCTCCTCGACCTCCTCTGCCACTTCTTCCGCCAAGTCGTCCTTCCAGGCTCCCAGCAGTCTCAAGGTTTCACCATTCTTCCTCACAACTCGCCGCCTTTCGTTTACGTATCTTGTCCAGGTCGTTGGCATAGTTTTGGCGATCGTCAGCGGGGTCCTCATAGGGTCTAGCTTCGTCTTCAAAAAGAAAGGTTTGTTGCGCTCGCAGGCCGGGCACACAGCGGGTGAGGGTGTCGCTTACTTGAAATCCGTACGTCACATGTTCCGCTTCTCCTCCCCGATGCACCACTAGACAATTTGCGGCAGGTATTATGGTGGACTGGCATGATCAGTTCGTCACGTCTCCCTTGTCTATACTTTCTGGGCTTACAGTCGTAGTGATGATTCTGGGGGAACTATGTAACTTTGCCGGTGCGTGACCTGGCTCCTGATTCCGATTCTCACCAATTGATTATCTTCTCCAAAGCTTACGCATTTGTCGAAGCACTTGTCGTCGTACGTCACTCTTGTCTCATCCTCATCTCCCTCCCACACCTCAGCAACTACACCAGACCCCTCTTGGAGCACTTTCTGTTGTAATATCAGCCATATTGTCTTCAATATTCCTCAACGAAAAGCTCACGTTCTTTGGTTGGCTCGGTTGTGCACTATCTATTGTCCGTTGCCGTGGCATTTCGTGCTCTGTACGCCCCAGTCTCTGACCCATGTCCAGATTGGATCCACAATTATCGCCTTGAATGGCAAGTCCGCCAGGCCCTCATTTGGTGTCCCCCCTCACTAATTGATCGTGTAGGACCCCAAGAAGCCAGCGTTGGACAGATACTCGAGTTCCAGCACCTATTCCTATCTCCTCTCTTTGTCGTATTCGCCACACTCCTCATTCTCGGCTCGTTGACCATAATTTTCTACTTCGGGCCCAAGTTATTCTTTCGTTTGTCTCTCTTGTTCCTCGTCATGCTGATTCAACCCCAAGATATGGAAGCCAGAATATGATTTGGTATATTCTCGTCTGCAGCTTGATTGGTGGGCTCAGTGTCAGTGTAACTACTGGGCTGGGAGCTGCAATTGTTACAAGTGTAATGGGCGATAATCAGGTTGGTTCCTCAATCTCGAGTAAATCTTGGATCGTGCCTGACGTATCCTTAGTTTAAACACTGGTTCATCTATTTTCTCTTAATATTTATCGCGGTAACTTTGGGTAAGTCCGTCGATCGTGGCTTTCCGCCTGGAAAGGGGATCTGAACTGAGCTGCATTGAACTTTACGTAGTGACTGAGGTCTTCTACCTTAATAAAGCCCTCGCCCTCTTCAATACTGGTAAGCATTCTATCCACTTTTCTCGAATGGAAATCTCATTTTCCTTTTCAAGCTATGGGTAAGCTTCGCTTACGTTTAACCCATGCCCATTCAAGGATACTCATCTACAAACATCAGTCACACCTACTTACTATGTAATGTGTACGTTCTCGTTGTGTTCCCTCCGATCTTCTCTAACTCTAATGTGCCACAGTCTCGTTCTGCTCCATGGTCACTACCGTCGTATGTTTTGGTGCTGTTTTCCAAGAATGGCAAGCGTAATGATGTCCTTTAGGTCCTTTTTAAGGGCCTTAAAGCTTCCGCCGGTCAAATTATTACCATTGTCATGGCATTTCTTGTTATCTGTGTCGGAATCACCATCCTCCAAATGTCAAAGGTTGATCCGACGGAGTTCAACAAGCTGGACCGCCGTTCCACGATCCTCCTCCAGGCAGCTCGGAAGCAGACGGAAGCCTCCGAAGAAAAGTCCCTTTCTGGCGTCGAGGACCCTGGAATGGACACTCTGCGCGGTTCCTTTGGTACAGTTGGTAGTATTATTCGCGCACGCACCGCCCGCCGCTTGAGCCGATCCAGTCATGGCTCCGTCCATTCAAGTCAGTATAGGGCCCCCAACTCACGCCTTGATGTCGAACGGGGTGATTTGAAAAATTCACCCCCAGTCCCAGCCAAAGCCGGCCACTATGGCGCTATGCAAAGACATCAGCTCTTCGATCCCCCAGTACCCCGTTTAGATATCCCGGAGTTTGATTCGATATCCATGTCCAGCCAGCCATCAACGCGCAAGCCAACAATCAAGTTTGGCGAGCAAGATGTTGTCCACTCATACCACCGTAGTACGGCTGGGAAGGACGATTTGGCAAAACATGAACGCCGCGTCGCCCCACACAACACTAGCCCACTTTCGTCGCCGCACTCATTGGTACAACCGAGCACTTCCCCGCCCCAAAATCCCAGGCGCAGCTCACCAACTCAGCGGCAGTCCCCGGAATCACCAAACTCGGGACGCCGCTCGCGATACGACCCTGAAAGTGGTGAACTGCATTCGGCACCACCGCGTGTCGGTGAATCGGGGGAAACCTACCGTGACCCGTTCGGGGGCTCGTCAGCGTCGGCAACGTTGCCGTCTTTCCCCTCCACTACGTCGCTCGGTAACGATATCCAGCCACGGCGGCAGCGGTTCTCCCGGCAACCGAGCTCACGTGATTACCCCAAGGGCAACAAGGCGGAAGATGTAGAAGAAAGGATGTCCCTCTGGGACCCGCAGCGAGACAACAACAGCGAGGAGATGGACGTCGCCGCGTCTCCCGATTCTCCGCTCGGAACCATCCGTCTGGTAGGTTCGTCGCGGGGGGGACAACTCTAAGCAGGGGATCCTGTCCTGCCACACGAAACCAGCTAGCTCGAAACGCATCGGGGCACGCAATGCGTCCGTCCCCTTCTGTATTCCCGTCCCCCCCCTTCCTTTCTCTTCCCCCCGGGCGGGTGGTACTTCTCCTTTCGGTTAACGATCTAGTAACGGTTTCTTTTCTGTTTTTATTTATTGGTAATCATCTGTTTCTCCCAACTCGGACATGCCGAAACGTGTTTTTTTTTCTCCTCGGTAATGTACGATGTAGACAGTCTCCCAACCCATTTCGCATTTTGTGACAAGGTTGTAAATACATCGGATTGATTGGAGGCCTGGCCCCGATAAGAAAGTCCGCACCTATGTGGACTTTACGACCAGGGGGGAGGCGCGCGCTCACCCATGCGCCCGTTCCAACTGCCAGTTTTCTACTAAGCCGGAACGACTATTTTCTATAGTAAAGTCTGTATCAGACACCGCTTAGCACACGGGACGATCGATAAAAATAATCCGTGGAGCTTCGAACGAACTATAATTTTTCGGACTACATGGCTCAACCCTGCATATGGCAACTACTCAAGTTATAGTGGGGTGCAATCCAATCACCAGGAGAGTGTGAACAAGAAAACCGGAGACCGGGGCTAGCAAGCGGACGGAAGGGGGTGGGTAAATCTTCTTTCACATGTGCCACATGTCAAGTTACCAAATATCCCATACCAATCACCCTACGTGGGCGCACCGGAAATGGACCCCCACCGCTACATTTCCGGGAGGACTCTCAAAGCACAAGAAATGGGGCCTGGACGGGGCCTGGACGGGGGCAAGAAAGAATAAAGACAGAATAAAGGAGAGAGAGGGGGGGGTTAAAAGGGGGGGAAGAGACAGTTACGTATACAAAAGGAGAAGGGGCTAATCAACGCATGGTTGATCATGTGGGCCCCCAGGCGCACTGTCGTAGCTAGCTAGCACACGCCTTCGGCCACTGGCAGAGACATCGTGGACAGCTTAGACGACGCTCGCCCGTGGTTGCCTGCGGCCCGGGCGCCGGTGCCGCCGCTGTTGCCGCTGGGACCAGGCGCACTGTCGAGGTCTGCGACGAGAGGACTCTGGGGCTTGCGCTGGCCACGGCGTGAGGTGAGTGGGTACTGGCAGAGGATGTGTCTCTTTGCGCATTGGCTAATTTTTTGGCCGTTATTTGTTTTTGCATTTCAGGGAGAATGGCGGCGCGGAGGGGGGGAGGGGAGGAGGGGGGAAGAGGGGAAGGTGAAGGAGGAGGAGAAAGAGGAGGGCGGAGGAAGGGGGGGGGGTGGAGGGCAGAGAGGTGGGAGACAATTGGCAGCAGCATGCGGGAAGTGCGAGAGAGCGGCGGGGATAGATGATTCCAACATTGATGAAAAGAACGTTAGCACCGAAAGTAGAAGCAAGGAAAAGGAACGGAGACCCAAGTGAGAAAGATCAAATGATGATAAGGGATGTGTGACACCCAGGTTAGTGCGCAAGTTGATCCCACGAGCGATGCGGCCAGGGTATAAAAGCCGCGCATCCTCTCCTAGGCTCTTCGGTGGACCTTAAAAATGAGCCCCGTTCAGCCTATCCAGGCACCCCCGCAAGACGCTTCCCCCCCCTCCCAGGCTTCCCTGGTGCACCACAGACGCCAGACGCAGATTAAGGCAAAATTTTGTTACTCACAGGCAAGTCTTGTCCTCACCACCCTCGCTCTTAGGATGGCAAGCGATCTTGCGACCACGACAGAAGAAACAGGCAAGGAATGGGTCCTTCTTCGGTTGCTTCTTCCCACGTCGGCCCCGCCGCGACGGCGAGCCATCGTCGTCGTTGTCGTGCTCGTCGGACTCCCCCCCGCGGCCGTGCCTCTTTGGCTCAGTGTCGGGGTAAGTGATGAAGGTGAGGGTCTGCAAGATGGGACTCAGAGGCCGCGGCGGCGTCGACGATGGAGATGAAGATAGTCCCCCTGCGCTGAAGACGGAGGAGTGCCTCGACATGGACTCGGCCTTGGCGACATCTTCTGGGTATGGTAGGTGGTCCATCGGAGACCTGGTGCGAGGCGGCACGCTAGTCGGTCTGGCCTTGGGCTCAGGCGCTGGTGCTTCATATTGGCATTGAGCCTGAGGGGCAGACGCGGCGATGTACGCCTCTTGGTCCTCCTTTGTCGCGGGTGCTGGGGTATGGTGGGTTTGCGGCACCCCTGTCATGGCATACGGGACCACATACAGCCCAGCTTGGGTATGGCTCACATCCGTCTTGGGGAAAGTGGTAGCTCCCTTGCGCGAGCCTTGAGATCTGCATCATCGCCCGCAGGATGTTAGTGGGTACTCACCTCATACATGGGGGATCGCGTCCTCGCATCCTGTAGCATGAGGTCATGCCCACTTTCACCCTGGTTAAGGGCAATGGTCAGGTGCGGGACGTGTATGGGGATCGCTGACACGATGCTTGGCACTCCTAGGGTAGTGGAGCCTGTATAGATCAATCCGGCAGTGCCGTAAGATGCGGTGGAAGCGGCGGATGCACCCGACTGGGAACGATGATCAACAACAGTCGGGTGGCAATGTTCGATGGAGAGCAAATCTTGGTTGGTATAGGATGAGGGGGAATAGTGCACAGCATCCACAGGAAGCGTCGTTGGCACAGAATCAGTGCCAGGTATCATGATCTGTGCTGCTGCCCAGTATGACATCCCGTCGGAAGGGGCAAGGGACGCGTGCAGCGAAGCATCATTTTGGGTAATCGCATAGCTCTGGTGATGTATGTACTCGTATTGATGGCGCTTGGTGGTGAGATTGGGACAATAGATCAGGATCGCGTATGCCAGTGGTTGTCTCGACGTACATACCTGATAGCTGCCCTGCTGACCATTCACGTGATGAGGTGTATCGTACAGCTCCCCAGCAGCGTAATCGAGGACCTGTTCGTGATAGGGCAACAATGGGGGATAGTGTGAGGTGAGGGTGTGATGCGGAGGTAAATGCCCCACTGGCATGAGTCGAACGGAAAGCGAAAGACCTTGTAACGGCAATGGCTGTACTACGCCGCTGTAGACGGGACGCGGAGATAACAATGCAAGCACAGGTTATACGAGCTCTTGCGAGGACCGTGTCCTGTTTAAATACCACAGCGCGTGGTCCCTGATCTAATAGCTGCACCAACTGGCACGCCTTGTCCGTTCCTGGCCAACAAGATAACAATTTAGACATTGATCATACAGCCATTCTACCACGCGTAAAAATAACAGCACAGAACACACAAGTGGGCAAGTAGACTCGAAGATCTGTGATGTTAATGTAGTGAATTGGGCCGTGGTTCCGTCCAACGTGTCGGACGTTGCTTCAGTTCCCCGTCGTGCCAGCACTCCCCTCGAATCAAGCACTTCCATTTGTCTCTAAAAACAAGTCCCTAACTTCATTCGGACATGCTGCCGCACTCGACGGCCGTTCCCAACTCGTTGAAATTGCATGAAGAGCGCCTACGCATTCGGTACCAGTACTCGGAATATTTAGAGCATGTACCGCCAATTCTCAACCGTCCGAATAGGTACTTGTTGCTTGTGATAAGTATACGTACACCCACATTGGGAAGACGATAGCTTCAGTCGTCGATACAGTACATACATGTTGGTTACATCTTGTGACCCAACTATCTGAGTCTATCTCCTGGAGGATCCGAGCGACCCCTTGCTACGACGGGGGCATTGTCGCTTTCAGGAGAGGTCCTTTAGCCCATGCAACCCCAACCAACTCTAAAATCAACGTGGGGTTTCGTTTGAACACGGTTTCAGCACGTGTATGAGATGAGGATATATTTGCAGGCGCCACCAAAGTCCAACCGAACAAACCGAAATGGGACGGGGCTCCTATAGTAAAACCCAAATGGGAGCGGCTTTTTACGAGCCGAATTCCTGTCTTCCAGGCTCCACGAATAGGCCCTGCAAGACACACAGCGCAGGTGGGCACCACTATCACTATTGGCAGTTGGACGGAGGTTTGAATAGAGCGCGCAACGGATAGAACAAGCATCCCCGAATATTTTATACTCCTTGTGAGAAACCACAACTTCAATGCTCACAGATGTGCGCTATCTGTAGGGCTTGGCACCTCGTGCCAAGGCGGCTTCTTCTTCCTATACTAGGAAACATTCACATCGTTCGGGTGCCTTAGTTGGCATTACGCTCTACCCAAAACTTTTAAATGCAAATATAGCCCCTTTCCATATCCATGTCAATGTCAGGTGGTACTGGATAGGGCTATCGTCTACAAGGGGAGGAGTATGCACGGACGAGATTAGTGATACTGTATGCCAGTGCATACTCTATGCAGTACAGGAGTCATACTGCCCTCGTTTAATGAAAACATTGAACGAAAACTGCAGTGGGTTCTTCTGATCTAGTTCAACTCGAAGCCACGAACACGAACAAGGCCCCACTCGGGTAATCTCCGCCGAGACGTTCAAAATGACGACTCCACCACCACCTTCTAGACCACGTATTTTTCAACCATATGCCATTCACTGAATGGCCTAACACCGTCGCAAAGTTATTCAGGAATCTCGAATAGCCCTTTTGGATTACATCGATTCAGGCGTCTAATATTATTATGTCCTGTGGCGTATGTGGAATTCGCATGGGGGTAACCCACCGGTATGCAGGCGCAGTGGGGAAGAGCGACCCGTGACTGACCTCGAGGAGTCGGTTGGGGGGTGCCTCACTACGGTCCTGGGTTATTCCAGACTCTTCGAGATAGCACGTCCAGCCGGAACACGATCATCGGCTTTGCCACACTTCGGAGTACTATTTCCAGCTCTATGAATGACACATGGCGTTTACTCTACACGCTCCCGCGCCACGGGGAAATCGATGGGGTCCGTCACACGGGCAGCCTCCCCGTAAATCAGCATGCCTACGAAAGGCATGAGGTTGTACTTAAGGGTATAATTGGCTGGCGTTGAACCTCTGCAAGGGCGCACATCAGTGGTCAGCAGTAATCACAGGGATAACGGAACACATGGAAGCTACGCCACGGAAGTATGGAGAGGCGACATACTTGAATTTCGCGGACACCTCACGGAAAGGGTATTTGTTCTTGCCAGAAACCGCAATGACAGCGTCCTGCTTTCTTCGGACGATGCGATCCCAGAATACAACCTCATTGCGGACCTGTGAAAGATGGAACGAGTTAGGGGCTTAGATTCACAAATAATAATAATAATAATAATAAAAGATAAGAAGATCTTTACGGCACCGCGCCGTCGCACCTCGAGGGAAGCGTGTCAGCATCCACTATTAACTGATATCGGACCGATACAACACGTGTACATGGCACCGTGATGACACGAGCCACTGAATGTTTAACTCGAACCGAGCCAGGTGCATGTCTCTCTGCAGGGGTCAATACGACCAACCCACGTAAGAGAATTACCCAAACCAGAGGAAGGATACTTGTCGCGCTCTGCGGCACGACCATACAAGATTCAAGGAGCGTGGCAGGGACTTACCCCTTTGGCGTTCGTATACTCTGCTTCCAAATAAACAAATAATTGCTTCGTATTCCAGTTGAATAAGGGTGACAGATCTGCGATTCAAGACAGAGCAGGTACAATCACGCGTCGCATTGTGAAACACAGCGGAGATGAGAGAAGCCTGACTGAGACTCGTGAGGCGTGTATGGTCAGGAGAACGCACCAGCAGTTATATTAAAGGTAACAAAAGCATATTCTTGCCGGCGGTGCGGATATCGTCGCGACTCGCCTGCGAACCTATCAAGTCAGAAGCAGTGCAGTAAGCCCCTTGATTAATCGAAGATAGGGGACACATAAAACGGAAAACAAAATAGGAAGGTGTCGTTGTGGGCTGGAAGTACAACCCTTGACCCATGCCCAGTGGCGCAGAACCCATTAAATAGGGATCGATGGGCACAGACGGATGGCGGGCACAACTCCAAATGGTCATAGGGATTGCACGGTTGCGATGCTTGCAACTGGATGAGAAAAGTATCTCTTCTGCTTACACTTTGACAGTTGTTACGTCGAGAGATCCAGTTGAGTGGGCTGTGAATATGAAGGAAGATAGGGCAATGGCAGCAAGGAGGACCATTACTGTCGAGGAGATAGTAGCAGAGACATTATTGACTCTGGCAAAGATACTGTGCATCGTAGAGGTAAAGGCGACAGGACTGATATGAAAGACTCTGACACGTTCGCGTTTTCCGGACCATCGTCCAAACGCGGTACGTTGTACCCAAAAAAGGAATTTGATTCCTGCGCCCCCTGTCCCATTAGCGGAAGCGACTCGGATTCGGACTCGGACTGATCGACCCCTTACTACTACTAGTTCATGTTCGCTCTCCTGTTACACTAGCGACACAATGGATGTGGACTACGTCCTGCACAGGATCATCCGGCGCATTGCCTCTTGGGCAGTTTACTCTTTCTTCACTGAGGTGCGTGTCATTGGCGGGGAGAACGTGCCAGCAAACGGGCCCATCATCGTGTACGTTCCTTTCACAACGTCAGAACTCGTTGGGTTGTTTCCGAGTGTTATGGCAAGTACTGATAGGTTATTTAGGACTGCGACTCATCACAACATGATGTTGGACCCTGCCATTCTCTGTTCGTCTCCACAGTTCGTGAGTGTCGCCCTAATTGATATGACGCAGCTTCGGCGTTTCCTCATCGGCGCATATTACACTATTGGAGCAAAGGTTGGGCCCTCCATCTCCCAGATTTCCTCCACGATGATAGACTGATCAACCAATGTAGCCAGCCTCTTCGTGAATCCTGTATTGCGCAAAGTCCTTTACAGCACGGGGAACATACCAGTGGACCGCAAGAACAAGGACCGCCAGGCCCTTTTCCGTGGTACGATTGAGGCACTTAGTCGTGGTAGCGCGGTGGCACTCTTCCCGGAGGGCACAAGTTACACTGAGCCTCGTATAATGCAAGTCAAGGATGGTGCTGCGTGGGCGGCATTCGAGTACAATAAATGGGCCAGCGAAAACCCGGAGCAAGCATCTCAGGAACTCGTGATTGTGCCATGTGCTATCGTTTACACCAACAAGTCGAAGTACCGCAGCTACGTACGTCCCTTCGGCGTGCCTGTCGACTTGTACAATATAATTCAACTACCCTGCCATGTTACAGGTTATCATGGAGTCAGCCGCGTCTAAAAATTGGTTCTTACGCTAGCTGACGCTTTGACTCTGTAGATTCGGTAGTCCTATCACCACTACATCATACTTGGGGCAGTTTCTAGAAGGTGATGAGAGCTCACGGCGTGCCTCTGTGAAACTCCTTACGCGCACCATCGAATCACGCCTCATTGAGTTGACAATCAATGCCCCCGACTGGTCAGTAATCTTGTGAAAGTTACCTTCCGGGCCATATCCGTTTCTTTTTTAGGGACACACTCTACGCAGCCCGTATGGCTAGAGACCTCCTATGGGAAGACCAGGAATCGCTCGACCGTGACGAATATGTCAATGTTTCCCAGACGTATGTTTGGCCGTCTCTAAGGCGTGCCCTTGTTAACCTTTACGACAGGCTCGTGGATCTCTTCACGACCACCGACTCCATCCCGAACTTCCAAGCCGTGCGCCGGCCCCTTCTAGAATACTATTCACTCTTGCAGTCAGCCCAACTGACCAATTCGGTGCTCTCTTCCCTCCCGCTTCCCCGCACGCTGGATCCTCATCAGCCTGTCGCGCTGCCCAGTCGATTATTTACGCTCCTCGTACTTATTCGAGACAGCCTTGCTGGTCTCATACGTCTACCCTTCTTCATCTTGCCCTTGATTGTGCACTTCCCTGCTTATATCATGGGCCAACTTGGTGCACGACTCGCGATAGACGAGGAAGAGACACAGGCGCAAAATAAGGTCCTTTTCGGGATGTTCCTCCTCATGTTGATCTACCCCACCGCATTTTTGGTCATGTGGGCATTTTTATGGTTTACACCCATTGGCGCTATCCTTTCCGCCACTTTTGTCTGGTTGTTCGCTTTATATCATAACAAACTTATCAATGGCGAGTCAATCAACCCTAACGCGTTATCTTCCTGCTTTAGCTGACCCACATGCTTTAGATAATTACGAACAGTGCGTTTACTTTTCTTGAGGCACGTCGCCTCCCTACCTTCCTAACCCAGTTGCCTTTTTTTTTTAGCATGAAGCGTGTTGCTGCGGCATGGCGCGTGTTAATCGGTGTTTGGGCGCCCAAGAAATGGGAGTATTCTCTGACCGCCCTTGAGCAGTACACTGCTACTCCCATACCACCAGCGAACGAATGGATCACAGGAAGCACCACGGTTGCTGGGAGTGGCGTGGCGTCGGAGCCGCCCGTATCGCCACAGCCGTATCGCGCACGACGCCCCCGCTCAGGACGGGTGATGCGGCATGTCCTACGCGCTCGGGCCGAGGCTGTACGCTCGCTCGCGTCATTCATAGCTCGGTTGGAGGCTGGCCCGGCGGAAAAGCGCGTGCGCGCCTCCGTCCACCTGGCGCGCGTTTACGGTGGCGTGGAGAGTTCCACGGGGCCCTCGGACACCAGCCACACCATTGGATGGCGTCGCGCACACGAGGTTGTCTCGTATCTCCGTGCGCGTGGTGCGAAGATTGCGGCTCTCGAACGGGGGATCGAGGTCGAATGGGCTGCACTGAATAGTGATGGCGACCTGTCCTCGGCCGAGGATAGGGACCCTGCTTCCCCTCAGCGTTGACACCAGCCGTGTCCGCCTTCACCCTCCGCGACTCCTTTATACCCGAGTGGCCTTTTCTTTTCCTCAATTGGTTATTTCTCGTCGTTGCTTTACATTTATCCCGGCACTGTAAGAAAATCGATGGATGTTTCGTAATTCATAACTTAAAGACACCACTGAGTCACCTACACCTACACGCGGGACTAAAGTTAACATTGCCTAGCCTCGTAAAAGCCTTTGGAGCTTTTTTATTGAGGACTAGACGACGATGGTGCTATAGATTTTTCCTTATAATTGGATATTGCCCTAAAAGCTCCTACCCGATCATAAAATGGACCCCAGGCACGAGGTGGTGTGTGATTTATGTATTTGGGATCTGAGATATTACACTATTACCCACTACAGCAAATTCTGGTGTAGCCTGCCTGACTGGTCACCTGAGAACATGGACGCATTGAAATCGAGACAGTACGGCCATGCAGGGTTGTGGTCAGTTGTATGCCGTGATGACTTTTGAGCCGCATTCACGCGGGTGACAGCCTGAGACACGCGGGCGTACGTATAGTGGTTTGCGGTTTAAGCTTACGGAGGCAATTACCTGCGTAAACTTTAAACAGTCTAGCTGACATGCCGCAGGCTGTCGCAAATGTCTGTCAACCTAGCTAAGGGGATCATCCGGTAGGTCCAAGTCATACTGGGAGAGGGGGTTAGGAGGACTGGTGGATTTACTGTCTGGTGCACCTACCGCCGGACATACTGTATTCCCTGTCAGTGATGAAGAGGTCTCTGCGTCACATGCGCGTGTAGACCACTGGCCTGCCTCGCAAGGCAACGTACAGGATGTACACAACATGTGCGCGGGGATTAATTACACGTTACGTGGTGTCTGCAGTATTGGACGTCCTTGACAGGATCCAGGCCTAACACTGGCAGCCAGCCCCACAAGCTAACTTAGTCACGGCACGCATCTAAGAAGGCTCTACAAGTTGTTCGCATAGCTGGGTTCACGCCGCCAGGGTCCGCGCCCAGCGATCATCAAACCTCTCAAGGAAGCTCACACGCTATCCCTTACCTGCACCTCGACCCCCTTCCCCTGTCATGCGCTTTGAAATTTGACTTTCATCTCCGGGGCGCCATCAGAAGGCCCGCGCTTTCCGGTCCCTGCCCATCGTGGACGAACGGCACGAAAAAAGAAAAAAGAAACGAGTTGACGGTACACGAGGCATCAGACGACAGGAAGCTTCTCCCAGCGAGCTGCCGCATTCCAGAATAGAATCGCTCAGCGGCATGATCGTGGACGAGCCTCCCTTCCGTCACCCCTTTATGTCTCCTGGACAGGGGTACGGGGGCCGTGTCGTGGTCACCAGGGCACATGGATGGATGGCTGGCCACCCACAACCTGAATCTCCGGGTGAGGCCGTTGACTTTTGAGGTAGGTTCCTCAATTCATCAGCGCCCATCGGCATTCATTTAAATAACCGCAAGAAGCGCGAAACTGTCAACTGAACAACGGAAGTTACGATACGACGGACGACTTTGAACCCGGAACCCGAGGCCTGAGTCTCCACTTTGCATATTCTGCAGGCCAACGCCTCAAGGGCGACATGGGCACGAACCCTCGACCATCAACATTGAGCAGTTCCTCCTTGGAAAAGGTCCTACATGGTTAAAAAAGAACAGCAGTAGTCCGAGGACAGAGGAATGACCTGACATCAACCTGCCAGTGCAAGATGCGGCAGAAATTATGAGTTAGCCCTTGTACGTAAAGCCTTTACAGTTTACCTCTTTGTGGAATGGATGACGAACGTTGCGTGGTGTGGTCGATGCTGACGTCGTCATTGTCGTCGTCATCGCTTTGAACCTAGTCCTCTGATTCTCATCGGATGACCACATCCAAATCAATCAAATGTCCCTCGTGTACATCCTCAAAAACATGCCTCCGGGCACGAAAACACCCAGGACGCAATTCTCGA
Source organism: Lactifluus subvellereus (assembly GCA_022496195.1). NCBI lineage: Eukaryota > Fungi > Basidiomycota > Agaricomycetes > Russulales > Russulaceae > Lactifluus > Lactifluus subvellereus. The sequence continues at coordinate 10,269 of WTXC01000125.1, read as the reverse complement.
GAACGGAGTATTTGGGTTTTTCGACGAGGAAGGTTCCGAGGGTCGTGAAGTGGATCTCATCCTTTGAATTCTTCGGTGCATTGGAGCTTGTGGGAAATAGATTGCGTCAACGTACTGTAGAGGAATTACCTACTGTACCTGAAAGGAACGATGACGTTCCAATGAGGTTGACAATCCTCCATTTATGCGACCCGTCCAGCTGATCCTTCACCACATCCGCCAGACGGTTTCAAATGCTAAGCGGTTAAACTTGTCATGTGGACCCTTTTGCCCCTCGACCTCGGAGTAGCTCGTCTTTCAAGTTGGGCGGAGGTCTGGGACGCGCTTGACTGCACCCAGAGGTCACTTTCCCAATTTGGGATGGGAAATACCGTGATCACGTCAAGGTCCCAGACTTGACCAGTCATGTCATCGGTGGATACACAACTCGAACGCAGGCGAAATGTCCATGTCTTCGGGTCGCTGGCAAAGCAGTACAAGGAAGTAGCAGGTGAGCATGCTTATTCGTGTGCGCGAGAGTGTTGTTGGATCAAGTACTGTCTCAGGCTTTTGGCAACATGGTCGCGTTACCATCGCCGCTTTCTACTCATGGCTTGACGAGGTCCCTTTCGTTCGCCCTGAGGGCTGGGCTCTATATCCAGCAGACGGCCCCCTACTTCCCAGAGATGGTGGATTTGCACATCCCGGTCCCTCTGGACCCTTTCTACAACCAGACGATGAGGGTGTTTTGGACCCCGGGAATTATATTCTCCTGGCTCCAGGTGCGTATCCATCCCATTTCTTGGACTCTCATCCTGCTTAGTGTGCAACTAGATGGGAAAATATGTCGCGTTGCTGTTGATCCTGAACTTCCCCACCGACGCGCATATTCCACTAATCGCACCTACACCCCTCATGCGGGTGGCCTTCGGCCTGGCTTGGCAGGTATCTCTTACAATGACTTTGCAGGATATCGACTTCACCACTAGAGTTCGCAAGAGGGATATGCGCTGCTGTATCACAGGAGAAGTCGTGCCTCAGGACGCAAACTTCGTCGGATTCGAGGCTGCTCATATCTTTCCGCTAAGTGAGGCTGATGGTGTTAGTAGTCTCTGTTGGTAACATGAGAACCTCTTAATCGACTTTTACCATAGTTCCATGACCGTGGATACGACAGCTTCATCACGGATCCGCTTGTCGATTACAAAGGTAAAATCAACTCGGTACAGCAAGGTTTGCTTGCGACAAGTGTTTGGCACCGCCGATTCGATGACTACCAAATTGGTATTAATCCGGACGTAAGCATGGTTTCGTTTTTCCATATTCACCGACGGGGCAACAATGTCAACAGGACGGCTATCGAATTACTGACTTCAGACGGCGCGAGGGTCCATCCCCGGTGGACGGCCGTGTCTTCTATATCGATCGCAATTGTCCAGATGAATTTCGGCCCTCGGCAGAGCTGCTACGTGATCACCTCGGCCAGTGCGTTCTTGCCAATCTGAAGGTAGCAGGCGACTGGTCGGTTCCGCGCTTCGACCCCGAGTTGCATCTGGGCCCAGGTGGTTTTGACCTTAGCGGTGGGTGGTGGACGACTGACGAAGGACGTGCTCAACTCGACGCACAACTCCGTGCTACCTTGAACCCATGGGGAGTTGAGTTGCAACGTACTGCTCGTTTCGACCATACTGAGGCGTAGCATCACAACCACGGACAGAGCTAGAACGTCGAGCCTTGGCAGCCCGCGTACTTTTAACGCATGAAATCCGTTGTAATAGCAAGTATGGTATAATTTCGAGTCAATGATGTTTGGCCGCGCATAGGAGGGAGTGAAAAACGACCTGTCTTGAGGCTCGAGCGAGGGGTTAATTGTCCAATTCAATACGCTGCACTCCCATCCGTCCAACCTCACCCCACCTCGCGGGGACGAACGCTAGCAACGTAGGCAATTGCGACTTCCGAAGCCCTCTCCCACGTTACTTTAGCACAAGATTTTAATTATCTAGTGGACAGCCTTGGGCGCTGTCTTGGACAGGCACGAGGCCCACACTGGAGATCAGCATATCTTGGAAGACGCTTCTGCTCAGCGTGACTTCCTCCCGGGTTGGAGCTTGACGTTTCTCCTTGTGCTCATCGCCATTTTAGCGGGCAGCAGGGTGCCACTCAAGAAATCGGGGGAGATTTACCATGTCACCTGTGTCATAGCGATCGTTTATGGGGTGTATGTACCTTCGGGGTGTTAGGCATGGTCACACACTCTCCAGAGCGCAGGCAGTGAGGAGCTATCCTCCACGTTGAAGGTGAGAGACCGTGATGTGACAAAATATGAGATCGGAGGAGGTCCAAGCCATGACGAGTCAACACGTGTGTGCTCAGGCTCTGCCTGTTATATCTCGTCTCGTCGCGATGGCTTCTAAGGGACGTTCGCCTACCCATTATAGCATGGTTCAAGTCGTAACCACCGACGTCGCGATAGTCCACGGTGGTGACTGCTCATAACTTTGTGACTAGGCACTATAACCGTTTGGGGGCAAACGATCTCAAGCAAACCCTTTCGAATCGCATGATGATCTGCCGCTTGCTCGCAATTATAGAAAGGTCTATTGATTTGATGCAACGGCTGATATAGCGTGTCAATGGTAGCTTGCTGACTACGCTGCTGGTGTCATTACTGTAATTAACCAATGCGGAACCACAATGATGAATCAGGCCAATCCGAATTGATGATCACTGGATGTTCAGCGCAGGTCTGTTCCCACCTTGGTGAGCATGTATGGCTAGCCTGGTGTTTGTCCACCGAGACGTAGCACTTGCTTGACGGGATGAACACGAGCCCAAGCATGCCTATGACTACCTCTGGACTCTGGAGCCATGCCTCTGTACTTCGAACTCCACAGATTTTCAACAGCGGCACCTCCTCTTTCTTTCTCTTTGGTCAGCTAAGGCGAATGGAGCAGCCTGTGTATGGAGACCTGTGGGCCTGCCATGTGTATGAGGCATCCCCAACAACTTGAAGCATGACACCAATGCCCTGCAGGCTGCACCTAAGCAGCACCTTATACATTCTCACACTGGCATCCTTGATCCTGCTCAGGATGCACAAAACCACATCCCTTCTGCCCTATGCCATGTCCGCCAACCTTGTCATCATACCTATATCCACATTAGAATAGTGTAAACTGTGTTGTTCATTCAGATGACTTTGGCACCAAACTCCAGGTCCACCACGACTATGTTGACCCGCTCGCCGGTCGGGCCGGCTACTGTCCATGTGACACCGGGCGTCGCTTTAACCGGAACCGGAACCGGAGTTGTTAGTACCCGTTATTTACGCAAACTGGATGTGAGCTACTCAGCACAGGTCGAATCCCTTGTCTATAGCCTCCCTATGGTTTTACCCTTCCTGAAAATTTCATTCCGTCGGCCAACTGAAAACGGGTGCACAGTGCCCTCCGAGAAGTCCAGGTTCTCGAAAATGAGGCGGGTAATTGTTGCCCCGGCAATGGAGATTAATATCGGACTAGGAGTCTTCGAAGCCTAGCGCCCGAATGCAATTTACTGACGCATCTCGATTTTCAACTTGGGCTCAACAGCGGTGGTTTTGCAACAGACTCTCCCCTGTACTGGAACCGCTCGCTCCCGCCGGCATGCTGTACGAGTATAAGGGTATAGGAACTCTTGTGTGTTGATAGGGAGCAGTTGTGCCGAAGGTCTTACTTAACTGCGTGTCTCAGTGTCTGACATTCCAAACGACAAATACTGTAACATCAAAATACAGAATCCGCACTTTGGCATGCGCCAATGTTCCGGAGTGCGGGTTCAAACTATGGATGCTCGCTACGGGGTGCGGCTAAGGTCTTGGGAACAAATCGTAAGCCGAAGAGACACGGCTAGCGTGCGCCATCACTTTCCGTTGCCTTTTCTGGGGCAAATACACTTCCATTTTCCAAAGTGAGATCCGGCTTGCAGAGCATCTTTGTCCTTTCGGTTAGTGACTTTCACCAAGGTTGGCAAATCTTCTTACCAATGCGAGCCACAGGGTCGTTCATCCAATCAACCCCGCACGATTGACAGGTCTTATATTACTCATAAGATTTGTGAACCTGACTATACCATTTGGTGAGAGCTTGGACCTCGAGACGTGGAAAGAGGGGAAGAAATCTGTTGACTTTCTAGACCGCTAATCTCAGCCCCAGATCGTCGGAGGCTTTTCGCCTTGTAAAGGAGTGAATCCTCAAGGCACTATATACCAACCAACATCAAAATGCGGTCATGGAACAATTGGGAGTCAAGGAGAAGCGTAAACAGAAAGCAATAAAATGGTACTTTCTCGGCTCTTCTTTTAATGCTTATTCGCGGCATGCTGTGCAGAATGAGTTCAATCCTGCGTCAAAGGCGCTGATTTGAAATGAGGACAAATCTCGAGACATGTTAGAGTAAGCACTGGCAAAGGCTGGGGGAACGTACGCAGGTGCGTCTTGGTATCGTTGATCAAAATGGGGCTCTTTTGTGCCTCTCAGCTCTAGCGAAAGCCGAAGATCATCACAGGGCTCTTCACCGGCACCAACGCTACCACAGGTCTGTCGGAGTTGAGCACACGGGCGTATTGGGGCCCGTATTGGTATTTTCTAAAGAATTTCTATGTTCCTGGTGGGTCTTTGCATCCGCCTTGCATCACAGGATTTAGGGCCGCACTTGACCGCCGTTTGACAGTTACCTATGCATCAAGATCTACCTCAAGTTCGAAATGACCTTTCCAGTCACTGTCGGGTAAGATGCGATCTCATTAAACTCCGCGAGCAGTAACAGGTACGAAAAACTACCGACCCCACTTTTGACTCTTCAAATACTAAGGCTAAGGGCCCGTTGGACTTTATTTCTCAAGCCGCTTTCACTTGTTCACCCATCTCTTCACTCTCGATGATGCAGACCAACCAACAATTTGAACTATACCGAGGGCCGCGAAACCAAGTCAGCGAAGTAAGCAACCCCGCCCATCTCCTGGGCCAATTTGACCAAATTTGACCAGGTCTACCTTAATGGCAACCAGTATCCTCCATATCAAACTGAAGCTATCGAGAATGTCTACTACTGGTATGACGGGAACGTGCCATATTATACCGATGCTACCGCATGCCAGCCTCTGGACGACACTTTCTTCCACATGAACGTCCCTGGTTATTCGCATGCCGATAAGTCTCAGCACCAGGTGATCACATGACCGCGGCCGGTTGCACGCCTTGGCTAACTTGCCTGATAAAATACAGCAGCTTTCGGACTTCAATCCCCACCTCGTCATGCAAGAGAGCCTTTACCCGTACACTCTGCAACTCTACGAGCCTCGGCTGATGAACGTAGTCGACGGTACACCACTGTACAACTCCCCGATCTCGCCCTCTACTTCCCTCTCGTCTCTGCACTGGAGTGATTCGGAGCCATCCCCGACGCCATGCCACTTTTCCGACGACGCCATCAGCAGGCTCCCATCCGCTGTTCCCACTCCACAAACGGCACTACCCGCCTACTCCTCGCCACTTGAAGCGCCGGCGCGGCCCTTGGCGCCTGAACGACCGTTGCCTACCCCTCCCGCTCTAGAGAAGACGCGCCGAGATGTGCTCGGGCGCCGCGCGCCCAAACAACGGCGCATCACACGTGCAGTACAACCGCTGGCCTGCTACTTCTGTCGTGGGCGCAAGATTGCCTGCGGCCCGCCGGCGGATCTCGGTAGCGGTAACCGAACGTGCGAGTACGTCGTCGTCCAGACATACACACATACAACTTTTTTTCTTTCTCTAAAACACTGTACTTTCTCTTCTTCGCACCACCACCACCACACACTCTCCTGCACGTGTTCTTGTTTTCTTTTTTCGTTTTCATGACGTCGCGGGTCGGCGCCTTTTCTACTTTCATATTATGTGTTTGTGCGGATGCTGACGATTTCGTTTTTTTTTTTCTTTGATGTTTCCCTTTTGGTATGGACAGGCCCTGTGCGCGACGGCGCCTCGTTTGCGAATTTCCTGCAGAGTCGTACCGTGGCCGCCGTACCCCTGGGTCAAAGACCGCATCTGCGAGACCACAGCGGTGACAAGCGACCGATGCGACTCGGGCGTACCTGTGGAATCGCTATGAGTCGGGTCACCATCGCTTGGGGGGGGGGGAGGGTTTCATTTGTTCTTGATTGCTATCTCGTCAAATTCCAGGTGTGGGAAAGAAGAAAAGCGAAGAAGCAATCTATTCTCACATCGAAAAGCTGTCTTTCTAAATGGGTTTTAGATACGACTCAAGTTTAGCTCCAGCAGTCGCAGTGTTTTACAACCAGTGTACAAATGTTCTCTACATCCAATCCTACAGTATAATCTTTCGGGTAGATGCAACTTGTCGCTTTCTCGACGGCTCACAAACTAATGTTATTATGGTTCCTAGCTGGGCAGTTATTACAGTACCTTACTTTTGTGTACCAAACGCCCCCCTTCCGCCCCCCATCAAATGGCTAATATAACGTGACAAGATCAAAAACAGTGGGAATTATGAATCTCGCGTATGTGCAATCTGTCGAAACCAATAGGTCAACATCGTTCAAGTTGCCGTTCAGGCTTACGGGACTTTTGCGGCAGCACACCATACGCAATAGCAATCGAAAGTAAAAGGTTACACCCGCAGCACTCGGTTGATACGGCCCCCTGTCGCGTGCGAGTTTTGTGGGTGGCCAGGCCCCGCCTGCTTCGGCGACAATAGTGGGTTGCCGCGGTTGCGGTGCTTCGATTCCCGAGACGAGACCGTGACTCCAGAGTCGCAGCCATGCCCGCTAGCCGTACAGTATCAGAGATCCCATCATCATTCTACATCACATACACATACACACACGAGAAAAGGGGAAGGACCCGTTGGGCCCCGCGCGCCTCCTCACCGGCGCTCAGGACTAGCTTCTTCCAGCTAGCGACCGACCAAACCAAATAGGGATACTCATTATCAGGCAAGACAGGACAGGACGGGAGCCGGAGTCACCTGTCTTCGTTCTGATTGCTGAGCCGAACCCCCACGACCGCAAGTGGAGAAAGTAAGTGTCATATGTGTATGAGCATTGAGGACCGGAAAAACAGTTGCTACTGATAATAAAAAAGTTCTTCCTTGTAATAAGATTTCCGCCACGCGAACGCGGGAGAAAATGAAGGATCATGTGTCCTACGTACATACCGATATGGCTTTTTAGGTCAGAGTCATCGACCGGCATTAATCTTACTGTGGGTGGTCACGCGGATTGGCGAACGCTCCTTCACTGCTGCTGGACTGGTGCGGGCGCGTGATGAAAGCGCAATATATTTATATTTTGGTAATCGACGACATGGGTGGGAATGGCTGCGTTAGCAGATCCTGAATGATGCCGACGTCGATTGGGATCCCAGCCTCGGACAGGTATGCGTCGTTCCTGTAATGCATGTACAGATGTCAGTCAGACACGGCTCAAGCCCCCAACAAACTAGCAACGACGACACACCAGAACTGTCGTGTTTGTAACCATAGCATTGTCAGCTCCGAGAACGAGTCGATAGTAATCAAGCTAAAAAAGCAGGACGAACCTTGGAGTAATGTCGAGCGCCGGAGTCACACCTACAAATCATTTGACGCGCGCCCAAAAATTCACGGCGTCGTCGGCGTTAAGGCTGTGAATGGGAAGAGGAGGCGGAGTACACCCACAGCACGGTAACGACTTTCTCGCCGTTGCTCCAGCCCATCTTGCGCGCGAGCTTGACGCATGCAACCAAGTTCACAGCACTGCTCGAGCCGAGGAACAATCCGTCGCGCTGAACCAGGAAGCGCGCCATACTCACTGCCTCGGCGTCTGTTATCCTAGTGCCCGATGTCACCCGTTGTCAGCTTCTATGTGTCATCTAATTTAAATTGGGGTGGCGCACCGGAAAGCGTCGTCGATCACGGGGAGCGCGAGTACAATGTTCTTCGTGAGACGGTTGATACCGATGCCCTCAACGACTGTATCGACTTGATGTCGCCTCCTGGTGCCCTCGCTCTCCTTGTGGTCGTACATGACGCCGTGCTTTATCTGCGTTATTGATTCATGGTCGCAACAGTTACTAAAAGGTGCCAGCAACTTGAAACCACCTTATTGTAAAGTCCACTGCCCTCAGGATCCGCAAGCGCTACAAGAACGTCGTCCGCCATTGATTTCAGAAAATGGCCTGTACCTGCTATTGTGCCGCCGGTCCCTAATCCAAATTGGCGTCAGACAGCACCATAGACGAACACAACAATGGACCGACCTGCACCGGCGACAAAGGCAGCAACTTCGCCGTTCGTCTGCCTCCATATTTCAGGACCCGTGCCAGTAAAATGCGCATCAAAGTTGCTCCGGTTCTGCAGAGAGAGGTCATGCCACGTCCATAAAATGGTGGTGCCGAAATGGCCGAGGCTGACCTCAAACTGATCCGCAAAAAACCCGCGAGGTCGCGAGTGATGCTCGTCTTGCTTATCGAAGGATGCGTGTCCGTTCCCATTACCGTTCGCCGCGACGGCCATGGAGACAGCGACCGAGGAGGTGGTCTTTTTGAGGATATGTGAATGGAAATGATCAGATAGAAGCGACGCCTCGGGTGCTTCGTGTGTATTCCCGCTGGTGAAATCAAGCGCATACTCTCGAGCAAGATTCTAAGCTCAAATAATGAGCGATCTTTTCCCCGTCAGGCGGTCATTGTGCACCCACCACATACTGCAAGAGAGGACTCGTAAGTAACACCGCTTTGCGTTAGTGGCGAGTAGACTTGCCTGTTTCTTGTCCACAATGCTCGCAGGTCGAACTCTCTCGACATCCGCCCCGAGAGCTTCGAGCGTCTTCACTTTCTCGAGGGCAACATCATCAGGCATGATGATAGCTTCAAATGACGGGATCAGTCAAGGCGGCCAATTCGGTTCGTGAATGTAATCTTACTCGTGTCATAACCTCTAGCATTGGATTGGGGATTAAATATACATGGGACAAGGAACTAGGTAGTCCCACACACCGAGCCCGAGCAATCGTGGCTATTGAAATGCCCGTCGATCCGACTGTACCTTCGAAGATTCGCGACCCGGTATACGGGTGCAGGAGTCCCTCGCGCTCAGCATCTTCAATCACTTCAAGAGGATAGTCAACGAGGGAGGCGGGCCATTGCAAATGCCATAGTGAAACATACTTCTGAGTGCTACACGGTCCTTCACGCTACCCCCCGGGTTGAGGTACTGAAAAAAAACCTCGCGTCTCAGAAACGGGTATCGCCACCTGCTCAAATTATTAGCCGAGGACGCACCTCCGCCTTCCCGAGAATCTCGACGCCTAACGCATTGCTAAGCGAGTTGATCCGAACCAGCGGTGTATTTCCTATCCGCGTAGAATCCGTCTGGCGAGTCGACAGCACGGACCAACGGACCGACACGTACCAATTAACCCCGTCACCCCGTCCAGTACCTCGTCACTCCGCAATTCGATGGGGTACAGATTGGCCCTCACCGCTGAACTGTCCCCCTTACGTTTCCTGTACGCAGAGACGACAGATGTGGATGCGATTGAGAGAGAGAAGCCGATGAGAATGCCATAGAAAAGATGCCGCGCGGTGGAGGGCGAAGGGATCCACGACATGGTCCAAAGGAGACGCTGGATAGGTATAGGGAGCAGCGGCCGTGCGCTGGGGATATGAGAGGTGAAAAGAAAGAGGCCTGGGAAGTCGACTCGGAAGAGCGAAGGAGAACAGGCGGCGCGTGCCAAGCACGCGTCAAGGGCGTGTCTGCTGCCAGTGCACGTGAGCCCCCCAACTTTCCTTCACTTCACCTTTCACTGGCACGGAGAAGGCGGTCAGGATGCTAACTGCTTGGAGAGCCCAAGTCACATGTTGGCCATCGTGACGATATCTGACCTAATGTGATGTGATGCCACGACTTGGAGACTGACGTCGACAATCATGATGACTCGGACACACACTGTCCCAGAGATTCAAAAATTATTCCTTTCGTCGCCTCGATACGCAGTCGTCGGTGCATCGAGAGACCAGTCCAAGTACGGCACCAAAGTACGTGTCATGATCTAGTCTGGGAGCCCGCCCACGAGAACATCCAGTCACTACATATAACATTGCAGGTTTTGCAATGGTACTTGGCACGCAATTTCTCGGTCACCCCCGTGCATCCCGTGCGTTCCCTCTCGCCACTGTCTCATGTAAAATTGGTACTTACACGTGCACTGCATCACCCGTGTAGAAGGAGAGCGAGCTCGAGGGCATCGCGACGGTGCCTAGTCTGACAGAT
>WTXC01000124.1:0-76148 GCA_022496195.1 Lactifluus subvellereus | reverse complement strand
CCTTAATTTAAGAATTTCGACCCACTTCAGTTGGACCACCGGTTCTCCCCTCGCCATGTTACCCCTTAAGCACCATCTGGACCCTCTCCTACTCGGCCGACATCGGACACTTTCCCCCAACGATCCCTTTCGTACCCTGTTTTGTGTTTCAATTGTTCAATTTGAAGACCCGATTACTACCTTACATGGCCTACCCGTCCTCCCCACCTCATTACTGACACTGACACTCCTCCCAATCTGCTTTCGTTCTGTACCCCTCTCCCTTCGTCACGACTGACATCCCTCGTCGCGTGGGCAAGGCTCCCGGCTATCGCTTTGCATTTCTAAACTTACTGCCTGCTGGCAGTTGCTGCTAACAGATACTAAATAAAACAGAGTCCTGATCGATCAGAGATGCACGCACCTGTATATAAACATCCCAAAAGGTCTCCTAGAAGGACAGCTCTCTTCTGGAGCAATTCCCTGTCTTCCTGCTTCCTGCGTGAACCTTTCTAAGCCACCTCTCCTTATCTAGTCTCTCAACGCCGAACCGAGCCACCACGCTGTCACACATCTTGAAAACTTCTTGTTGAGACGTCTGCCTCATATCTGCTCCAGGAGCTCTCAGGCAACTTGCTCATCGACGTGGCCGGCTCGCCCTTGTCTCAGCGCCGGCTGTGTCTTTCCCCATCTCTCCGTTATCTTAATCTTTCTCTCCTCGAACTCACTGGTAACAATCGCGCTGCAATGAAAAACCTATCGTTGTTTTCACGCCTCAAGCAGAGGCACCCGTCAGAACAGTCCCGTCCACTGGATGACATTCCCACTAGTTATGCACTCCTCCCCACACAGGGCCGCCACCCAATGACCGTCTTGACTCATTGGTACGAGACGAAGCCCCTATCACAGATTCAGGTCAGGAATTGGCAGGAGAATATCGTCGAGATTATGAAGACTTCGTCAGTCTCGGATTGCTCTCCGGGCCATCAGCAAATTGTGGCCTTGGTCAAAAATTTCGGGCATTTTTCGGGCCATGCCGGAGCCAAAATGATTTCCATGCGTTACAATACTTTATAGGCATTCAAGGCAGCATAACAGATTATGAACCACTATAATAGACATTATAATGGCACGACTCTGTCGACACTCAGGCATTTTTCGGGCCGGTCCATCCTTCAGCACTGCCAATCTGGGCCCACTTCCGAAGTCGTTGAGCAATCAATCCACTGCTACCTTACTGTATACTATACCGGCCATATAATGATGTGGATCTCCGCCTCCAGAGGACGACCCGGGCAACAACATCCGCTATGGTCGCATTCCGCAGCGCGTCCCCGGCCGATACAAGGCCCTGAAGCGCGTCGAGTGTGACACTGTCCCCACGCGCATATATTCAATTGACCTGCACCGCTCCCGCTCTCATGCACAGGCTCTTCCACGGCAACTTTGTGCCTGCTTCGGCGGTCCCAACAAAAACAAAATTGCTTAACCTCTGCTTACACAAGCAAAGGCGTGAATTCTCCCATATGCGCTATTCTGTGGCTCCCGGCGACCCGAACGATTCCAAGCAAAACGATCACACCAAGACCTGGGGTCAGGAGGGCTGGAAGGAGGTCATTAGAAAATCACTCCGCGCACCCTCTGCGTCATCGTCGCCATGGGGAGGGTACCGCGACTAACGTCGTTAACGGGAAGCCCGTCGTCGCGCATATATACGAGTATATCACTCAGGGTGCGTGTGGTCGCGTCCTATTTCCAACATTGCCTTAAATCTTGTTCAGTCTCCGTCACCCCGTCGATCAATTCCCATCATTGATTCATTAATGCCTTGGTGATGTCCTGTTCGTTGACCCTGGCATCCTGCTACAGTCTGCTTGAATAAAGCCACTTACGGAATCGGCAAATGTTCGCTTCTCCTCGGAGAGACCAGGTAAAGTCACTAAGGTTTCCCAGTCCATTTTCCGTTGACAATCGAAACTCTGATAGACCTACTTCACCACTGCGCTGTCCGCTCACCGCAGCATGCTTATCGGCTGCCCCGCTACTCGTCAAAACTTGCACGCATCCTCCCATCCCATTTATTCATGGTCCTTGCTCACATCCGCCCGGGCTGCATCTCCCCAGTATCTGTCTTCTACAGGTCGTTTCGCATACGGATATTTTCTTTGCACCCTCCTCGACCTCCCGTGACATACTGTCAGCAATGGGAGCCGTCGTCCGAGAAGGAGCCGTTCTCGAGTGGTAGCACCGCCATGCCGGATGTGTAGATCCCCGGGATCGACACCATGACTACATATGTGCCGATCATAGTCGCCACCAAGACACGTAGATGCGGCGCGGTGGGCGCCCTGCACCATATGGCACACGCCCGCAGTTTGTACACCCTGCGCAGGTGGCATAGCGCGTATTGTGGCATGATGCCAAGGGGAGAAAGCGATGCCCGAACAGGGTCACAACCCCATTCCCCTTCCTCAACCCTTTGACCCTGAGTCTTTGCGATGCTCTCACTGGCAGCCCCGTAACTGGCTTCCCCCTGTCCTAACTCCCCCACACTCGGGCGCTCATAATGTCAAGGCTCGCAGTAGTCGCGCCCTTGTTGCTCCTTTCTGGCATTGCGGTGGCTCAAATGGATATTCCAAAGGCAGTTTGCAGCCAAACGTGGCAATGGGTGCGGCAAAGCAATTCCTGTTCGCAGACCTAGTTTTTAAAAAAGTCGATGTTTTCTTGGTCCAGACATCTAACTCTCTTGGTCGAAATCCGTGTCACGGTATAGTCGCAGTGTTCTTGATGGCAACATGTAACGGGGACTGTGAGTGATCTCCCTCGTACCACCTCGCGTCCTTACCTCCTATAGCGTTTTACATGTCGCCGCTCAAGCCGGGAGACTCGTACATTGGTCCCACTGGTGATGACGACCGTGACGGGGACTTGTGCAAGTGCAACACCGTCGTATATTCGCTTTTAAGTGCGTGCTTCGCTTGTCAGCAAGAGCCGTGGATTACGTACGTTTCATGACGTCCTCGAGCCGATTCTCCCTTGGCTTATCTGCTGTTAGCTGGTCTCAGTATTCGTTCAACTGCACAACAATTATACCTGCTTCGTCGTGAGTTGACTGTTGCTGCGTGTTGCAGTAGAGGATTTCCTGCTCTAGTCCTGACCCAGAAACTTCCCCTAGTTTCCCTAACCCTATTCCTTACGGAAAACATGTGCCCCAATGGGCTCTCCTTGATATCACTGTTTGTTGCTCAATTTTCTTCTTCAGCACGTACGTACCAACAGTACATCCCAGCTCAAAAACAACTGGAATAACAATACGTCGTTCGCCGTCCGCGGTAGGAATCTCCTTCCCCATTCGTCGCTTGGCCGTCTCATCGTGTTTGCCTCCCAGACTCCCATGAAATAACTGCTGGCACGGTAATACCACCTTCGGATGCCTCCTCAAAAAACAAAAATGGCACCGCCAACCCGTTTTTTCCCAACCCGTTTCCTCCCGACCCGCTTCCTCCCTACCCGTTCCCTCCCGACTCGTTGTCGAACGCGGGTGCTATCGCAGGGGGTGTCGTCGGTGGCGTTGCAGCAATCGCCGTTGCTGGTCTTGCAGTCTTCCTCTGGCTGCGAAGAAAGCGCTCGCAGGCCCCGTCCGCCGCGTTCGTGGTCGGTGCCCCCCCCCCCCCAGCCCATGGGTGAAGTCCGGCCGCCAGGGTCAGACGACGAAACACACGAGCCGTCGTCCATGCCTGAGACACCCGCCACACCTATGAAGCTCTACGTGCGTGTCTCTACTAGTACGCCTCCGTCTGAATGCGTGTATGTTCTCAAGACCCTCCTTTTTCTCCTTATCTACAGGACCTGAACGATCCAACCACATCCCCCGGGTTCCAAGGAGCAGGTCGGGTACACATAGAAGTCCCTGTCGCACCGTACAGCGGAAACACACTGGCCAACATACAAACTTCACCCCCACGGGGATATCACGGCTTGCCCATTGTCTGATCTCCACTACTTCTGTTGGACTAGCCCAGGATCTGGCAGGATAGCATCTACCGGCTTTTGTCTTCCCTTTCAGTCGTATTTTCAGCGGCGAAGTTTTCGGTGGGTAGCCAGAGCCGACTCTGGATAATGGTCAATTGGTTTCCTATCTTTACGTGATGTATTATACTGTACATTTTCCATATGCTAACTTATCGCCCTTGTATATTTCAGGGCTGGGATCAGGGCTGAGGTAGGATAGTGCCGCAGTCCTTTAACCACGTATAGAAAGTCTGTTTCTGCGGATGGTCAGGGCCCTGGACCCAATGATCAAACCACATACAGCGCCCATCAACACAGGAACAATTTACGATAAATAGGAAGTAATGTTCTGACCTGTTTGGGGGGAAAGGACCTCTGGACTTCTCTTGCAAGGGCCCTACTAGGGGTCAACCCCCCAGCGGCCTACACTTCAACAGTCGATGGAGGTATTATTCCTCAGCCAACCGACTGAGTTACTAGTAGATCGATCGGGCCAGATTAGGGGGACTGCCCCAGTCTCTTGGTGTTATCCTTTCCCGTCCCCAGGCACCTGGCAGTGCTTCATTTAAGCCTAGGGTCCTAGACCCATTATAGCCTATATATAGGCACGGACACAGAGTGTCCTGAGTCTCAGTGGCGGCACGGGAGTCCTCACTCTCCCATGAAAAAACCCGATATGATGACAAATACCCAAATGTGGTAAAGCGTCGGCTTGGCATCCCGATCCGCTGGCTATGATGAAATTGGGGTAACTCATCGGCTACGAGTGGCAGATGAGGTAAAGTGTCAGTTACAATTGGCATTCTGCTGGCTACTGTATGGTGGATATGACAGTGTGGAGTATATGCTATGAACACCGCAGGGCCCAGTTCCAAGGGCTAGCCAAGTGATGATCCCTTTTTAGCATCAAGTCATACTCGGCGTTCGCCGTTCACCACTCGGTTTGGTTTGCCAGTGGCGGTGGCGTTGAGCCATAGCATCACAGGTGATTTTTTTTGGAGATGTCTACTATTTCGAAACAGCTCTAATTGTGCACCTCTAACTGAGGCATAAAGACTCACAAGTCATCGACCACATGTTTCTCACTGGCAGCCCCGTAACTGGCCTCCCCCTGTCCCAACTCCCCCACACTAAGCGCTCATAATGTCAAGGCTCGCAATACTCGCGCCCTTGTTGCTCCTTTCTGGAATTGTGGTCGCTCAAATCGATGCTCCACAGGCAGTTTGCAGCCCAACGTTGCAATGGGTGCGGCAGAGCAATTTCTTTTCGCAGACCTAGTTTTTAAAAACGTCGATGCCTTCTTGGTCCAGACATCTAACTCTCTTGGTCAAAGTCCCTGTACAGTCGCAGCGTACTTGATGGCAACATGTAACGGGGGCTGTGAGTGATCTCCCCCGTACCACCTCACGTCCTTACCTCCCACAGCGTTTTACATGCCGCCGCTCGAGCCGGGAAACTCGTACCCTGGTCCTACTGGTGGAGACGACGGGGACTTGTGCAAGTGCAACACCGTGGTATATTCGCTTTTAAGTGCGTGCGATGCTTGCCAGCAAGAACCGTGGATTGAGTACGTTCCACGATATCCTCGGGCCGATTCAAGTTCTCCCTTGGCTTATCTGCTATTAGCTGGCTTGAGTATTCGTTGAACTGCACAAACGTTATGCCTGTGCCATCGTGAGTTGACTGTTGCGGTAGAGGATTTCCTGCTCTCGTCCTGACCTAGAAACCTCCCCCAGTTTCCCTAACCCTATTCCTTCCGGAACACGTGTGCCCCAATGGGCTCTCCTTGATGTCACCGTTTGTTGCTCGATTTTCTTCTTCAGCACGTACGTACCAACAGTACATCCCAGTTCGAAGACATCTGGAATAACGACACGTCGTTCGCCGTCGGCGGTAGGAATCTCCCTCCCCATTCGTCGCTTCACCATCTCATCATGTTGGCCTCCCAGACTTCCCTGAAATAACTCCTGGCATGGTAATACCACCCAACGGCGCGTATCCCGGGCCTCCCTCCACCCCCTATCCTTCAAGGCCTACCCAGAGTTCCTCGTCGAACGCGGGGGCCATCGCAGGGGGTGCCGTCGGTGGCGTTGCAGCAATCGCCGTTGCCAGTCTCGCAGTCTTCTTCTGGCTGCGAAGAAAGCGCCCGCAGGCCCCGTCCGCCGCGTTCGTGGTCGATGGCCCCCCCCAGCCTCTCATGGGTGAAGTCCGGCCGCCAGGATCAGACGACGGAACACACGGGCCGTCATCCATACATGAGACGCCCGCCTCACCTATGAAGCTCTACGTGCGTGTTTCTACGCCTCCGTCTCAACGCACGTATGTTTCTCAATACCCTCCCTTTTCTCCTCCTTATGTACAGGACCCGAAAGATCCAACCACATTCCCCGGTCAGGTACACACAGCAGTCCCTGTCGCACCGTACAGCGGCCACACAGTGGCCATCATGCAAACTCCACCCTCACAAGAATATCACGGCTTGCCCATTATCTGATCTCGCTACTTCCGTTGTACTAGCCCAGGACCTGGAAGGATAGCATCTACCGGTTTTTCTCTTCCCTTTCGGTCGTATTTTCAGCGGCGAGGTTTTCGGTGGGTAGCCAGAGCCGACTCTGGATAATGGTCAATTGGTTTCCTATCTTTTCGTGATGTATTATACTGTATATTCTCCATATGCCAACTTATCGCCCTTGTATATTTCAGGACTGAGGTCAGGGCTGAGGTAGGACAGTGCCGTAGTCCTTTAACCACGTACGGAAGGTCCGTTTCCGCGGAATCGACGCGGATGGTCAGGACCCTGGACTCAATGATCAAACCACATACAGCGCCCGTCGACACGGGGACAATTTACGATGAATAGGAAGTAATGTTCACACGCAGGGTCCAATGTGACCGTGATACCCTCAGGTCATTTCGCAGTCTTGTTCTCACTGGAGTGTTCTGGCAGAAAGATAACTCGGCACAATAGCATCGGCAAACCTGCATATAACTTTTTTTGACTTGTACGAGCTCGTACTAGCTCGTACTAGCTCGTACGAGCTGAAAAAGTATGAAAAGTCCGTAAGTTGAAAAGGAACCTAGATTCAACCAAAAGCTTGCTTGGTCATGTTGCCGGAAAGTAATTAAGTAGAAAAAAGTTGTGGAAAAGCCAAAACGAGCCGAAAGTTGGAAAGTAGCATGCAGGCCATTTTCAGAGAATCATGATAGACTTTATCAACGAAGTTCTGGGGGCACCTCTTCACTCTGAGCCCTCAAGCTGCAGATCGGTGCCCTGGTACTATATGCTCCGCGTGCATCATTACCAATGCACGCCCAATGTCCTCCTCTGTGCCACCCCCAAAGCCATCCTCATTCTCCTCCGAAATATTCCCACGAGCCTTGTATATCGCCACAGCCGCAGATGAGCCATGAAAGAGCGGCTTCTCAGATGACTCTATCGGTGTGCGTGCGTGCGGGCGGGCGGGCAATCTGCGGGCATGCGGGCGGGCATGCGTGTGGGCGTGCGCGCCCACATGAGTTGCAGGCGTGCGGGCGATCTGCGATTTGAGGCGGCATGGCGGTATCGCGGCTGCGTGGCGGTATGCAGCGTGGTCCAGCCCCTCCAACTCACAGTTGAAGCGAGGGAGGGGGGAGGGGGCTAAAGATAGTATTATTCATAAAACATAAAGTACAAGATATTTATCCTATTGTATTTATTAACATAATCCGGCATACGGGGGCTGCGTGAGTGGTCTCGGCAGTGTGCGTAAATGCGGGCGGGGTGCGTGGTGGGCGACCGGGCACGGGCGACGTGCGTGCATGCGAGTGATGTGCGGGCACACGGGCGGCGTGCAGGCACACGGGAAATGTGCCAGTGGGGGCGCGTGGGTGATATGATCATCGTCAGAGACTTTAGCAGGGAAGAAAACTACAAAAAAAAGAAAAACATGGCTAGAGCCCAACCCTTCTGTTCAAATCGGTCTCGTGTTTGCAGCAAGAGTGGGGGTTGGCCAGATGGAAAACAGACAGAACCCTCTCTATCTTGCATTTGTCGCGAGGGAGGGGCAACGGTTCGAAAACGAGAGGAATGCCGCCTCTCGTGAGGGTGTTGGCGGCGTCGATAGACGAAAATCCCTCTCTGTCTCACATTTGGAGCGAGAGAGGGGGGTGGTGGTGGGGAAATTTCCCTGACTTGTACTTGAGGGCCTTGAGGCGAGGGTGTCAGAAAAAACCGTAAACCCGCGGGTGAGGGTGCGGTAGTGGCTCGCACCCGCACCCGTGACTACCGTGACCGGAAAACCGCGGTGTTACCAATACCCGTGTAACTCCTTACACTTTATCCACTTTTTAACTTAAAGCCATTTCGGTACAATCATGAATGTGAACTTTTTTGCTTTTTCACTTATTTGTTTGCAATGTACAAAATAAGTCGAAAAGTTGAAAAGTTTATGCATAGTTTGCCGATGTACACATTGCTTTCACTACCGAGTGTCACCCTTCCGATGGTCACGATACTGTACTGAGCTGCTCACTAGCAGGTTCCCAAGCCGATTCGAGGCTGGCGGATATCGGAGAACGTGCATTATCCCGTAAACGCCGTGATGACCCGATGATCCCCCTCGGGCCGAGTGAGTGCCAGTGGCGCTGACTCCGTGACACTGCTTGATTCCGCTCCGTATAGACTCCGCCATAAATTTAGTCTATGATCAGGTCGGATCGGGCCGGATGGCTGGCCATAAAGATCTTCCATGTAACATACGCGATCATGTTCATTGAAAATATATCATTTCAATCGTTACCAGCATCATTCTCGTGTACATCTTCAATCCCTCTGAGTCGCGTGGCATAAATAGAGCCACAATCTGGGCGTTTTAAGGGCAGCATCGTGCACAATCCTCTCTCTAAGAATATCATCGTGGTCCAAGTTATCTTCTTCCTCGTCCTCGCCCTTCTTGTCCTCACCACTAGGCTCTTTGGTGTGCTCTTCGTCTTGCGGTTCATCAGTGCACAATTAGTAGTTTTCAATCACTCCTCACTGGCAACAGGTTGCAGATTGGGGTGACTCCCAACTCATCACCTGGTCGAGAGGTAAGACTGCGATTTTGGCAAATTAATCAAGACGTCTTATTTCACCAAGCCGTGCTACACACTACTCATATGGCTCCCCAAGAGCGCGGGCAACCGGCAGCCACCGGATATGGCCCTCCCACCTCGCGCACAAGGATATATTAAGCAAGCCATATCAAACCGGCTCTGTCGATCCCCGTGACGGTTAGACAACGTAGAATCCTCACTGATGTAAGGTGGGCGTTGCGCTCGGAACGAGCACTTCGGAGCGCCCATAACACCGATCCGAGCTATTTTCATCTGTTTGCACCGCCCCCGCCACGAAGTCGTCAGCTCGCAAATATCCTCCTCGCCGGAATGCTCTCAGCCCCGGGCCGGCCGGTGCTGAGTACTCCTGCTTAACAATCACAATCCCTTTCGTGCCTCGTTTACGTGTTAATCCCTTAATTTAAGAATTTCGACCCACTTCACTTAGACCACCGGTTCCTGAGTCTCCCTCGCCGTGTTACCCCTTTAGCCCCATCTGGACCCTCTCCTACTCGGCCGACATCGGACGCTTTCCCCCAACGCTCTCTTTCGTACCCTGTTTCGTGTTTCAATTGCTCAATTTGAAGACCCGATTACTTGACACGTACACGTCCTCCCCACCTCATTATTGACACTCCTCTTAATCTGCTTTCGTTCTAACTCGGTATATGACAGACACTACGCGTTCTGTACCTCTCTCCCTTCGTTACAACTGACATCTCTCATCGCGTGGGCAAGGCCTCTGGCTGTCACTATCGCTTTGCATTTCTAAACTTACTGCTTGCTCCGGACAGATAGATAAAACCGAGTGTAAGGTGAGGCTTTCCGTTGTGCTCGGAACACGACACTTCGGAGCGCCCGTGATGCCATAATCGTGAACTGAGACGCCCCTCCGTTCGCGGTTTGTCCCTCAACTTTGATGACGCTCTCCGAGACCTCCCTCGTCGAAGAGCTGCGTAACCCAGGAATTGTATAAAGACTAACTCGTACGCCCGTATATTTCCTTTCATCATTTTCATTCCCCATTGCTCCTAGCTGATCCTTATTACACTTTACTTGAGCGTCGCCGCCTCATCACTTCCCTTACAGGCCATTACCGCTCGTCCCATACGTCCTAGCTCGCTCTCTTTTGTCTCGACCAGCGTCGTTTACGCCACCAGAATGCTCGATCATCCCATCTCTTCCCCCAGCCTCTCTCGTGACCCAGCGCCCGACATCGTTATTCACCACGTCACCGCTTTTCCTGTCAGATTGCCTCATCCCCTATGCTACCAACCAGACCTTTCATATCAAACAGTCCTAGTATCACCTGAATCACGGCCATGTATTGGCGCGGACACATGTATTTAAGTACGACGGCAAGCCCTGATGTAGGGCAGTTCAGCTTTGTGAAATCGACTCACTCTGTTCTCGAAACGTCTCTGCGTGATCTGCTTTTCTCTTTTCCCTCTCTTTCTCCTCTTGGTTCTCGACGCACTAGCTTAGGCAATCGCGCCAACGTGTGCTACGGAACGGACTCATCGCCTCGCTCTTCTCCCTCCTCCAACTCCTCCAACTTCTTCTTCTCCTCTTCTGCTTCACTCTCCTCTGCTTCTTCGCTGCTGCTTCCGCCACGCCTACGCCATACCGAAGCTTCGACACTCCTACCTGCCCGACCTGTCCGCCTTGGTCTGACCAGGACGGTCCTGCGCTTTCACTCGGACTCGCGCGTGCGTTAGACGTGCGCACTTCACCGAGTCATGAACGATCAGAGACGCACGCACCTGTATCCAAACCTCCCGAAAGGCCTCCTAGAAGGCCAGCTCTCTGGAGCAATTCCCTGTCTTCCTGCTTTCTGCGTGAACCCTTCTGAGCCACCTCTCTTCATCTAGTCTGTCGACGCCGAACTGAGCCACCGCGCCGTCACGTGTAAACTTCTCGTTGAGACGTCTGTCTCGGATCTGCCCCAGGAACTCTCTAGCAACTTGCTCATGGACGCAGCCGGCTCGCCCTTATCTCAGCGGCTGTGTCTGGCGGAATCTGGTGGAAGTGGGAAGGCGTGGGCACCTGGGGGGCACTGGATGGGCACCAAGTCTTGTCACGACCCTGGGTCGGACCATGTCCGATATGCCGACACTATCGGTTTGACCAAAAGTGTCAATAGCCTGAGCTGTCAGACCAGTTACTGGTGTCACAGCCCACATGGCCCGGCACACGGGCCGGCAGTGGTTACCATTTTGGGAACACTAGCGAACATCGGATGTCTTTGACACCTCAGTCCGACACTTATGACACTAGTGTCGGTTTTGACCGACACCAACTTTCTTGAGACCAGTGTCGATGCGACCATGACAAGACTGCGTGCAGTGGGGGTTGGACACGGGCAATGCAATAATGCACGCTCATGGATACGTGATCGATACTTATATTTCGTTGCTTTGATACGTTAACCTTTGACCTTTTACTTAGGTTTCATCCCTTTTGTCTACCTGCTGACGGACAGCGCCATGTGCGCATCACCAGCGCTGCCGCAGCGTTATAACTTTGTACAGATTAGATCAAGCGCGACTGCGCTGGTCCTCGCCTGATCGGTCCGCGGGCCGAGGGGCCTACATATTCGTGTGTATGTTCACCTCCTCTTGCTTCACCTTTGTACGACGTGCCTAGCAATGGCCTCGTGCTCACTTTTGCTAGTTACGCCTCATTCATTCATCTCTTACTGCCCGCGCGATCACAGGTATCGCAATTATGCGTAGCGCAGGAGTCGCTTGATGGCGCTCCTGATAGGGCTCTGTCTGTTATGTACTTAGGACCAGTACACAGCACACTGGCAATCCATCCGTTGTTCTCGAAACGCCCCCGCGTGTGCCATCTAAGCCGTCTTCCTCACGCACTCACTCTTGCTTGTCCTCGCCTCGGCTCATCCCATTCTTGTCTTGTGCTCGTAGCGTTCCGCTGTGTGCCTTCGTCACCTCAGTTCGGATACTAGTGTCTTCCCCCCTCTTTCCGTTATATTAACCTTCTCTCTTCGAACTCACTGGGCCACAAGCCTATCGCTGCTTTCACGCCTCAAGCAGAGGCGCCCGTCGGAACAGTCCCGTTCACTGGATGACATTCCCACTAATTATTCACTACTCCCCACACACCCAATGACCGTCTTGGTGCGAGACGAAGCCCCTATTACATATTCTTTCACTAACTCTCCAATGCCGCAAGGGGGACAGAGGTCACATGATGAGGAAATCATGGGACAAGTAGTACATCTAGCGGATCTGTTGGGGTTGGGGTAACCTTGGGCTCTCCACCGTGGGGTGCAAATACGCTTGCGTGTAGTTTCATCAAACAAATGCGGGTGGCAAAGTCGCCTCAGTGTATGTATCTCAACTTCTTCCTAACTAGTGTACGAGAAATTCACGCAGGAGAAAAACATACAGATGCCTGCTATGATAGCCATACTGCCTCCAAATATGGGTAGGCCAATTATCCTCAACTTCTTACAGATCATCTTTAATCTTTTGCTAGGCGAGAGTTCCCCAGCCCACGCCGTGACCCATCGTTCCCCGCCCGTCCGGGCAGGTCCGGTGACCATGTAATGGCAGGTATCTCATTTCACGGGGCCCGAGGGCGCTTTCTTCGCAGCCAGAAGAAGATTGCGAGACCGGCAACGGCGATTGCTGCAACGCCACCGACGACACCCCCTGCGA
This sequence comes from Lactifluus subvellereus, assembly GCA_022496195.1. Classification (NCBI taxonomy): domain Eukaryota; kingdom Fungi; phylum Basidiomycota; class Agaricomycetes; order Russulales; family Russulaceae; genus Lactifluus; species Lactifluus subvellereus. The sequence goes on along the minus strand of WTXC01000124.1, from coordinate 63,402 downwards.
TGGCACCCGCGTTCGACGAGGAACTGTGGGTACGCGTTGGTGAAGGAATGGTATGGGTGGGGGTCGGAGTCGGGCTGGTGGAGGAGGCATTCGAAGATAGCATGCCAGGAGTTAGTTCAGGGAAGTCTGGGAGGCAAACGTGATGAGACGGCAAAGCGACGAATGGGGAAAGAGATTCCCACCGCCGATGGCGAACGACGTGGTGGTATTCCAATTGTCTTCGAGCTGGGATGTACTGTTGGTATACGTACGTGCTGAAAAAGAAAATTGAGCGACAAACTGTGACATCAAAGAGAGCCCAATAGGGTACATATGTTCCGGAAGGAATACGGTAAGGGAAACTGGGGGAAGTTTCTGGGTCAGGACCAGAGCAGGAAATCCTCTACCGCAATAGTCAACTCACGATGAAACAGGCGCAATTGTTGTGCAGTTGGACGAATACCGAGACCAGCTAATAGCAGATAAGCCAAGGGAGAATCGGCTCGAAGACGTCATGGAACGTACGCAATCCACTCTTGTTGCTGGCAAGCGTCGCACGCACTTAAAAGCGAATATACGACGGTGTTGCATTTGCACAAGTCCTTGGCGTCCGAGTCGTCATCACGAGCAGGACCATAGTACGAGTTATTCTGCTGGAGCGGCGGCATGGAAAACGCTGTGGGAGGTGAGGACGCGAGGTGGTACGAGGGAAATCACTCACAGCCTCCGCTACATGTTGCCATCAAGTGCGCTGCGACTACACACGGATTTTGACCAATAGAGTTAGACGTCTGGACCAAGAAAGCATCGACCTTTTTAAAAACTAGGTCTGCGAACAGAAGTTGCTTTGCCGCACCCATGACAACGTCGGGCCGCAATCTACAGTCGGAACATCGACTTTAGCGACCACAATGCCAGAAAGGAGCAAGAAGGGCGCGAGTATTGCGAGCCTTGACATTATGAGTGCCTAAGTGTGAGGGAGTTAGGACAGGGGGAGGCCAGCTACGGGGCTGAGAAACATGTGGTCTATGACTTGTGAGTCTTTATGCCTCAGTTAGAGCTGTACAATCACAGCTGTTTCGAAAATAGTAGACGTCTCCGAAAAAGATCACTTGTGGCGCTGTGGCTCAACGCCGCCGCCAAGCCAACCGAGTGCTGTTTGGAACAAGTACTATGACTTGATGCTATACTAGTAATGGCCTTTCTATATACCTTCCTCGGCAGGATCACCACTTGGCTAGCCCTTTGAACTGGGCCCTGCGGTGTTCACAGCATATACTCCACACAGCGTCATATTCATCATACAGTAACCAGCAAGATGTCAATTGTAGCTGACACTTTACCCCAGATGCCGATTTACCCCAATTTCATCATAGCCAGCGGATCGGGATGCCAAGTCGACGCTTTACCCAATTGGGGTATTTGCCATCATATCGGTTTTTTTCACAAATGTCTACGTATTACGGCGCACAAATGCCTATTATGGATATTGAATTTCTGCTCCGAAATCTGGAATCTATAATCATGGAATGATCTTTCAGTCCAAATAAACCGTTGAATTCAGGGCACGCCTCCGGCAGACTCGGAGGCGCCTACTTTAAGTGTCTCACTGTGACACTGTAACATCGGATCAGGCTGCCTCGTGTTCGAGTCGGACGATCACGACAACTATCGCGCCAACACACCAAATGTGGGGGAAGGTGAACGTCCTAAACCCAATACTAAAGCAAATGGTAGAGTATAACTTCAGCACACCTGGGACCACATGACCTAGTTGGGATTGTTGAGATTGAGTTCGCCCCTGTCCTGTCAGATGATCAGTCAATGATCATACTTAGACGGTCTCTATCATAATGGCAGCGTACTGTATGATCATACTTTCTGTACCTCAATCACACATTACTGTAATAGAATTTTTATTTATTTCTTGTACATACACATGACGGGATCAACACGACAATATGATAGTGTGAGTGCCAGTGCAACTACGCGATAGCATTGTGGGACCCGGAGGCCTGAGAAGAGACCGTGACGCTGAGGTGACAGTGCAGACCACTTCCGAGGATGATTAACATCACTGAGATTCCGACTGCGCTTCCCGGGCACTAAGATACCTTCAAGATCATCCTTGTGAATTGCAGGTTCCGTGTGCCCGCCGTCTCTCCCTGACACCGAACCGCCTCCAGCTAGTTGGCGACTTAGCGCACGCTGCTGTTGAAAAGACTGGACCATGATCCGCAACAAAGAAATTGATGCCAAATTGGCCATTGGAGAAGAGGCCGGGTTCAACCTGGTGGGTAATTGACCATGACCATCCTGCCGTGTCCGTGGTCGATGGCGCCAGCCCCCCATGGATGAAGTCCGGCCGCCAGGGTCAGACGACGGAACACACGGGCCGTCATCCATGCCTGAGACGCCCGCCTCACCTATGAAGCTCTACGTGCGTGTTTCTATGCCTCCGTCTCAATGCGTGTATGTTCTCAATACCCTCCCTTTTCTCCTCCTTATGTACAGGACCCGAACGATCCAACCACATTCCCTGGGCCCCAAGGAACAGGTCAGGTACGCACCGAAGTCCCTGTCGCACCGTACAGCGGAAACACCCTGGCCCACATACAAACATCACCCCCACCGGAATATCACAGCTTGCCCCCACTGTCTGATCTCGCTACTTTTGTTGGACTAGCCGTCTAGCCCAGGACCTGGCAGGATAGCATCTACCGGTTTTTGTCTTCCCTTTCAGTCGTGTTTTCAGCAGTAAGGTTCTCGGTGGGTAGCCAGAGCCGACTCTGGATCACGGCCAATTGGTTTCCTATCCTTACGTGATGTATTGTACTGTACGTTCTCCATATGCTAACTTACCGCCCTTGTATATTTCAGGGCTGAGGTCAGGGCTGAGGTAGGACAGTGCCGTAGTCCTTTAACCACGTACGGAGAGTCCGCATGCGCGCATCGCCTCGCTCGTTTCCGCGGATGGTCAGGACCCTGGACCCAATGATCAAACCACATACAGCGCCCGTCAACACGGGGACAATTTACGATGAATAGGAAGTAATGTTCACACGCACGGTCCAATGTGAGCGTGATACCGATCACCGCAATCAGGCATGATCATGTCGGATCGGGCCGGATGGCTGACTGACAATAAGATCTTGCATGTAACGTACGCGATCATGTTCACTGAACTAGTATCATTCTCGTGTGCATCTTCAATCCCTCTGAGTTGTATGGCCTAAATAGAGCCACAATCCGGTCGTTTTAAGGACAGCATCGTGCACAAACCTTCTTCTCTAAGAATATCATCGTGGTCCAAGTTATCTTCTTCCTCATCCTCGTCCTCACCACTGGCACGAGGCTCTTTGGCGTGCTCTTTGTCTTGCGGTTCATCAGTTTACCCTTATTAGTTTGCAATCACTCCTCAACAGGTAACAGGTTGCAGATTGGGGTGACTTCTGACTCATTACCTGGTCGAAAGGTAAGATTGCGATTTTGGCAAATTAATCCAGACGTCTTATCTCTCCAAGCCGTAGTACACACCACTCAAATGGCCCCCAAGAGCGCGGGCCGCCTACAGCCACCGGATACGGCTCTCCCACCTCGCGCACAAGGATAGGTTAAGCAAGCCATGCTAAGCCGGCTCTCTCGACCCCCGTTAGACGACATAGAATCCTCAGTGATGTAAGTGGTAGTGTCGAAACTGAGGGATAACGAGGACTTGCAGCGGAGCGCTACAAGCACTAGACACGAGTGAACGAGATGAGGCGAGGATGAGTGACAAAGAGGACACAAGGAAGATAGCTTAGTGACGGCACACGCGGGGTGTTTCGAGAACAACAGGATGAATTGCCAGTGCACTGTGCACTGGCCTTAAATACAGCAAGTCAGAGTCCTGTTGGGAGCACCATCAGGCGACTCCCACACACACATATATCGATCGCGCAGTCAATAAGAGACGAATAAACGAATGGTAACCATGAAATGCGTGCATGAGGCCCTTGCCGCAAGGCACGTCGCGCGATGGTGAAGCAGAAAGTAAACGTACACATGAAACTGTCTATCCCTCGGCCCGCGGACCGATCAGGCGAGGACCAACGCAGTCGCGTTTGATCTAATCAGTAAGGTATATGGCTGCGGGCGCACAGACCACTGCCCGTCAGCAGGTGCACAAGACAGATGAAACCTAAGCAACAAGGGTTCAAAAGAGTCAATGTATCAAGGCAACAAGATATAAAGTAGAATCACGTATCCATGTGTGTGTTGAAGTGCGTACGTCTAACGCATGCGCGAGTCCAAGAGAATAGCACAGGACCATCCTGGTCAGACCAAGGCGGACAGGTTGGGCAGATAGAGGTGTCGACGCTTCAGATGGCGGAGGTGTGGCGAAGGTAGCAGTCGGAGAGATGGTGGAGAGCGAAGCTAAGGAGGAGGATGAGGACGAGGACGAGGACGAGGATGAGAGGGTGGAGCAGGGGCGAGGCGATTGGACCGGTCCGGAGCACACATTGGCACGATTGCCTAAGCTAGTGCGTCGAGAACCGAGAGGGAAAGACAGGGGGAAGAGAGAAGAAAGAGAGAAGCAGATCACGCGGAGATGTTTCAAGAACAGGGGTGAGTCGATTTCACAGGACTGAACTGCCCTACATCAGGGCTTTCGTCGTACTTAAGTGCATGTGTCTGCACCAATACATGGCCGTGATGGAGCTGAACTAGGACTGGTGGATCTAGAAAAGGGAGGAAGTCTGGTTGGTAGCATAGGGGATGAGGCAGACTGACAGGAAAAGTGGCGACGTGGTGAAAATAACGACGTCGGGCGCTGGGTAACGAGAGAGGCTGGGGGAGAGATGGATCAAATCGAGCATTCTGGTGGTGTCGAACGACGCCGGCGAGACAAAGAGAGTGAGCTAGGACGTATGGGACGAATGGTAATGGCCTGTAAGGGAAGTGGTGAGGCAGTGACACTCAAGTAAAGTGTAATAAGGATCAACTAGGAGCAATGGGGAATGAAAGTAAGGAAGGAAAGGATACGGGCGTACGAGTTAGTCTTTATACAGTTTTTGGTTTACGCAGCTCTTCGATGAGGGAGGTCTCGGAGAGCGTCGTCGAAGTTGAGGGACAAACCGCAAACGGAGGAGCGTCTCAGTTCTCGATTTTGCCAGTGGTATCACGGGCGCTCCGAAGTGTCGTGTTCCGAGCACAACGGAAAGCCTCACCTTACAGCGTGTAGCACACCCGATCATCATACCGTGCGCGGACACGCTCCAGGCGTGTCCGCATCCTACTCCCACCGCACAAGCTCAACCCAGGTGCACCCTCAGTGCCCCCCAGGTGCCCGTGCCTTCCCACTACCTCCGAAATCCGCCAAGTGGGCGTTGCGCTCGGAACGAGCACTTCGGAGCGCCCATAACACCGATTCGAGCCATTTTCATCTGCTTACACCGCTCCAGCCACGAAGTCGTCACCGCCCAAATCTCCTCCTCTTCAGCCCGGCCGGTGCTGCTCCTGCTTAACAATCCCTTTCGTACCTCGCTTACGTGTTAATCCCTTAATTCAAGAGTTTTCACCCACTTCACTTGGACCACCGGTTCTTCCCTCGCCGTGTTACCCCTTAAGCCCCATCTAGACCCTCTCCTACTTGGTAGAAATCGGACGCTTTCCCCCAACGCTCCCTTTCGTACCCTGTTTCGTGTTTCAATTGCTCAATTTAAAGATCCGGTTACTTTACATGGCCTACCCATCCTCCCTACCTCATTACTGACACTCCTCTTAATCTGCTTTCGTTCTAACTCGGTATATGACAGACAGCATTCGTTCTATACCTCTTTCACTTCGTTATGACTGACTTCCCTCATCGCGTGGGCAAGGCCCCCGGCTGTCACTATCGTTTTTCATTTCTAAACTTACTGCTTGCTCCGGACAGATAGATAAAATAGAGTCCTGATTGATCAGAGACGCACGTACCTCAGGCTGTATATAAACCTCCCAAAAGGCCTCCTGGAAGGCCAGTTCTCTTCCGGAGCAATTCCCTCTCTTCTTGCTTCCTGTGTGAACCTTTATAAGCCACCCCTCTCCATCTACTAGGTCACGCGTCTTGAAAATTTCTCGTGCCTCGGATCTGCTCCAGGAGCTCTCTGGCAACTTGCTCATCGACGCGGCCGGCTCACCCTGGTCTCAGCGGCTGTGTCCTCCCCCTTCTTGACTCTTTCCGGTATCTAAACCTTTCTCTCCTCAAACTCACTGGCCTGGTAACCATCGCGCTACAATGACAAACCTATCGCCGTTCAAGTTTTCACTCCTCAAGCAGAGGCACCTGTCGGAATAGTCCCGTCCACTGGATGACTTTCCTACTAGTTGTTCACTCCGTCCTCCCCACACACCCAATGACCGTCTTGACTTGTTGGTGCGAGACGAGGCCTCTATCACGGATTCAGGTCAGGCATTGGCGGGAGAATACCGTCGACATCACGAAGACTTCTCCGTCAGCCTCGGATTGCTCCTTTCTTCATATAGTGAATGCTTCCCACGGCCGTTGGAATGGGGCAGAGGTCACATGATGAGGAAATCACGGGACAAGTTCATGGAGGACGACGACTCCCTGGGGTGCGACCCCTCTCCGTAGGTGCAAATGCCCTTGCGTGTAGCTTCATCAAGGACCTCATAGCGTATATATCTCAACACCTCCCTACTGAGGTTCGAGAAATTCGCGCAGGAGAAAAACATACAGCTGCTTTCTATACTTCCAACTGAAAGATGTGTAGGCCAACTATCCTCAACGTCTGATAGATCACTTTTAAAACTTTTGCTAGGGGTATCCCACGTTTCGCCCGTGGCAGGATGGCCATGGTCAATTACCCACCTGGTTTAACCCGGCCTCTTTTCCAATGGCCAACTTGGCATTAATTTCCTTGTCATCCATGTCTTCCTGCCGATCATGGTCCACAGCAACGTGCGCCGGCTAATTGGAAGCGGTTCGAATCCAGCAAGAGACGGTGGACACACGGAACTTACAATTCACAAGGGTGATCCCGAAGGTATCCTAGTGCCCGGGAAGCGCAGTCGGAATCTCAGTCACGGTGATGTTACAGTAATTGTCCTCGGACGTGGTCTGCACTCTCACCTCAGCGTCTCTTCTCAGGCCTCCGGGTCCCGCAATGCCATCGCGTAGTTGCGCTCACATTATTATGTTGTCGTGTTGATCCCGCATGTGATATGTACAAGAAATGAATAAATTTTCAATTCTATTACAGTAATGTGTGATTGAGGTACTGTACTGTACAGAAAGTATGATCATACAGTACGCTGCCATTATGATAAAGACAGCTTAAATTGACTGATCATCTGACAGGACACGGGCGAACTCAATCCCACCAATCCCAAGCTAGTGGACCCAGGTGTGCTGATGCTGCTCTACCATTTGCTTTATTGGGTTTAGGACGTTCCCCGGGCCCTTCCCCCAGATTTGGTGTGTTGGCGCGATAGCTGTCGTGATCGTCGACTCGACTTGAACACGAGGCAGCCTGATCCGGTGCGCCTTTGCCGGAGGCGGAATTTTGCGAAGTTTGCCCTGAAGTGGCCCCAGGATCAACTCCAGATTTCGGAACGAGAAAATTAATATCCATAATAGGCACGTTGGCCCCGTAATAGGTGATGACAAATACCCCAATTGGGTAAAGTGTCAGCCACAATTGGCATCTTGTGGCCAACACCGTGTGGGGTATATGCTATGAACACCGGAGGGCCCAGTTCCAAGGGCTAGCCAAGTGATGATCCTACCGAGAAAGGTATAGCATCAAGTCATACTCGTTCCAAACAGCACTCTATTTGGCTTGGCCTGGCGTTCAGCCACAGCACCACAAGCGATTTAGCTCTAATTGTGCAGCTCTAACTGAGGCATAAAGACTCACAAGTCATTGACCACATGTTTCTCAGCCCCGTCACTGGCCTCCCCCTGTCCCAACTCCCCCACACTTAGGCGCTTATCATGTCAAGGCTCGCAATACTCGCGCCCTTCAAGTTGTTGCTCCTTTCTGGCATTGTGGTCGCTCAAATCGATGCTCCAGATTGCAGTCAAACGTGGCAATGGGTGCAGCAAAGCAATTTCTTTTCGCAGACCTAGTCTTTAACAAAGTCGATGCTTTCTTGGTCCAGACATTTAACTCTCTTGGTCAAAATCCTTGTCTAGTCTCAGCGTACTGTTGGCAACTTGTAGTGGGGGCAGTGAGTGATCTCCCTCGTACCACCTCGCGTCCTTACCTCCCACAGTGTGGTCCATTTCGCCACTCTCCCCGGGGTCCTGGTACACTGTTTTCGTCGACGACTGGAACTTGTGCCTGTGCAACACCATGACATATTCGCTTTTAAGTGCGTGCGGCGCTTGCCAGCAAGACACGTGGACTACGTACGTTCCATGACATCCTCGAGCCGATTCTCCCTTGGCTTATCTGCTATTAGCTGGTCTCAGTATTCGTTCAACTGCACAAATAAAATGCCTGTTTCATCGTGAGTTGACTGTTGCAGTGAGGATTTCCTGCCCTGGTCTTGACCCAGAAACATCCCCCAGTTTCCCTAATCCTGTTCCTTCCGGAATACGTGTGCCCCAATGGGCTTTCCTTGATGTCACAGTTTGTTGCTCAATTTTCTTTTTCAGCTCGTACGTACCAACAGTACATCCCAGCTCGAAAACGACTGGAATAACACCAAGTCGTTCGCTGTCGGTGGTAGGAATCTCTTTCCCCATTCGTCGCTTGGCCGTCTTATCACGTTTGCCTCCCAGACTCCCCTGAAGTAACTCCTGGCATGGTAATATCACCTTCGAATGACTCCTCCATCAGTCCGACTCCGACTCCCCCTACCGCTCCTTCCCCAACCCCTACCCACAGTTCCTCGTCGAACGCGGGTGCGATCGCAGGGGGTGCCGTCGGTGGCGTTGCAGCAATCGCCGTTGCTGGTCTCGCAATCTTCTTCTGGCTGCCAAGAAAGCGCCTGCAGGGCCCGTCCACCGCGAGAGTGATCGATGGCGCGCCCCAGCCCCTCATGGGCGAAGTCCGGCCGCTAGGGTCAGACGACGGAACATACGTGCCGTCATCCATGCCTGGGACGCCCGCCTCATCTACGATGCTCTACGTGCGTGTTTCTACGCCTCCGTCTCAATGCGTGTATGTTCTCAATACCCTCCCTTTCCTCCTCCTTATGTACAGGACCCGAACGATCCGACCACATTCTCCAGGTTCCAAGGAGCAGGTCAGGTACGCACAGAAGTCCCTGTCACACCGTACAGCGGAAACACACAGGCCAACCTATAAACTTCACCCCCACCGGAACATCACAGCTTGCCCATTGTCTGATCTCGCTACTTCTGTTGGACTAGCCCAGGATCTGGCAGGATAGTACCTACCAGTTTTTGTCTTCCCTTTCGGTCGTGTTTTCAGCAGCAAGGTTTTCGGTGGGTAGCCAGAGCCGACTCTGGATAATGGTCAAATGGTTTCCTATCTTTACATGATGTATTATACTGTACATTCTTCATATGCTAACTTATCGCCCTTGTATATTTCAGGGCTAAGGTCAGGGCTGAGGTAGGACAGTGCCGTAGTCCTTTAACCACGTACGGAGAGTCCGCATGCGCGCATCGCATTGATCGTTTCCGCGGGTGGTTAGGACCCTGGACCCAATGGTTAAACCACATACAGCGCCCGTCAACACGGGAACAATTTTATGATGCACAGGGAGTAATGTTCACACGACACACGCACGGTCTAATGTGAGCGTGATACCCTCAGGTCATTACGCAGTCTTGTTCTCAATGGAGTGCTCTGGCAGAGAGATAACCTGGTCCAGTGGACATTACATTTACTACTAGTACAGAGTGTCGCCCTCTCGATGGTCACAGTACTGTACTGGGCTGATCACTAGCAGGTTCCCAAGCTGATTCGAAGCTAGCGGCTAGCGGAGGCCATGCATTATCCCGTAGTAAACGCTGTGCCTGACCTGATGATTGACATGGCAGGGGCTCCCCCTCGGGTTGAGTGAGTAGACGCCGACTCGGGGACACTGCTTGATTCCGCTCCGTGTAGACTCCGCCATAAACTTACAGCAGTTTTCAGTGCGATTTTTTTTTTAAATCTGAATTTGTATTCTGTGGCACATATAACTTGGTACAGAGGCGGTCCGAGTCACATATGTGCGCTACGTATTATGCTCAGGCATGTGTGTTATGGAATACGAGCCAGAACAAGCTGGCTATCGGCAGCAGTAGATTGTACTCAGCTGGCATCACTCTCGCCGTGCATCCTTCAATCCTTTTGAGTCACGCGGCCTAAATAGAGCCACAACCTGAATCCGGTGTCGTTTTAAGGACAGCATCTTGCACAATCCTTCTTCTCTGAGAATATCATCGTGTTATCTCCTTCCTCATCCTCGTCCTCGTCCTCACCAGAGTCACCACCAGGCTCTTCGGTGTGTTCTTCGTCTTGCGGTTCATCAGCACACCACTAGTAGTTTGTAATCACTCCTCAATAGGTTGCAGGTTGGGGTGACTTCCAACTCATTGCCTAGTCGAAAGAGAAGACTCCGCGATTTGGGAAAATTAATCAAGACGCTTACACTGGCAGGTGCGTACCCTCGTTTCACCAAGCCGTAGTACACACCACTCATATGGCTCCCAAGAGCGCGGGCAACTGGCAGCCACCGGATACGGCTCTCCCACCTCGCGCACAAGGATATGTTAAGCAAGCAATGCTAAGCCGGCTCACTCGACCCCCGTTAGCAACGTAGAAACCTCGTTGATGTAAGGTGGGCGTTGCGCTCGGAACGAGCACTTCGGAGCGCCCATAACACCGATCCGAGCCATTTTCATCTGCTTGCACCGCCCCCGCCACGAAGTCGTCAGCGCGCAAATTTCCTCCTCGTCGGAATTGTCTCAACCAGGCCGGTGCTGACTACTCCTGCTTAACAATCCCTTTCGTGCCTCGTTTACGTCTTAATCCCTTAATTTAAGAATTTGGACCACTGGTTCTCCCCTCTCCGTGTTACCGCAACAAATCTCTACATTCCCTCATTCTAGTTCCGCTCTAACCCACCTATGCCCGACAGACACAGATCGTCAGCGGTTAGCCCTTCGTACCCCCTCCTTGCCATGCGGTCAAGTAGCAATGTCCATTCCCTTTTGACTTCGCTTCGCCCTCCACCGCGTCCACCCATCAGTAGTTTCTATTATCTCGTTTCGTTCCGAAATCGCTTCTACTCCTCGTTTACAGATAGGCTAGATACCAACTTGAGAACTTTCGTAGCTATATAAACCTTAGAATGGCCTCGAAGGAAGCGTCCATCTGAAACAACCTTTCCTCCTCTTTCTTCTGCGGGAACTTCTTCTCAGTCTAAGCTTTTTCTTGTTTCAATCCCTCTACGCCTTGCCTCTCGACGCCCAATCGAGCCACCGCGCCGGCAAGCGTCTTGAAATCTTCGCGTCAGCAAGTCCGTTTCTTCTCTGCTCTGGAACCTCTCTCACTTCTTGATCGTGGACGCGGCCGCCCCACTCTTGTCTTGATGGTCGTCCTCCCTTTTCTCTGTCATCTTTAATTTTCTCGAACTCACCGGCGCGCCATCTCGCGCCGCACTACACTGAGGTCCGTGCCATGCACTGGCACTTTGGCGGCCGTCCTCTGAACCCCATCCTTTTCCCTTTTCGTGGTATAAGAGATCAAGTTCAACCATTGCCTGGATCAGAATCAGAGCAGACGTTAACGATAACTGCAGTCTCAGTTCCACCACGGCAAGGGGGGACGATGACTCGCAGGAATGGCTCCGCACGCTTCGAGGCCCTTGTATGGCATTTTAGCGTCAGGGTTGGCAAGCGGACTCATGAAGGCTCCTCAAGAACGGGTAGCGGTCCTGAGACTAGGAATGCCAGTCGTAAGGGGAGTCGTAGCTGGCCATCATCACGAGACATGAACTCTGCTAATATGTCTTCGGTATTGCGATAGTCGGGGGCACTAAGGCTTGGAAGACGAAAGTGCAGTGAGGGATAGTGTTTGCAAGGTGAGTAAGTCGCCCACTGGCATAGCCCGACAAGGCCATTTTGGTTGCACTTACGCTCGGCTAGAACCACGTCTAACAGGATTACAGCAGGAGTCCTCAGGGATTCAGCTTGAAAAGGTATAGGTTCGACAACCTTTAGGGGTCGACTACTGAGCTAGTTCTAGCATGATCTAGAGAATTTGAAGAAACGTACCTGCACCCTCGGCCTTGGGGAGAGTCATCCTCAGTGTTCGTTCGCGTTCGTGTTTCCTTTCCTTCACCTTCGCAACCGGGCTTTTATGCTACGACGCCTACGCATGTTGCGTGAAACTCGCCGTCCATGTTTAAAAGCGTACCTTCGCTTTCTTCTTTATGGCAACGAGGACGAGAAACAACGTCGACGGAACTGCGCATATAGTTAGGCCTTTGCACAGCGATAAGAACATCGTTGAACCAGTGACTTCGCCAGGCGTATTCAGGCCCAATGGTATGACTCATCAGACCCCTGCATCTTCGCGTATTATTCAATAACTAGCCCACAACAGGCCAGCTTGTTTGCCTCAGCCGTGCACCACCTCGCATAGTCCGGATTCCCCTTCATGAGCTGACCTCCTGCCCTTCAACACCTCGTACGGCAGATTCTATCGCGAGACTCTTTCAATCCCCTGCTCTCATCTCCGATGCAGTGCGACGGCTCGTGCTCATTCCGCGGGACTCATGCGTCTACGGTGGCGATACTCAACGCGGAGAACATGGGGCCAATATTTTGCATATCGTGATGTAAGGTTGGCATGCCCGCTGCGCTTAGAATGAGCACTTCAGAGCACCCTCGACACTGATCCGAGCCAATCTTATCTGCTTGCATTGCTCTCTCGACAACTCGTCAACGCGCTAATCGTCTCCCCCCTGAAGCCCCATCTGGACCCTCTCCTACTCGGCCGACATCGGACGCTTTCCCCCAACGATCCGTTTCGTACCTTTCATGTTTCAATTGCTCAATTTGAAGACCCGATTATTTACACGGCCTACCCATCTCCCCACCTCATTACTGACACACCTCTTAATCTGCTTCGTTCTAACTCGGTATATGACAGACACTATTCTTTCTGTACCTCTCTCCCTTCATTACGACTGACATCACTCGTTGCGTGGGCAAAGCCCCCGGCTGTCACCATCGCTTTGCATTTCTAAACTTACTGCTTGCTGCTGACAGATACTAGATAAAACAGAGTCCTGATCGATCAGAGACGCACGCACCTGTATATAAACCTCCCAAAAGGCATGGCCAGCTCTCTTCTGGAGCAATTCCCTGTCTTCCTACTTCCTGCGTGAACCTTTCAAAGTCACCTCTCTTCATCTAGTCTGTCGACGCCGAAGCGAGCCACCGCGCTGTCACATATCTTGAAAACTTGTCTCAGCGGCTGTGTCTTCCCCCCTCTTTCCGTTATCTTAAGCTTTCTCTCCTCGAACTCACTGGCCCACAAAGCTATCGCTGCTTTCACGGCTCAAGCAGACGCGCCCGTCGGAACGGTCCCATCCACCGGATGACATTCCCACTGAATTATTCACTCCTCCCCACACACCTAATGACGTCTTGGTGTGAGATGAAGCCCCTATCACAGATTCAGGTCAGGAATTGGCGGGGGAATATCGTCGATATCACGAAGACTTCTCGTCAGTCTCGGATTGCTCCTTTCCTCATATAGCGAATGTTCCCCAAGTCGTTGGAATCGAGTAAGGGACAGAGGCCACATGACAAGGAAATCACGGGAAAAGTAGTACACGGAGGACGACTCCGAGTCCTTGGGGGTGCGACCCTTCTCTCCACCGTGAGGTGCAAACGGTCTTGCGTGTGGCTTCATCAAACAGATGTGGGTGGTAAAATGGCCTCGTAGTGTATTTATCTCAACTTGTTCCTAACTAAGGTACGAGAAATTCGCGCAGGAGAAAAACATACAGATGCTTTCTATGATAGCCATCCTGCTTCCAAAGATGCGTAGGCCAACTATGCTCAGCTTCTTATAGATCACTCTTAATCTTTTGCTAGGCGAGAATTCTCCACTGCAGCCCACGCCGTGACCCACCGTTCCCCGCCTGTCCGGCAACCACGTAATGGCGGGGATCGCACATTTTACCCGTGGCAGGATGGCCATGGTCGATCACCCACCTAGTTGAACCCGGCCTCTTCTCCAATGGCCAATTTGGCATCAATTTCCTTGTCATCCATGTCTTCCCGCGGATCATGGTCCAGCCTTTTCAACAGAAACGTGTGCCAGCTAATTGGAAGCGGTTCGGATCCAGCGAGAGACGGTGGGCACACGGAACCTGCAATTCACAAGGGTGATCCCGAAGGCATCCTAGTGCCCGGGAAGCACAGTCAGGATCTCAGTGATGTTAATTATCCTCGGACGCGGTCTGCACTCTCGCCTCAGCGTCACTTCTCAGGCCTCCGGGTCCCGCAATGCTATCGCGTAGTAGTTGCACTCACACTATCATATTGTCGTGTTAATCCCGCATGTCATGTGTATGTACAGTACAGTACAAGAAATAAATAAAAATGTTTTAGAGTGCGTCCGGCACTCTTTTCGCGTGCGAAAACTTCCGCGCGAAATCTCTGTCTTGCAGCTGCAAGACAGAGATTGTGTTTTCTCAAATAGAGATTTTGCTGTATCCTCCGTACACCCACTCTGTCGCATTTTTGTCTATATCCCACTTTTCTGACTTGGAGCTGTCACGCCTGAGTCACTCTGAGTTATGACACCTGCCAGTGAGGACCTCTCCATCCATCTAATCGAAGTTGCAGCAGTTGCTGGGCTACTTCTTGCCACTACAGCAGCATCTGCACTCGCCTATGCCTCTCGCTTTGACAAAGAGCCCCAGCACACATGTGTGAGTCAGAGATGTATCAATGAACTCCTCAATGGGCATGATGCTAGTGGCTTCATCATTATGGGACAACATTGTTGATGTCTTGACCTTATCTCTTTTTCATTTCCAAAACATGCCAACGGACTAGAGTGAATCTGGTACTGGCAGCAGTACACAGTAGGGAAGGCAGTACCGTACGAGTCGGTACGCCGACGGACTCGGAGGGCGGAGTCGGATGGACGGCCCACCCTCCCGAGGATAGGGTCACAGCCTGAGTAACGTGTGCGGTTGCGATTTCAAAAATAAAAACAGGTCCGGACCTGTTTTTTTTTTGGCAGGGCAATCTCAATCTCAAATCACAATCGCAACCGAGAAAAGGTACTCTCGAACAGTCACTTTGCTGTGCGCGGAATTTTGAGGTTGTGATTTTTTTTTTGGCTGATGCCGCGTGCGGCAAACTCGTCCCCGGACGCACTCTTATATTTTCAATTCTATTACTGTAGTGTGTGGTTGTGAAGAAAGTACGATCATGTCTGATCATCAACTGATCATCTGGTCATAAATAGTAGGCGAACTCGATCCCAGCAATCCCAACCTAGGTCACGGTCATGTGGCTGGGGGGTGATGGGAATGATGGACATGCTTGACACTGGCATGATCAGGCCTGATCATGCGCAATAACCTTTTTGCAACGTTGCTGATGCTGATGCTATCTCTATCTATTTGCTTTATTGGGTTTAGGACGTTCACCTTCTCCGGTGCTACAGTGTGGAACTTAAAGTAGGCGCCTCTGCCAGAGGCGGTGGGGATCATTCCATGATGACAGAGGCATTCCAGATTTCAGAGCGAGAAAATTAATAATATCCATAATAGGCATATATACGCGGTAAGAAATGATGACAATACCCCAATTGGGTAAAGTGTCAGCCACAATTGGCATCCTTCCTGGTGGCTAACACCGTGTGGGGTATATGCTATCAACACCGCAGAGCCTGAGCCCGAGAAAGGTATAGGATCAACTCATACTCGTTCCAGACAGCACTCGGCTTGGCCTGGTGTTCAGCCACAGCACTACAAATGATTTTTTTCGGAGCCGTCTACCTATTTTTCGAAACAGCTCTAATTGTGCAGCTCTAACTGAGGCATAAAGACTCACAAGTCATTGACCACATGTTTCTCAGCCCCGTCACTGGCCTCCCCCTGTCCCAACTCCCCCACACTTAGGCGCTTATCATGTCAAGGCTCGCAATACTCGCGCCCTTCAAGTTGTTGCTCCTTTCTGGCATTGTGGTCGCTCAAATCTCCGCTCCAGATTGCGTTCCAACGTCACAGTTGCAATGGGTGCGGCAAAGCATTTTCTTTTCGCAGACCTACTTTTTAAAAATGTCGATGCTTTCTTGGTCTAGTCATATAACTCTCTTGATCAAAATCCGTGTTTAGTCACAGCGTACTTGTTGTCAACATGTCTCGGGGGCTGTGAGTGATCTCCCTCATACCACCTCGCGTCCTTACCTCCCACAGCGGACTCCGTTCAGCCGCTCGGCCTGGGAGAGTGGTACACTATTCTAGACGGCGGGAACTTGTGCCTGTGCAACACCGTCGCATATTCGCTTTATAGTGCATGCGGCGCTTGCCAGCAAGCCACGTGGACTACGTACGTTCCATGACATCCTCGAGCCGATTCTCCCTTGGCTTATCTGCTATTAGCTGGTCTGAGTATTCGACCAACTGCACAAATAAAATGCCTGTTTCATCGTGAGTTTACTGTTGCGGTGGAGGATTTCCCCTGGTCTTGACCTAGAAACTTCCCCCAGTTTCCCTTACCCGTTCCTTACGGAACACGTGTGCCTCAATGGGCTCTCCTTGATGTCACAGTTTGTTGCTCAATTTTCTTTTTCAGCACGTACGTATACCAACAGTACATCCCAGCTCGAAAACAAATGGAATTACACCAAGTCGCGCGCTGTCGGCGGTGGGAATCTCGTTCCCCATTCGTCGCTTGGCCGTCTCATCACGTTTGCCTCCCAGACTCCCCTGAACTAAATCCTGGCATGGCAATATCACCTCCGACCAGCCCGACTCCGACTCCCACCCCTACCACTCCTTCCCCAACGCCTACCCCCAGTCCCTCGTCGAAAACGGGCGCCATCGCAGGGGGTGTCGTCGGTGGCGTTGCAGCAATCGCCGTTGCCGGTCTCGCAACCTTCTTCTGGCTGCGAAGAAAGCGCCCGCAGGGCCCGTCCGCCGTGTTCGTGGTCGATGGCGTCCCCCAACCCCTCATGGGTGAAGTCTGGCCGCCAGGGTCAAACAACGGAACACACGGGCCGTCATCCATGCCTGAGACTCCCGCCTCACCTATGATGCTCTACGTGCGTGTTTCTACGCCTCCGTCTCAATGCGTGTATGTTCTCAATACCCTCCCGTTTCTCCTCCCTATGTACAGCACCCGAACGATCCAACCACATTACCCGGGTTCCAAGGAACCGGTCAGGTACGCACAGAAGTCCCTGTCACACCGTACAGCGGAAACACACAGGCCAACATACAAACATCACCCCCACCGGAATATCACGGCTTGCTCACTGTCTGATCTCGTTACTTCTGTTGGACTAGCCCAGGATCTGGCAGGATAGTATTTACCGGTTTTTCTCTTTCCTTTCAGTCGTGTTTTCAGCAGCAAGGTTTTCGGTGGGTAGCCAGAGCCGACTCTGGATAATGGTCAATTGGTTTCCTATCTTTACGTGATGTATTGTACTGTACATTCTCCATATGCTAACTTATCGCCCTTGTATATTTCAGGGCTGAGGTCAGGGCTGAGATAGGACAGTGCCGTAGTCCCTTAACCACGTACGGAGAGTCCACATGCGCGCATCGCACCGATCGTTTCTGCGGATGGTCAGAACCCTGGACCCAATGATCAAACTACATACAACGCCCGTCAACACGGGGACAATTTACGATGAATATGAAAGTAATGTTCACACGCACGGTCCAATGTGAGCGTGATACCCTCAGGTCATTACGCAGTCTTGTTCTCAATGGAGTGCTCTGGTAGAAAGATGACTCGGCATAGCGCACCTTACATTCACTACCGAGGGTCGCCCCCTCGATGGTCACGATACTATTCTGGGCTGCTCACTGGCAGGTTCCCAAGCTGGTTCGAGGCTAGCAGATAGCGGAGGTCGTGCATTATTCCGTAAACGCCGTGACTGACCTGATAATCCCCCCTCGGGCCGAGTGCCAGTGGCGCCGACTCGGTGACGCTGCTTGATTCCGCTCCTTATAGACTCCGCCATAAATGTAGTCCATGATCACCACAGCGTGATCATGTCGGATCGGGCCTGATGGCTGGCCATAAAGGTCTTGCATGTAACATACGGGACCATGTTCATCGAGAATAGAGCCACAATCCGGTCGTTTCATCATGCACAATCCTTCTTCTCTAGGAATATCATCATTATGGTCCAAGATATCTTCTTCCTCATCCTCGTCTTCGTCTTCACCACTAGGCTCTTTGGTGTGCTCTTCGTCCTGCGATTCACCAGTGCACCACTAGTACTCCTCAACAGGTTGCATATTGAGGTGACTTCTAACTCATTACCTGGTCGAAAGGTAAGATTACGATTTTGGCAAATTAATCAAGACGTCTTACAGGTGCGTATCTTCGTTCCCCAAGCCGAAGTACACACCACTCATATGGCTCCCAAGAGCGCGAGCAACTGGCAGCCACCGGATACGGCTCTCCCACCTCGCGCATAAGCATATGTTAAGCAAGCCATGCTAAGCCGGCTCGCTCGACCCCTGTTAGACAACCTAGAATCCTCACTGATGTAAGGTGGGCGCTCTCTCTCGGAATGAGCACTTCGGAGAGCCCATAACACCGATCCGAACCATTTTCATTTGCTTCCACCGCCCCCGCCACGAGGTCGGCGCCCAAATATCCTCCTCGTCAGAATCCTCTCAGCCCGGCCGGTGCTGAGCACTCCTGCATAACAATCCCATTCGTGTCTCGTTTACGCGCCAATCCCCTAATTTAAGAATTTCGACGCACTTCACTTGGACCACCGGTTCTCCCCTCGCCATGTTACCCCTTAAGCACCATCTGGACCTTCTCCTACTCGGCCGACATCGGACACTTTCCCCCAACGATCCCTTTCGTACCCTGTTTCGTGTTTCAATTGTTCAATTTGAAGACCCGATTACTACCTTACATGGCCTACCCGTCCTCCTCACATTACTGACACTGACACTCCTCCCAATCTGCTTTCGTTCTGTACCCCTCTCCCTTCGTCACGACTGACATCCCTCGTCGCGTGGGCAAGGCCCTGGCTGTCACTATCGCTTTGCATTTCTAAACTTACTGCCTGCTGGCAGTTGCTGCTAACAGATACTAGATAAAACAGAGTCCTGATCGATCAGAGACGCACGCACCCGTATATAAACCCCCTAAAAGGCCTCCTAGAAGGCCAGCTCACTTCTGGAGCAATTCCCTGCCTTCCTGCTTCCTGAGTGAACCTTTCAAAGGCACCTTCTCTTCATCTAGTCTGTCGACGCCGAACCGAGCCACCGCGCTGTCACACATCTTGAAAACTTCTCGTTGAGACGTCTGCCTCCAGGAGCCCTCTGGCAACTTCTCAT
The DNA here is from genome assembly GCA_022496195.1 of Lactifluus subvellereus. Classification (NCBI taxonomy): domain Eukaryota; kingdom Fungi; phylum Basidiomycota; class Agaricomycetes; order Russulales; family Russulaceae; genus Lactifluus; species Lactifluus subvellereus. The sequence continues at coordinate 43,908 of WTXC01000124.1, read as the reverse complement.
CGACGCGGCCGGCTCGCCCTTGTCTCAGCGGCTGTGTCTTCCCCCTCTTTCCGGTATCTTAATATTTCTCTCCTCGAACTCACTGGCCCAGTGACCATCGCGCTACAATGACAGACTTATCGCCGTTTTCACGCCTCAAGCAGAGGCGCCCGTCGGAACAACCCCGTCCACTGGATGACATTCCCACTAATTATTCACTCCTCCCCACACACCCAATGACCGTTTGGTGTGAGACAAAGCCCCTATCACAGATTCAGGTTAGTCCGGACTTGGCGGGGGAATATTGTCGACATCACGAAGAATTCTTCGTCAGCCTCGGATTGCTCATTTTTTCATATAGTGAATGTTTCCCAAGGCCGTTGGAATCATGATGGTAGGGAGAAAGGGGGAAGGGGGACAGAGATCATATGATGAGGAAATCACGGGACAAGTAGTACATGGACGACGACTCCTGGGCGTGCAACCCCTCTCTTCACCGTGAGGTGCAAATGCTCTTGCGTGTAGCCTCATCAAACAAATATGGGTGGAAAAATGGCCTCATAGTGTATATATTCCAACTCCTTCCTAACTAAGGTTCGAGAATTCGCGCAGGAGAAAACATACAGATGCTTTCTATACTGCTTCCAAAGATGCGTAGGCCAATCCTCAACTTCTTATAGATCACTTTTAATCTTTTGCTAGGCGAGAATTCCCCAGCCCACGCCGTGACCCATCGTTCCCCGCCCGTCCGGCAACCACGTAATGACGGGGATCTCACGTTTCGCTCGTGGCAGGATGGCCATAGTCGATCACCCATCTGGTCGAACCCGGCCTCTTCTCCAATGGCCAATTTGGCATCAATTTCCTTGTCTTCCGAGTCTACTATCTCTTCCCGCGAATCATGGTCCAGCCTTTTCAACAGCAACGTGCGCCAGCCAATTGGAGGCGGTTCGGATTCAGCGAGAGACGGTGGGCACACGGTACCTGCAATTCACAAGGGTGATCCCGAAGGTATCCTAGTGCCCGGGAAGCACAGTCGGAATCTCAGCGATGTTAATTATCATCGGATGTGGCTGCACTCTCGCCTCAGCGTCTCTTCTCAGGCCTCCAGGTCCCGCAATGCTATCGCGTAGTTGCGCTCACATTATTATATTGTCGTGTTGATGTCATGTACAGTATGTACAAGAACTAAATAAAAGTGTGATTGCATAGAAAGTATGATCATGTTTGATCATTAACTGATCATCTGACAGTACGTGATCGTAAATGAGCGAACTCGATCCCAACAATCCCAACCTGGGTTATGTGGGGTGGGATCAGGCGTGACGGGAGTGATGGCTTGACATGATCCGGCCTGATCATGCTCAATAACCTTCTTCTGCAGCGGCTTTGCTGATGCTGATGCTATCTCTACCATTTGCTTTATTGGGTTTAGGACGTTCACCTTCCCCCAGATTTGGTGTTGGCGCGATAGCTGTCGTGATCGTCGACTCGACTTGAACACGAGGCAGCCTGATCCAGTGCTACAGTGTGGAACTTAAAGTAGGCCCCTTTGCCGGAGGCGGAATTTTGCGAAAATTGCCCTAAACTCAACGGTTTTGGACTGAAAGTGGCCCGGGATTATTCCACGATTACATAAGCAACCCAGACTCAGAGTGAGAAACTTAATATCCCTAATAGGGGTGTGTGCGCCGTAATACATGATGACAAATACCCCAATTGGGTAAAGTGTCAGCCACAGTTGGCATCTTGATGGCTAACACCGTGTGGAGTATATGTTATGAACACCGCAGGGCCCAGTTCCATGGCTAGCCAAGTGATGGTCCTGCCGAGGAAGGTATAGCATGAACTTGAAGTCATACTCGTTCCAGACAGCACTCGACTTGGCCTGGCGTTGAGCCACAGCACCACCAGTGATTTTTTTCGGAGACGTCTACTATTTTCGAAACAGCTCTAATTGTGCAGCTCTAGCTGAGCCATAAAGACTCACAAGTCGACGACCATATGCTTCTCAGCCCCGTGACTGCCCCCTCCCCCCCTGTCCCAACTCCCCCGCAATAATGTCAAGGCTCGCAATACTTGCGCCCTTGTTGCTCCTTTCTGGCATTGTAGTCGCTCAAATCTCCGCTCCAGATTGCAGTCAAACGTCACAGTTGCAATGGGTGCGGCAAAGCAATTTCTTTTCGCAGTCGTAGTTCTTAAAAAAGTCGATGCTTTCTTGGTTCAGATATTTAACTCTCTTGGTCAAAATCCGTGTATAGTCGCAGCGTACTTGTTGGCAACATGTAACGGGGGCTGTGGGTGATCTCCCTGGTACCACCTCGTGTCCTTACCTCCCACAGCGTGGTCCATTTCGCCACTCGACCCGGGATCCTGGTACACTGTTTTCGTCGACGACGAGAACTTGTGCCTGTGCAACACCGTGACATATTCCCTTTTAAGTGCATGCGGCGCTTGCCAGGATGACACGTGGACTACGTACGTTCCATGACATCCTCGAGCCGATTCTCCCTTGACTTATCTGCTATTAGCTGGTCTCAGTATTCGTTCAACTGCACAAATAAAATGCCTGTTTCATCGTGAGTTGACTGTTGCGGTAGAGGATTTCCTGCTCTGGTCTTGACCCAGAAACCACCCCCCAGTTTCCCTAACCCTGTTCCTTCCGGAACAGGTGTGCCCCAATGGGCTCTCCTTGATGTCACAGTTTGTTGCCCCCTTTTTTTTCAGCACGTACATATACCCACAGTACATCCCAGCTCGAAAACAACTGGAATAGCGGCAAGTCGTTCGCCGTCGGCGGTAGGAATATCTTTCCCCATTCGTCGCTTTGCCGTCTAATCACGTTTGCCTCCCAGACTCCCCTGAACTAACTCCTGGCATGGTAATATCACCTTCGAATGCCTCCTCCACCAGCCCGACTCAGACTCCCACCCCTACTACTCCTTCCCCAACGCCTGCCATAGTGAAATCTGGCTGAGGAGGGAAGACACGAGCACCTGGGCGCACCGACGGTGCACCCAGGCTGAGCTCGTGCATTAGGGGGTGGACGCGGGCAACCTCTTGAGCGTGCCGGAGTCGTGATTGTTCTTCTTGTTTCTTTGTCTCAGACGTGTAAATTGTTCTGATATTCTTACTTACGTTTCACCTATGGTACTTGCTTACAGGGGACAGCGCCGCGTTCACACTACAGCGCTGTCCCGGCCTTACCTTTTGTTTAGGTATATCAAGCGCTACCACGCGGGTCCTCGCCCGCCCCTTTAGGAAATGGCGCGCATGTCTTGTTCTTGTACGTTCACTTCCTTGTTCCGACATTGCACGACGTGCCTAGCACAAGCCTCGTGGTTCTAACTCATTATCTTGGTCTCACTATGGCCTCATTTTGCCCGTGCGATTATTGCGGTAGTGCAGGAATCGCCTGATGGCGCTCCTGGTAAGGTCTCTTCTGTGACTGCTTAAAGCCAGTGCACAGTGCGCTGGCAAATTGCTCACTTGTTCTCGAAACGCCCCTCGTGTGCCATCTCAGAATCTGCCGTTCTCCCGTTCTCTCTCGCCCTCTCTCGCCTCGTGCTCGTGGCGCTGCGTGCCCTCGTTAACCTCAGCATCGACACTATACCACTCCTTCCCCACTGTATGATCTTGCTACTCTTGTTGGACTGACCCAGGATCTGGCAGGATGGCATCTACCGGTTTGTCTTCCCTTTAAGTCATGTTTTCAGCGGCGAGGTTTTCGGTGGGTAGCCAGAGCCGACTCTGGATCATGGACAATTGGTTTCCCATCGCCCTTGTATATTTTAGGGCTGAGGTAGGACAGTGCCATAGTTCTTTGACCACGTACGGAGAGTCCGCATGCGCACATCGCATCGATCGTTTCCACGGATGGTCAGGACCTGGACCCAATGATTAAACCGTACAGCGCCCGTCAACACGGGAACAATTTACGATGCATATTGAGTAATGTTCACCCATACGGTCCAATGTGAGCGTTATACCCTCAGATCATTACGCAGTCACGTTCTCAATGGAGCGCTTTGGCAGAAGGATAGCTCGGCACAATGCACATTACATTCACTACTGAGTGTCGCCCCCTCAATGGTCACGATACTGTACTGGGCTGCTCACTAGCAGGTTCCCAAGCCGATTCGAGGCTAGCGGAGGCCATACATTACTCCAGTGCATCTGATGACCGATTTATAGCCAGGGGCTCTCCCCCTCGGGCCGAGTGCCAGTGAGTGCCAGTGGCGCCGACTCACTGACACTGCTTGATTCTACTCCGCATAGACTCCGCCGTCAATTTAGTTCGTTCACCGCAGATTGGGCACGATCATGTCGGATCGGGCCGGATCATGCCCCCAACCCCCCAACGCTATCTACTGCCAGGTTTGGGCAAAGGCCAATATGATCACGGCTGACCATAAAGATATTGTATGTAACACTGGCATACGCGATCATGTTCATTGAAAATATGTCATTCTCGTGTGCATCTTCAATCCCTCTGAATCGCATGGCCCAAATAGAGCCACCATCCGGTGCCGTTTAAAGACAACATCGTGCACCCTGAGAAATCGTCATGGTCCAAGTTATCTTCTTGCTCATCCCCGTCCTCGTCCTCACTACTAGGCTCTTTGGTGCGCTATTCGTCTTGCAGTTCATCAGTACACCATCAGTATTTCGCAATCACTCCTCAACAGGTTGCAGATTGGGGTGACTTCCAATTCATTACCTGGTCGAAAGATAAGACTCTGCGATTTAGACAAACTCATCACTGGCAAGACGTCTTACAGGTGCGTACCTTCGCTTCACTAAGCCGTAGTACACACCACTCATATGACTCCCAAGAGCGCGGGCCACGGGCAGCCACCGGATATGGCTCTCCCACCTGGCGGACAAGGATATTTTAAGCAAGCAATGCTAAGCCGGCTCTCTCGACCCCGTTAGACAACGTAGAGTCATCACTGATGTAAGGTGAGCGTTGCGCTTGGAACGAGCACTTTGGAGCGCCCATAACACCGATCTGAGTCACTTTCATCTGCTTGCACCGCCCCCGCCACAAAGTCGTCAGCGCCAAACCTCTTCGGAAACCTCTCAGCCCGGCCTGTGCTGAGTACTCCTGCTTAACAATCCCTTTCGTGCCTCGTTTACGTGTTAATCCCTTAATTTAAGAATTTTGACCTACTTCACTTGGATCGCCGGTTCTCCCCTCGCCGTGTTACCCCCTTAGTCCCATCTGAACCCTCTCCTACTCGACTGACATCGGACGCTTTCCCCCAACGATCCCTTTCGTACCCTGTTTCGTGTTTCAATTGTTCAATTCGAAGACTCGATTACTTTACACGGCCTACCCGTCCTCCCTACCTCATTACTGACACTCCTCTTAATCTGCTTTCGTTCTGCCTCGATATATGACAGACAGCATTCGTTCTGTACCTCTCTCCCTTCGTTATGACTGACTTGCCTCATCGCGTGGGCAAGGCCCCCCGGCTGTCACTATCGCTTTGCATTTCTAAACTTACTGCTTGCTCTGGACAGATAGAATAGAGTCCTGATTGATCAGAGACGCACGTACCTCTGAGTCAGGCTGTATATAAGCCTCCCAAAAGGCCTCCTAGAAGGCTAGTTCTCTTCCAGAGCAATTCCCTCTCTTCTTGCTTCCTGCGTGAACCTTTATAAGCCACCTCTCTCCATCTACTAGTCTGTCGACGCCGAACCAAGCCACCACGCTGTCACACGTCTTGGAAACTTCTCGTTGAGACGTCTGCCTTGGATCTGCTCCAGGAGCTCTCTTGCAACTTGCTCATCGACGCGGCCGGCTCGCCGTTGTCTCAGCGGCTGTGTCTTCCCCCCTCTTTCCGTTATCTTAATCGTTCTCCCCTCAAACTCACTGGCTTGGGCTACAGAGACAAACCTACCGCCGTTTTCACGCCTCAAGAAGAGGCGCCCGTCGGAACAGTCCCGTCCACTGGATGATATTCTCACTAATTATTCACTCCTCCCCACACACCCAATGACCGTTTGGTGCGAGACAAAGCTCCTATCACAGATTCAGGTCAGTCATGAATGTTTCCCAAGGCCGTTGGAATCATGATGATAGGGAGCGAGGGGGACAGAGATCACATGATGAGGAAATCACGGGACAAGGAGTACATGACTACTCCTGGGCGTGCGACCCCTCTCTTCACCGTGAGGTGCAAATGCTCTTGCGTGTAGCCTCATCAAACAAATGTGGGTGGAAAAATGGCCTCATAGTGTATGTATTCCAACTCCTTCCTAACTACTAAGGTTCGAGAAATTCGCGCAGGAGAAAACATACAGATGCTTTCTATACTGCTTCCAAACTTGAAAATGCATAGGCCAACTATCCTCAACTTCTTGTAGATCACATTTAATCTTTGCTAGGCGAGAACTCTCCAGCCCACGCCGTGACCCGTCTTTCCGCGCCCGTCCGGCAACCACGTAGTGACGGGGATCTCACGTTTCACCCGTGGCAGGATGGCCATGGTCAATCACCCACTTGGTTGAACCCCGGCCCGGCCTCTTCTCCGATGGCCAATTTGGCATCAATTTCCTTGTCTTTCATCTCTTCCCGTGGGTCATGATCCAGTCTTTTCAACACCAACGTGCGCCAGTTAATTGGCAGCGGTTCCGATCCAGCGAGGACGGTGGGCACAGGGAACCTGCAATTCACAAGGGCGATCCAGAAGGTATCCTAGTGCCCGGGAAGCGCAATCGGAATGTCAGTGATGTTAATTTAACTTAATTATCCTCGGACGTGGTCTGCACTCTCGCCTCAGCGTCTCTTCTCAGACCTCCGGGTCCCGCAATGCTATCGCGTAGTTGCGCTCACATTATTATATTTTCAATTCTATTAATGTGTGATTGTATAGTATGATCATGTCTGTTCATCAACTGATCATCTGACAGGACATGATCATAAATGGGCGAACTCGATCCCAGCAATCCCAACCTAGGTGGGATCGGGCGTGATGGGGATGGCATGCTTGACATGATCAGGCCTGATCATGCGCAAGAACCTTTTTGCAACTTTGCTCATGTTGATGCTATCTCTACAATTTGCTTTATTGGGTTTAGGACGTTCACCTTCCTCCACATTTGGTGTGTTGGCGCGATAGCTGTCGTGATCGTCGACTCGACTTGAGCACGAGGCAGCCTGATCCGGTGTTACATGTGAAACTTAAAGTAGGCACCTCTGCCGGAGGCGGAATTTTGCGAATTTTACCCTGAAGTGGCCCCGGGATCAACTCCAGATTTCGGAGCGAGAAAATTAATATCCATAATAGGCACGTGTGCCCCGTAATACGTGATGACAAATACCCCAATTGGGTAAAGTGTCAGCCACAATTGGCATCCTTCCTGGTGGGTATATGCTATCAACACCGCACTGGCAGGGCCCGAGAAAGGTATAGCATCAAGTCATACTCGTTCCAGACAGCACTCGGCTTGGCCTGGCGTTCAGCCATAGCACCGCAAGTGATTTTTCGGAGACGTCTACCTATTTTTCGAAACAGCTCTAATTGTGCAGCTCTAACTGTGCCATAAAGACTCACAAGTTATCGACCACATGCTTCTCAGCCCCGTAACTGGCCTCCCCCTGTCCCAACTTCCCCACACTTAGGCGCTCATAATGTCAAGGCTCGCAATACTCGCGCCCTCGTTGCTCCTTTCTGGCATTGTGGTCGCTCAAATCAAGGCTCCAGCTTGTATCCAAACGCAATGGGTGCGGCAAAGCAACTTCTGTTCGCAGACCTAGGTTTTAAAAAAGTCGATGCTTTCTTGGTCCAGGCATATAAGTATTAGGACATGATCGAATGATCACGTCTGATCATGCCGAGATACGTCCGAAATTCTACCCACAATACGCCCGAGCACATATGATATGTCCGAGTTTTGCCCACGATACGCCCGAACACATACCTTTGGCATGCATACCTTACGGATAGATAAAAGGACAATAGTACGATACAAAGAACCCTCAGCTTGGTATATTATAGCTGAGGGTAAGTCCACTCGCCAAACATCCCGCACCTTACAATCGCTTACATGTACCATAGTTCACATGTCGCAGGTCTGTATAGCTCAGCTTGGTATATTATAGCTGAGGTTCACACGTCGCAGTTCTAATAGGTTATGGGCCGTTTGCTGCCTCAAGGAACCACTTTCTGAACTCTACCTGTTGTCCACCTGCTGAACTGGCTGCGCGCCCATCTCTGTCGTTAAAGTCTCCTGCCTGTCGTTAAACTGCTCTCTGAATCGGCCGCGCGCCCACTCGTGCCTTGTCTATCGTCTTCGTTCAGTTTGTGTACCTGTTGTCAAAGTCACCTGCCTGTCGTTGAACTGCTCTCTAAATCGGCCACGCGCCCATCCCCATACCTTCCTGCTTATAATGTCTGCCAACGCCGGATTACTCGGCTCTGTAAGCCCCTTGATGGCCCTGTCTCCCGACGATAATGAAAACGCGCGTAATGCCGACGCTGCCACCGTGCCCCTACGCCCATGTCATAGCCCATCCAATCCGTTTGCCCCCACCACTCCTGCCTCTCGTCCGGCCATGCATACACCCCACTCAACAAACCCACTTGGCCGCCCCCCACGCCATCCATCCCGACCTTCTGCACAGCACATCAGCTCATCCCACAACCCTGCCCAAATGCCTGCCCACATCCCTGCCCAAACGGACAGCTGGATCAAACGTGAGAATTTGTCGGGAATGCCTCCCTGGCCTCCCAGCCTCAAACTCTCGCTCAACATGGGCAACTGGCTCGAATGGTCGCGCCGCTTGATTAGCGGGCTCGCAATCTGCCAAATCGATGACTACCCCCTTGGCAAACTGCCTTGCCCCGACCCTGATTTCGACCCTGTGGGCCACCGCACTTGGGTGGGCAATGACCGTATGATCCTCAACTTCATGCGATCACAGACTTACACTTCGGAGGAGCAGCAAATTGCTGAGTGCACCACCTCGGCGGAAGCATACTTTATTTTGCGGGCACGGCACGAAAAACGAAGTGGGATGACGCAACTCCAACTAATTCAATGTTTGGGGCAGATCTGGTTCAACGATGATCCCCAAAACTTTGAGTCTCAGCTCACACATTGGAGAGCGTCGTATACCAAATTGACAGCATTGGCAAAATTGATGCAACCCGCTTAGGACTGCTCTACCTGTTCCAAAACTTGAAGGTATCTCACCCCACTGTTCACGACGCCTTGGCACCGGCGATCATGGACGGATCAATGACGGAAGAGATGTTCGTCCTACAGATGCGGTACTATTTTGAGATGCGTGCAGCACAAGTCGCTCAGGCCTATAACGGGGGGCACCCCGCTCTGGATGTCGCGCTGCCTGCGTTCACACCCCGCCTCACTATCTGCAACAATTGCAAGAAAGCGGGCCACACCATCGAATTCTGCGTCGCTCCCGGGGGGAAGCTCGCGGGCCTGTCCACCTACGAGGCGATCATGCGCCAGCGCGCGTCCCGCGACAACAGGGTAAGGAGGGACACCGCTCCCGCTGGCAACACAACCATGATCATAAACGGTCAACGCTACAAGGTGGACAACAACGCTTCCGCCGGCGACGCAAACACCATGGTCATCAACGGTCAGCGCTACCGGCTGGATGATAATCCCCATGTCGAGTCCCATTCTGCCCACGTCGCCACGGAAGCCCTCCTCTCCCCCGCCGATCAGGCGGAATACAACGATTGGAACCCAGATGACATTCCGGTTCCCAACACCGCCGACACCACTCCTGTCCTCATCGCCTCCGCCTCCGTCGACTTCTCCCATACCGCCGCGCTCTTCGCACAAACACCAGAGCCCGTGTTCTACTTAGACTCCGGCGCAACAGCTCACATCTCGTGCATGTATGCTGACTTTCAGACGCTGACCTCCATACCACCCCGCCGAATCTCGGGGGTCGGTGGATCGATGGTTCTTGCCGTCGGCTCAGGGACCATGGCTGTCACACTGCCATCCACCGACAAACATCTGACGCTGGACAACGTCCTCTACGCCCCGAATGCAGGCGTGCGGCTAGTATCGATTGGCCAGCTAGACATTCACAGCTTTAAAAGCGTTTTCGCTGACCGTGGTTGTAGGATTACGGACAAGAGCGGGCAGCTGATCGCCAGCGGTACACTCACGCAAAACTTACTGTACACGCTGACCCCTTCATCGCTGACCCCCTCGTCCACGCACACCCACAACAACGCCGCCACCGCCCTTCCCGCCATCTCATCACCGCCCGACCTCGAGTCCTGGCACCGCCGACTCGGTCATGCGAATTATTGCACCGTCCTGGACATGGCCCACGGAGACGCCGTCACAGGTATGAGCGTAAACCTGTCTCTTGTCCCGGCCGCTTGTGACGCCTGCATATGCGGCAAGCAGACTCGCAATCCCATTCCGAAACAGCGTGAGGGACCAAAAGCATCGAGGAGGCTGGAGCGTATTCATGTTGACTTGTCTGGACCGCATTCAGTTGTCTCCCGTGCCGGTTTCTCGTACATCATGAATATAATAGATGACTACTCGGGTCACCACTGGACGCGACTACTCAGGCTTAAATCTGATGCTTTCCCCGCGCTTTGTGACTGGCTGCCCGCGGTCGAAACTCAGTCTGGCGTGCGCCTCTGCTACCTGGTGACCGACAACAGCGAGCTTTGTTCTGCCAAGACGGCTAAATGGTGTGCGGAAAGAGACATCACGCACCTCTTCACTGCCCCATACTCCTCTCTACAGAATGGTAAGGTTGAGCGCCTACATTGCACGCTGATGAACAAGGCGCGATCTATGCGCCTCACGTGCAACACACCCTTGCACATGTGGGATGAGTTCATACTCACAGCGTCATACCTGTCAAACCTCACCGCATCCAAATCGTCGCATGGAAAGACGCCACATGAACTTTGGTTCGGCGTGAAACCCAACTTGTCCCACCTCTGCGAAATCGGCTGCAGAGCCTATGCCCTCATCACCAACGCCAACCCAAAGATTGCCGCTCGGTCCATTGAGTGTGTTCTTATCGGATACACACCCAATTCCAAAGCCTACCGTTGCTGGCACCACGAGGGCGCCAGGGTGTTTGATTTGTATCATGTGTCCTTCATCGAACACCAAAATCTAACATCACACCTACCCAACAGTACCACAGACGCCCCCACAGCTCCAACGACAGGGTCTGAACGCACCCCAACCCCCCCCTTATCACAACCGGGGCCATGGCCTGATCCTGTGCTGCGCTGCTCAACATGACCCCACGCCATCGCGCCCTCTTGCGAGGAAACTGACGACGGCTTACGCCATGGCAGAGCCCTCGCCCACGTGATCGAGCAGGCATGCACCACCGCACAGAAATCAAAGCCGTTATCCCCACCTAATGATGAAGTACTTGACACTACACACAACGCAGCAATGTTTGTTGACGTGGATTCGCCCGATGATCCAAGCTGGGAAGCCGCTCTCGCATCTCTGGACAGGGACGCATGGCTGCGTGGCACTGAAGAGGAGCTGCGTAGCTTGCACGAAATGGAGGTATATCGTCTCGTGCCCCACTCCGCTGTCCCTTCAAACTGGAAGGTGCTAAAAGGGAAGTTTGTATGCCAGTTGAAATGCGACGAACATGGCAACCCCGTGCGCCATAAGGTGCGTTGGGTGGCAAAAGCATCAGCAAATTGGTCAAAATATTTTGGGCATTTTTCGGGCATTGCCGGAGCCAAAAACATTTTCCGTGCGTTACAATGCTTTACAGGCATTTATGAGGCAGCGTAAAGGATTGTGAATCATATTAATAGACATTATGAGGGATTATGAACCACTATAAACCATTATAATGGACTCTATGAGAAATTTTGAAGCATCATGAAGCATCATGAAGCATTATAATGTTAGACGAGAAGCCATAATTCAGAATCAGGTCCTGCGGCTGCAGGCTTTATGGCAAAAGTCATATCACAAAAACTAAGATTAAATGACTTGATGCTACGAGACAGAGTATGGAATGAATAATTTAAATCATCCCCCCTGCTGCTGTCGCCGTGCAGTTGCTGCTGTCGCTGCAGCTGTCATCGTCGTTGCCACTGCTGCCCAGGTGTGGGTACATGTCCATGCTCACAAATGTGCCCTGCAGCGTCATTGTTGCCACAGCCGACGCACCGTGCCCTCCAGAGGACTGCACTGCAGCAGGCGCCAGTGACCAGCACAGCGTGCACCGTGCCAGCACATATGTCCATTTGCTGCTGCTGGTTGCTTGGCTGCATGTAGCGCTCGAGGCACCTGCACTGAGGTAGAGCTCAATGGCAAACTCGTCCAGGGCGCTGGCATGCGGAATGAACATTAATTCGAATGCTCATGCTCCTGTGGGGAGAAAGAAAAAATGAAAGTTGGTGTGAGGAGGATTGGTATGGGAGGGATGGACCGCTGTGATCGGTGATGGAGAGCGTGGAGTGGAGGATGAAGGTCACTTGTACTTGGAGCTGCGCTGCTGCTGCTGCTGTGAGCGTTGGTGCTGCACCTGGCTTGCTCGCGGGGGACTGAAGCAGTACTCCTGTGAGCTTGAACCACGTCAGATTAGTCCAACTTGCGCCATGCTGCTGCAGTCTGGCCGACTCTGGCGTAGCATGGGTCGATTATGAAGAGGTCGCAATTCGACCACCACACCTTCGTCTTCCTCCATCCTCCCACTGGTCCAGACGTCTTGGTCTGGGGAAAATGTCAGAGGGCGAGTGCCAGTGCCCGAGCGCTGCCTCGTACAGAGACCAAGCATGCTCAAAATGCAGTCATTGGGAAAGGTCAAGAGAGGTTCAGGTAGCCTTCATCTCCAACTCATCCAGGAACGTGAGCCAGCCATTTTTGTCAATCAGGCCTTCATCTATGAATGTTCGAGATGAGGCCACCACCATCCGTTGATGCAAAGGGACATAACAACTCACAGTAACCATCCGCATCTGTCGTGACAACATATTGTGCTCCAAGCTTGATGAAAAATTGTTGTACAAGTTCCAATGGGGAGTTAATGCTAATGGTCAGTGGAGTCTGCGTGATTGTAATGAGGAATTTCCCCGGAGAATGTTTTGCGGAAGGACGTACCTTATCCATGTACACGCTAAAGTCAAATGGATCCTCAGGGTGTTCCAGAATCGACAAGAGGGAGGATGATGAGAGGGATCTGTAGAGATGATGACTCAGATGAAATGACATGGGATGATCCGCCTCCTCTGCAACAATACCTGGACAAGTCATGCCAGATTAGCTTTCAGGCGACTCGTGGAGACGGGTAGCAGATGAAGGCATACTGAGTGCATGCTCTAGCTCATTACCACCAATAAAACCAAGCATGTGTGACCTGCCATCCTTGTCGCTGCGCAGGATAGGGAACCCTATATCTGCATAGCCTGCAGCAGCAACCTTTGCAAGTTGGTCCTGCAGGGTGCACACCGTATTCGAATGCCCGACATGGATGGCTTCCACGTTGCGATCCATCTGCAGATAAGGTACCCATCAGGTGTCTGCAAGGAGGAACAGGAGGGATGTGAACTCACGGCATCACTGACGGTCAGACCGCCCCATAGGTATTGGTGCTTTGCATTGAGGTACGGGAGCTGAGAAAGCCTGAATCTTCATTAGCACAGAAGACTGTGGCAGAATACCAAGCATTCCGCACTCAATCACAAGATCGTAGATCCCTTTGGGTTCCAGAGTGTCTGCAACTGTCTTGGCAACCAGGACAGCAAGCATGATACGTGAGAGTATCTGGCCATCAGGTAAACCAAAAAGTGCTTGATGGGTCTTAATTGGCCTTAAATTTTTTCTAAGACCAATTTAAGACCAATTTTTCCTAAGACTGATTAAGCAAGGTCACCTCTTAATTAAGACATCATTCTCTTAATTTACCACTTAGCAGCCTTGTGATGCCTTAAATTTTCATGGCTGTGTGAACTTAAACTTTTTAAGTAGTGGCTAAGACACTTTTAAGCCTGTTTTAATTAGCATTTACACACATTTAAGAGGCTCAAAATTCACATTATATTGTTACTACTCTATTTTACAGGTATAATAAATAATTAACCTAATAAACATATGGCACAGCAGCACTGTTATTGGCGTGATGGCAGCTGCACCGTCACGGTCGTGGTCACGGTGGCCATGGTTGTGGTTGTGGTGTCGCGGTGGCCATGGTCGTGGTCGTGGTGGTCGTGGCTGTGGTTGCTGTCACGGTGTCGCAGTGGTCGTGGTCGTGGTTGTGGTCGATGTTGTGGTGGTTGTGGCTGTGGTTGCGGTGTTGTGGTGGTCGTGGCCATGGTCACTGTCGCAGTGTCACAGTGGTCATGGTCGTCGCAGTGTCATGGTGGTCATGGTCACTGTCGCAGTGTCACAGTGGTCGTGGTCATGGTCGTGGTTGCGGTTGTCGCAGTCATGGTCGCGGTGGTCATAGTCGTGGTTGTCGCGGTGGTTGTTGTGGTTGTTGCAGTGTCACGGTCATCGTGTGGTGTCACAGTCACCGTGGTGTCACCATCATCGTCGTTGTCGTGGGCTGGTTGTTGCCCCCCCTGTCTTTGGGAGCCCTCTTGGCCGTTGTTTGACAGCTGCATTAGCCCTACATAAAAAAAAAAAAAAAAAAAATAAGAACATACACATACCTGTTGGCTAGGAGGAGAACTCCTGCGTGGTGATGTGGTGGTGGTGACATAGCCAGCAGTGGTGATGGTGACGCGGTAGTTATGATAAGGTGGTGATGATGATGATGAGGAGGAGGAGGTGGTGGTGGTGGAGGTGGAGGTGGAGTAGGAGGTGGAGGTGGAGGAAGTGGTGGTGGTGGTGGTGGTGGTGCATGCAGGCACATAGGTGGCGATGCAGCAGGCACACCCTGGGGCGTGTTCATACCCGATGTCATGGCTACAAGGGGGCCGTGGCTCGAAGTGAGCTCGAGTTCAGATGTCAGGTGACTGTGTCTGGTCACGTGACCGTGTGTCGTACTGGAACTAAGTGGGCCGAGGTACCCGAGATGTCTGAGATACCTGAGCACTTGGTTCCGGTAGGTGCGACCTTTGTAGACGTTATAGCACGTTCTACCGAGCTTCGATGTGGCTTACTAAGCCGGAGTGAGGGTTTAGAGACGAGAGGGGAAGGTCTGTTCAAGTGGGAAGTTGTTCGCAATAGGAAGGTGATCAACTTGTATTGAAGACGAAGTTGAGACTGGGGCTACCAGGCTCAACTGTCTGCACTATTTATACAAGGCCTGCCTCACTCGGCTAAGGCCCTAAGTACAATCGCGTCACTTCTAAGTAGTGACCAGTATCGTAAGTAGAACTGTAATGTATCCAGACGCAAGTAGATGCGTTTATGAGTCGCTGCGAATCCAAGCAGAACGGGACAGAGAAACTAGAAGACATGTGTGCGTCGAGTCACAAGTCAGGAGTCACAAGACGAGGTGAGTCACATGGGGTCAGTCACGAGACGCATCATATGATATAGGATCACATGACACCTAGTACGAGTCGTGGTAAGTAAACGTAACACCCAATGGGCACAACAATACCTGCAAAATAGAGAATAATTGGCTGTATATCATGGTCATGTTACTTACTTTATATCAGTGTGTTGTGAGGAGCAAGCTACGAACTATGCGTGTGGCTCAGTACAGTAGTCGAGATGATGGGGCTGTTGACTTGTTCAATTTTTTTTCATGTTGTATTTGCGTGTGTTTATGTGTTCATTTGTTGCGAAAAAAATTTGCTAAGTTCATTTCACTGTTTCACTTACAGTATGTAATTCCACACTCTTTTCCTACTAACTACAGTTTTTGCTTGCCTTAGGCATCACAAAGCCAGTGCAAGTGCAAAGGCAAGGTAAGTAAGATAGTTAGTATTTATATGCTAACTATGTGTTCCAGGTTATCAACAATGGCGGGCCTGGGCACACGTGAGCAGAGGGTGCACGCGCAATAGCAACACCTGCAGCCACAGCAGCAGTGGCGAAGCTGCAGCAACGGTGCGACGGTGGCAGCTTTACGCCATCAGCAGTGGCAGCAATGGTGGCGGCGGCGGCAGAAACTGGAGCAATGTCGTGACAGCGGCGGTTTCTGTGGCAGCAGCGTGACAGCGGCACTGCTGCAGCATTGGCTCAGTGCCAGCACATGCAGCAGCCCCAGCAGCAAGCGCTGTGTGACAACAAGCAGAGGCACGAGCGGACATGGTGCCCCTGTGGCCCAGTGGCGGCACACATACCAACAGCAAGAGACGAGAGTGCACACAGCGCACACATGAGACCGCAGGCACATGGGCGGTGGGTGGTATGCACAGCAACAGCAGCCCTTGCAGGCGCTATGCGATGACTGGAGGGAGTGAGGGCGCACATGGTGCACGGGCGAGATTGCATGCACGTGGTGCACATATTTTATCTTTATTATACTTGTATAAGCTAGCTTTCTCTATGTGGGACAAAATTCTAGAGTGTACAGTGCACGCATGGCCCGGTGACGGCACGTGCAGCAACAGTGGTGGTGGGTGCTATGTGGCAAGTGGCGGAGGACACGTACACATCATGCGTACGTGAGATTGCAAGTGTGTGGCCCGGTGGCGGCACGCACAGCAGCCGCAGACACCCCGCAACAGGTGAAAGTGCATGCGGCCCGGCAGCGGCACGCACAGCAGCAGTGGCAGTGGCGGCGGTGGCAGTGGTGGTGGCAGCAGCGGATATTGCTTACATCATACAGCCAGTCATTGTGCACTTCTATTGCCTTAGACTTATATCACCTTTATGGACTTGGCAGCTTCTTACTTCTTGGTAGCCAAATGTTTTTATTGACTTCATCCCTTGGTGTTCTTAATGTTGTCTTAGTGCTATATTTCTAAGTTCAATTTAAGTCAACAATCTGCCTTAACAGACTTAGTTGCCTTAATGGCAAAATTAAGGCCATCAAGACAAATTAAGGGTTTTTGAGTCTTGCTGATGTGTCAACTCGAACATGATTACAGCCAACGAAACTGTTGTCTGTGTGACGCCAGACAACATGGCTGCTGCGCCAACCATCGCATACAACCCTGGGATCATGCATGGGGAATCTTCTGGGCAAGAGGCAAAGACAGGCACGGTAGGCCAATGCCACCGTGCATACTGCACCACAAGCCCCACGATGTAACCAGCGCATGTGCCAACACCTAAGGTCAGGATAAAGATACCCACAGAAACCTTGATGCCAAAGGTTATGATGAGTGCAACGGCAATCATGCGCATGACGTGGAATGTCTGCTTGCCAGGGTCAAGTACGCAAAGACCCGCGTGGGTATTGGGTGAACCCAGTGAAGAGGTTGTAAATGAGCTCTGTGCCACCCATGAGCATATATCCATTTATGAAATTTAAGATTGTCATAATCGCTGTAATCTTGAGATGAGATCAGCTCTGGATGTATTCAGCATGTGCAAAGCTCAACCAACCAAGAGAACTTCTGCGATGGGGCGGTTCTTGAGCCAAGTCTTGTTCTGCACATTGCGGCTCCATCTGTGATTCAACTTTGAGAAATATGCGCCATACACGCCACTGAAAACGCCCAGGAGAAGAAAAGGGACCAGTTCATAATGGAACTTATCAGAGATATATTGTCACAGTACAATGGTTGTCACAGACTTTGTCATACGTGAATCCAGTCAAGAACCAAGGAAATCTCTGCATACCATGTCTTCCGTTCCAGGCACAATCAAGACCTGCAATGCATCAGCATGACAAAGACACGGCCAAAGGCGCAGTCATACTGGGAGTGTCACGCCCAGACTCTGGGTGTACCTCCACTGGCGTTGGAGGTGGTGGCGGCGATGATGGCGGGGGAGTAGGGGATCTTGGACATGAAGGTCCTAAGTCCTGATAACGAGCTCTCGCTGGGGAGCTAAGATGGCGTTTGATCTTAAGTCCTTTGACCATATGCTAATGACACTTGTGCAAGCAATGCGAAGTCTGGCAATAAGCCAGAGGAGCGGTGGTTCACAAGTAAGAGACCTGAAGATGGTTGACTTGTCTGAGATTACAAGAGAACAGACTTAGGGCCTGCTCTAAGGCAATACAATGCGATATAAGTACATCAGGGAGATGAGTCAGGTCAAGTCATAGTGTCCCTAGGACACTAGTAAGTGGACACAGTAAGCCTCAAGTCATCATACAGTAAGCAGGCCGACACGTGAGTCATATCATACAGTATGAGTCAGTAGGTGCCAAGGCAGCGCATGCGCAGAGGTATGCAAATGTAGCACTAGTGAAATGCGCACCAGAGGCGAAGCGTGGGAACACCTACTATAATAGGAAGGTAAGCATGATGTAAGCGGAAGCGGCCAGGTCATGGCCTCAAGCAGAGTCTCAGGCCATAGGGGCCTGGCAGTCCATAAACACGATGTGGGAAGAGTGGGATAGGTGAAAAATAAAGTGTACATGACCCCCTTGTGCACACCTAGAGCAGAGTCCGATCTCGGCATGCACAAATGTGACATTACCCCCTTCTTAGAGTCTGTGACTGACCTCAGTCACTGGCGTTCTCTGTCCAGTCATAAGCATCCATAGCATCGGCATCGTACTCCGCGGCGAGGACGGGGCCTTCTCTGGCAAGGCGGGCCACAAGGGAGTAGGAGGAAGGGGGAGGGGGCCAACCAAAGATGCAGGTAGAGAGCGTCAACTCTTCTGGGCATTGAGTGTACCCTTGGCCAGCCTTCCTCAGGGCTTCATGCAGAGCTGGAGAGGGGCAGTAGTTGAGGACCTGGTCCTCAGGAGTGTTGAGGGGGGCGTGTGCGCTGGTGAGGAAGGGGTAGAGGATGTTGTAAGCATCCGTGGCAGAGAGGCGCATCACTGCTTGGTGACGGAGGTCCCGATAGTGGCCTAGCCTTCTCGCATGGTACATGGTGAGCCGTTTGGCCTCGGCAAGGCGACGCTTCTCCAGCTCCATCTCTTGGGCATGTGCTTCTATCCCCATTTCTGTGGAGCATAAGCGTTCTACTTCACTGATGAGATATGGGTCTCCTAAGGCCTTGAGCCTGTCGTCCACGTGCTTGTAGAACTTGCCTGTGTCCCCACCTTCATCAGAGAGGATGGAGAGCTGTCGTGGCATGAGACAGGGGAGAGGGCACCAGGAGTTTGACGTGACTGGGCATGCATGAAGGGCAAAGGTGAAAATGATTTTGTGGCGTCCCATGGTTGCCAGGATGACAGGGTCCTTGGCTCCATACATGAATGCCACGTACTTGGGGATGACATGTGCCCCCGAGCCGTCTTGGATGCAGGTTGTGAAGTACCAGGGAGATGTGGGGGTGTTGACATGGTAAGGGTGCCCTGGGTGGTCAGCTTCCCCATTCCTTCGGTGGCCACTCTACGTCTATGGCAGCTAGGGCGTTCCAGTCATCTGGTAGGTTATTCTCCCAGTCGCATACGTCCCCATGGCCTTGCCTCTCCACCTCATCGCGTAGCGAGGCTACTGCATCTATTACGACGCTGCGGGTCTCACTGTCATCTAGGGTGTCAATAACCTCGCTACCGTGGCATTGAGGCGTCTGATGATCTCTTCGCCAGTCCTGGCCCTCTCATATCAAGTGAAGGAGGGGGCCTCCTCGCCTGTGTTCTCTAGGGCATGGCCTACCTCGTTGAAGAGGGAGATTGGCATTACCTCGTCAGAGGGCACTGATGTAGTCATGGGGGACGCGGCTAGGAGTTCAAGGTCGTCAACGTGGGGGAGGTCTACGTCCGAGAGGGGGGATGCCGGTGGTGGCGACAGAGGTGGTATGGTCTGGTTGTCGTCGGCGAGGAAGGAGGAGTAGTCCCCTTTATAGATGGGGGAACCGGGCATGGAGGAAGCCACAGAAGAGGATGACATGTAAGCAGGACGAGGGCGACGAGGATGACAGCTGCAGCGTGCATAGAGCTTGGAGCGTAGTGGGGAGGAGCTGAAAAGCGAAAGACTGAGGGGTGTATAGAGGCCACGGCAGCAAGGAACTGGGGGGAGTAAGTTGCTTGGAAAGAATTAGGGTGTTTCCGAGCGGTCTTATATGCTGTCTTGTTGTGTGCCATTCCGTTCCGGAATAGCGCTAGTTGTGCTGTGGTTGGTGGTGTGCAGGACTGGTACCAAGTCTCAGGGTAGTCTGGGAGAGGCAATGTTGACGATGCTGTGAACGTGGCAAGCGACGTCTCTGGTCCTGAGTCACTCTCTAGTTCTGAGGGTGGCGAGAACGTCGGCAGACTCTCAGAACTGGACACTGATAGGTGTGAGCCTGCGGTTGGGTTAGGTGCTCCTTGGTCTGTGAGTGGGGAAAAGACACGTAGGTGTCCCTCCCTTCCATGTGTTACCCCCTTCTTAGGTCTTGCATCGCCCCGATGCGGTTTGGTTCTTTGATGGAACTCCTCGATTAAGTCTGGCGCAAACACTTGTGAAGCTGGTTCCCATGTATTGTCAGCGTGTGGGTAGTCTTTCCACTTGATTAGGTACTGGTGTACACGTTTCCTGCCATAATGTCGTTCACCCATGATGCGTTCTACTTCCCATTGGGGTTCTCCTTCGATGATTTCAGGTGGGGGACGTGTAAAATTAGGTCCATGGGCGTCTGTTTCTTGGTAAGGCGTCAAAAGATCGACATGAAACACATTATGAATCGTCCATGATGGTGGCAATTCCAGTTGGTAAGCCACAGGGGAGATGACTGATATGATTTTGAATGGGCCAAAGCGTTTGGGCGCCAGCTTACTACTGGGATAATAGGTTTTGATGTGGCGTCCTTCAAGCCAGACCTTTTGATCCTTCTGAAACCGTGGTACTACTGTCTTTGGTGGCGCATTCAAGAGCATTTGTGCATGCTGTCTTGCATCTTTGATGTGTGTAAGGCGGTCTTGGACCGCAGGGGGGTGCGTTGGGTCATTGTCAATTGTGCACTGGGGTTGGTAACCAAGAGTAGCTCATGTGCGGTGAGCTTTGAGTGGTCATGGGGCCAAGAGTTGTAGACAAACTCTGCCATTGGTAGGTAATAGGCCCATTGGTCTTGTTGGTCTGGAACCCATAGGCGTAGGTACTGCTCTACTTGCTGGTTTGCGCGTTCACTCTGTCCATCCATCCTGGGGTGGAAGGCAGTGCTAATGTTTTGCTTCGCATGGATACTTTTGGCCAGTGCGCGCGCAAAGTGCGACGTAAACCTAGGATCGCAGTCTGAGATGATGCGCCTGGGTAGTCCAAACCAGGGTAGGATGTGGCAGAAGTAAAGGGTGGCCACTCCTTCTCCCGTGATAGTAGTCGAGCAGGGGAGGAATCGTGCAGCTTTAGAGCATCCCTGATCCACAATGGTAAGGATTGCATTGTGTCCTGATGAAAGGGGAGGTCTGTGATTAGGTCCATAGAGATACTTTGAAATGGACCCTCTTCCGCTGGGACATCTAGCGGAAACAGCGTGCCTTGGTTTGGGTGGTGCGTGCTTTAGTTTCCTGGCATTTGGCACACCCCTGTACATATTCCTTCGTGAACTGGTCGAGGTCCTTCCCTCTTTCATAGTGTGGTGTAGGAGGTGAGTGTATTCTTGACTCCTGGATGCCGGCAAGGGGGTGGTCATGGTACCGCTGGAGGACCTCTCTTTGCACATCCAACTCCAGAGGGAAGGGGGCGAGGTTCATTGCTCCAACGCGCTCTGGTGGGAATAAGGTGACGTTCTCATTGTCGTGTTCTCCTTTGTCTCCTGGGGGGCTGATAGAAAATCTGTGGGTATGTGTTGTTTTCCTGGGATGTGCACAAGGTGGTAGTCATATTCTTGGAGCTCCGGTGACCACCTAGCTTGACGGCGGTTAAGATTTTGTGGGCGCATGAAGTACTGAAGGTTGCAGTGGTCTGTGCGGATGGTAACCTTGTGATTGCTACCTGCTAGGTATGCTCTCCAGGTGCGTAAGGCATCCAATACTGCGAAGGCTTCACGGTCTGCGACGTCCCAATTGCGTTGAGTGGCGTCGAAGGTTTTGGAATGGAATGCAATGGGGTGGAGGTGTCCTTGAGTGTCTGTTTGTTGCAGGACTGCTCCCAGGGCATGTTGGGAGGCGTCTGTGTCTACGAAGAATGGTTTGTCGAAGTCCAGTTGGTGTAGGACCGGCGCAGAGGCTACCTTGTGTTTGAGTTCATCAAAGGCTGCCTGGCGCACCTCAGTCCACTCCCAAGGGGTGTCTTTATGCGTAAGTTCATTCATGGGCCGTGCAATCTCACTGAACCTGGGGATCCAGCGGCGGTAGAAGAGGCAGAACCCGATGAATGCACGGACATCTCTGACATTCCTGGGCACTGGCCATTCCGCTATGGCTTTAACTTTAGTGGGGTCCATCCTGAGGCGGTCCTTTTCCAGGATAACGCCTAGGTATTCTACCACTGTCACTTCAATTGGCACTTCTCCGGGCGTAGGTAGAGGTCATGTATTGGAGGACTTCAAGGACTGAGTGGTGATGCGTCGGTGTAGTGCATAATCCAAGGGTGTGTGCACCAGGATATCATCCATGTACACTGTAACTGTCCCCCTTCAATAAGGTCTTGAAGATCTGGTTCATCATCGTTTGGAAGGTTGCTGGGGAGTTGGTGAGTCCGAAGAACATAACCATGGGTTCGAATAGTCCTAGGTTCATTTTGAAGGCTGCCTTCCATTGGTCACCTTCTGGATGCGTATGTTGTTATAACCCCAGCGGATGTCCATTTTCGTGAAAAGCAGTGTCCTCTGACTCTGTCAATGAGTTCTGGGATGAGGGGGAGTGGATAGCAGTTGCGAGTAGTCACTGTATTTAGTTTACGGTAGTCGATGACGGGGCGAAGATCTCCATTCTTTTTCTTGACCCAGAACACAGGAAAGGCATATCTAGAGTCAGAGGGGCGGATAAGTCCTAGTCTTCATTTTCTTTGATGAAAGTGGCATAGCCTTTTGTTCCCTAGGGTTGAGTGGGTAGATTTTACAATCTAGGGTGTCTGGTGCCTCTGGTTTGAGGTCAATGGCGTGATCCCAGGGCAGATTCAGGAAAGCGTTGGGCCGCTTGTTCACTGAACACTTTGCAGAAGCGATGGTAATGTTCTGGGACAATTTGATCCCATGTCTTCCTTTCAGTGGACTGCACCTCCTCTGCGATGCGTTGGGAGACTGTGACCTTGTGGAGGTGCATGATCAGCTCGTCTCCTGGTTCTAGGAGGGGTCCCTCAGGGGGAATCTCGACCCATAGGCCAGAGACATAGGCAGGGGGTGTTGGCTGTAACAGTGACGTTTCTGGGGTGCGTATGACCACCTTTTGTTTGATAGTCCCCTCTGTCCAGTCTACTTGCAGGTTGGTAGCTGCCAGCCAGGGGTACCCTAGAATAATGTCGTCCCCTCCCAGCTCTGCTTCATAGAAGCGGTGGATGTGGCTGTCTCTTCCAGTGACGATTTCAAGGTCAGTGAATTGAGTGATTTCTCCAATGCTGTTTTCGCTACCGTCCGCATTATGAAGCCTTCTGGGACGTCTGAGTTTGAGCATAGAAAGGGCGTTCTTTTCTGCGAAGCTGGGGCTGATGAAGTTTTCTGTTGCACTGCTGTCCACAAAGACAGGGAGCTCAGCCTTAAGTTTTGTGGTGTGTAACTGAGCAAGGATACGCAAAGATTTGATTCTTGGTAGGTACACATCACGACAAAACATGGCCCGAATACTGGCCGGTGTATTCAGGCGGTTTGAAAACCCTGGGCCTCCCACATCTGTCCCACTTTATTGAGCTCTTCATCATTTAGCGTGACCATTGCCTTCAAGATCACATCTGGAGTGGTGAGGGCATTGGAGGTTTCTCTTTTGGCTGCCTCCTGTGGTTCCTCTTGTAGCTGAGTGACTTTAGTGGCATCACGTTTCCTTCCCTTGCAAGGGCAGTTTTGTGCAAGGTGTCCCTGCCTCTTGCATTCAAAGCAGCATCCTTCTTTCTGGAGCTGTACCTTCTCTGCATCGGTAATGGCCCTGAGGCGGTCTACCTCCATAGGGACGGGGCCCATCTGGCTAGGGTGTAGTGGCTGTTGTCATCCTTGGTACTGCTGGGCACACTGCTGAGGCAGCCTCCTTTGGAAGGGAAATGGGCGTCATTGTTGACTCTCTTGGGGACGCGTCTGCTGGCTCAGGATGCTTTGCTCTATTTGCTAGTTGAGGTAGTTGGTGCGAGCTGCGTGCTTCCATTCCTCGAAGGTCTTGGGCATGGGTTGCTCTTTGAGGCATGTGCTGAGGAGTCCTCTATTGAGTCCTTTCCAGAAGTACCAGGCAGTGGCCAGGGTATCAAGGTCGAAGCCTCCTTTATCAGCCAATTCTTCGAACTTGACAATGTACGCATCGACGCTCTGTCCTGGTATCATGTGGAGGGTCAAGAGGTCTCGTTGCGCCCTCTGGATTGCAGCGATATCGTGGAAATCGAGGATGAATCATTCCCTAAAGGATTCCTAGGGGTCATTGTCCAGAATTTCTCCTCTGGAGATCTGCTGGAGCCACTTGAGGCGTTGGCGTACCCATCCATCTACCTGGGGGCCTTTAATCAAGGTAAGGGCATGTGAGACACGATTGTCTGCTTGAGCAATGGCAGGTGCGTTCCTGTTTAGATAGTGGTAGTTCTCAAGCTCCAGCATCCACTTTTCTGCATCATCTCGTATTCCAGTGAAGATGGCAGGGGGTTGTCCTACTAGTTTAGCGTCTGCCCCTTGGGGGTTTGGAGCGTTAAGGTTGAAGCCTGGGAGGTCCCATCCGCCTCCTGGTGGGCCTCCTCCTGGTGGACCTCCTGGCGACCTCCTCCTGGCAGACCTCCTCCTGGCAGACCTCCTCCTGGCAGACCTCCTCCTGGCAGACCTCCTCCTGGCAGACCTCCTCCTGGCAGACCTCCTCCTGGCAGGCCTCCTCCTGGTGGGCCTCCTCCTGGTGGGCCTCCTCCATCCCTGGGAGGGCCCATTCTGGGTTCTGCTGGGGCAAAAGGGTTGATCCTAGCGATGGCTGCATATGATGCTCCAGTCCCAATGGCAAAACGTGCTGGTGCGATAGTATGGGTTGTCATGGTCTGCGTTGGGACTTGTTCTTCTTCGATAGGACTGGGGTCTCTGACTTCTTGTAACGCTGCTCCGGTGAGAGCTTCTCTGATATCTTTAGTGAATGGGGTGACGTACTCAGGTCCTTTTGGCTCTACTGGTTCGTCTAGGACCAGGAATCTGTTTGCTGCATCTGCGTAGGCGAAATATTTGTTCGTCTTGTTGTCAAATGGTACTTCGTACCACCATCCTGCTACGTGGTGTACTGGGTATGCTCCAGCTTTGCTCCTTCCTGGGAGGATGCTGATAAAGTAGTGTCCATTCCAAGGGATCGTTCCCTCGAATCCTGAGTAAGTGTCCCCTTCTCATAGCCAGATAACACGATTGTCGTCCTTCTTATTGTCCTCTTGGCAGAGGGTGAGTGTGAAGGGCTTGAACTTGGGGTCTACTGGCGACTCCACGATTGTGGTTTGACTGGGAAAGTCTGTTCTAATGTCACGCCCAGACTCTGGGCGTACCTCCACTGGCGTTGGAGGCGGCGGCGGCGACGACGGCGGGGGAGTAGGGGATCTTGGACATGAAGGTCCTAAGTCCTGATAACGAGCTCTCGCTGGGGAGCTAAGATGGCGTTTGATCTTAAGTCCTTTGACCATATGCTAATGACACTTGTGCAAGTGACATGAAGTCTGGCAATAAGCCAGAGGAGCGGTGGTTCACAAGTAAGAGACCTGAAGACGGTTGACTTGTCTGAGATTACAAGAGAACAGACTTAGGGCCTGCTCTAAGGTGATACAATGCGATATAAGTACATCAGGGAGATGAGTCAGGTCGAGTCATAGTGTCCCTAGGACACTAGTAAGCAGACACAGTAAGCCTCGAGTCATCATACAGTAAGCAGGCTGACGTGTGAGTCATATCGTACAGTATGAGTCAGTAGGTGCCGAGGCAGCACATGCGCAGAGGTATGCAAATGTAGCACTAGTGAAATGTGCACCAGAGGTGAAGCATGGGAACACCTACTATAATAGGAAGGTAAGCATGATGTAAGCGGAAGCGGCCAGGTCATGGCCTCAAGCAGAGTCTCAGGCCATAGGGGCCTGGCAGTCCATAAACGCGATGTGGGAAGAGTGGGATAGGTGAAAAATAAAGCGTACATGACCCCCTTGTGCACACCTAGAGCAGAGTCTGATCTTGGCATGCACAAACGTGACAGGGAGAGAAGTGGGCCACCTTTTGTAGTAGTAACCAGGTTTTCACCCTAGACAACATCGTGTCAACCATACAAAAACTTGACTTCGTGTAACTGGCATACCCTGGTTAGCATGTCATCGACCACACATAGGGACATGCTGTGGCGGGTGTCCATCTCATTCTCTTTGACCACCGCCGGGTCGTGGGACAGGTATTAAATGGACTGCACGGAATTATGAGTGGGGTAGACCTTTGGATGAGGAGACAAAGACATACCTTGGGTTCAACGGACACAGGGATGTTCTGGTTCGGAAGGATGGCATGTACATGACTGCCAAGCCAGCATACGATGCTGGCCAGCGGCTTGGCGAGGCAGAGGCAAGGACTAGTTGCAATGATGCCCAATAGCTGAGAGACGCTATCCTGGGTATTAGCCCGTGTCGCAAAAGCCAGGACCAACCCACCACCTTAGTTCATGTCAGCCATGGGCTATCATACAGGGTTTGATGATGTAGCAAAGGGAGGAAAGATGGTGTGACACACCATAGAATGGCCCATGAGGAACAGGGGCACAGTGGGATTTGCCTCTTGAGCAACACTTAGAGCCCAAGCGATATCTGGGATTTGATCCGTGTCACCCAGGACCGTTCTGCTGTACACTATACCTTGGGACTTCTTCGGGTCAAGGGCGGTACGCCTGAAGCCACGCTGGTCGAAGGTGAAGATGATGAAGCCGTGGTCGGCCCTCCATATCCTTTGCCATGTTATGGAGCGTCCACCTATGAAGGCCCCAAGTATATGCTAGCATGCGAAGTCTAATGTCAGACCCAATAAAATCCAGCCTTCTGGAGAGTGGAAACAGTCTCAGCAGGGCATGCATTATGCCGGAGACTCAGGGTTCAAAAATATCCATCAGTCCTACACACTATTTGTCAGACACAGAGAATGTACCCAAGCAAGTGTTGGGTACTAGCAATGATACCAACAATGAAAAGGAGTACTCGGATGTTTCCGGGGACATAGAAAAACCTGGCCACTCTGCTCCCGTCTCTGAGGTAAGCACGTGCCATGGGAATATCGTGCTGGACCAGTCTCAGCATGCTGACAATCCCAGAGCACATGCCTCAGAGATGGGAGTGGAGTGGCCAGGTATAACTATTGATCACAGGATAATTGCACTTCTCTTTTCCCTCCCTCCACCACATACCTTCGACTGTGAGTGACATAGGTCTGGCTTGGGCCAACCCATGACTGTGACAACATGACCCGCCTGCCTTTTTGGGCTCAGAGCCTTCAAGTTCACAATGGCACTGCATATACCCATCGCAACCTCTAGTGACGGCAACAAACAGTGGTCAAACAGGTAGAGGCTTGGGAGGTAATGCCTCCCAAGCTTCCACTGCTTTTTTCCTCCTTTTTTTTTTGCTAATGTTTTCATTTTTTTTATCGTAATAGCTGCAGTAATTACAACATGACACTGTGCCTGCTGTCATCAATGGTTGCGGGTGGCAGGCACACAGTGACAGAATACAACATGGATGATATCAGCACCATCCTGGACGTGTCCATGCATGACTTTTTGCTACTCACAGGTGTACAGCTTTTTTTTTCTTTTTTCTTTTTACCAGTTGCACACGTTGACTCCCTCCAGTCACGCGGCTCCTCTCACCTCATGCTGCCACCATCCCCACCTCAAAACACCAGCGCATGGCGTTTTCCAACCGCCACCCCCCTCCCTCGCTCCAAACACAAGACAGAGGGGGGTTTCTGACTGCAACACCACCAACGTCGCCACCTCAAAAAAACCGCTACCTTCCTTGCTCCAAACGTGAGATGGAGGGTTCTGTCTGTTTTTTATCTCGGCAATCCCACCCTTGCTGCACACATGAGGCCCATTTGAATGGCAAGGGCAGGGCTTGAGCAGCTAGGAAAGTCCCTTGAGCCCACAAGGTCCGTTTTTTTTCTGTTTTCTGTAGTTTTCTGCTAACAAGTATTTGACAATGATCACATCACCCATGCACCCCCACTGGCACATCCCCCATGTGCCTGCACACCACCCGTGTTCCTGCACATCACCTGCACCCACACACATCGCCCACCCACACGCACACCGGAGAGACCGCCCACGCAGCCCCATCGCTACAGTACCAGATCTCCCCTCCCTTGCTTCAACTGCAAGTCGGAGTGGTTGCGCTGCTTACCACCATGCAGCCTTCAATCGTAGTCGCCCCTCCCCAATCTGACTAGCGTGTATGTGCATCTTGTTTTCTGATCTAACGACAAACATCTTGATGCTTATTACTAGCCCCTCCTGGTTGCGTGTGAGCCACACCTAGGGTCAGTGATATATTTGTGTCACAGGCAAACTTGCAACTAAAACATAAAGCCTGCAGGCGCTTGTCATAGTGTGCTGCCACAGGGCTGAAGAACATGCAAGAGACCAACGACCCCGGCGTGAAGAGATATGACTGGTCACAGAGGCCTGGCGGTGGCACGCACAACAGCAGCACCAGCAGAAGTAGGTGCTGCATGACAAACGGCAGAGGCAGAGCGCACGTGCGTGGCCCAGTGGCAGTACACACAACAGCAAGTGCTGTCCAATGAATGGCAGAGGTGAGAATGCACACAGTGTGGGCATGTGGCATGGTGGTAGAAGGAGGTGCTGAATGACAAGTGATGGAGGCGAGGGCGTGCACACAGCATGCAAGAGATTGTGAGAGTGCGGCACATGCTATATGCATGAGAAACGCTGGGTATTAGTTTATTTTGTCCATATTTGGGTGCTACTGTTTATATGAATATAATGCCTCATAAGTCTTGAAAAGGCTCATAAGCCTTGAAATGCTTCATAAGTCCTGAGACACCTCATAATGTTTGAAATGCCTCATAACACCTGAAAAGGCTCATAAGTCCTGAAATGCCTCATAAATCTTGAAAAGTCTCATAAACCCCCAAAATATATTATGAACACCTATAATCCCTCATGACAGCCAAAAACCATTATAAACTCAGAAATTCATCACAAGGTCCATAAACTATTTCAGGAAATTGTCAAAAAAGTGTTTTCTTAGAAAGTGTCATGAAGGTGGGTTAGGATTCCAGGGTATTCTGCCTCTTTTGGACTTCATAACACTTCATGAGGGTTCATGATTTTCTGACCAATTTGCTGATGAGGGTTCCAACAGGTTTGGGGGCAAGACTTCACCAAAACCACATCCCCAACAGCTCAACTTGAATCTGTCCACACCATCCTGCACATCACTGCCATGAACAACTGGCGCATCAAACAATACAACATCAAAACTGCATTCCTCAATGGTGTTCTGCCAGATGAGGAAGTCCAATACATGGAACAACCTCCCAGTTTCCATGAACTGGGCACAGATAGGGTTCCGCATGGGTACACCCACGGCGGTTTTGCGAGTGTTTGTACCCCTAACCATGGACACCATAACCGTACAGTTAGGGGTACATAACCGACCCTTAATTTTGGCGGTGTGACACGGTGTGGCACGGTGTGATACAAAACCTGCGGTTTTTTATCACAAAAAGTATATATTTGTATGGTGTGACAGGGTGTAATTTCTTGCACCCATTAAACACTGTACCTGATTGGTTAGGGGTATGGTGTCCCCACTAAATTCACGGTGTCCTATGAAAAGGTGGGGTACATCCTAAACCCGCGGCCATCATGCAGG
Organism: Lactifluus subvellereus; assembly: GCA_022496195.1. Classification (NCBI taxonomy): domain Eukaryota; kingdom Fungi; phylum Basidiomycota; class Agaricomycetes; order Russulales; family Russulaceae; genus Lactifluus; species Lactifluus subvellereus. Next base: position 14,032 of record WTXC01000124.1, on the reverse strand, counting down.
TTTTGAGAAATATAATAAATTCATTACTAACTACATTATTACATTCTATCCATGGTAAGTTACTGTGCGTAAGGGCGTGCGGGCGATGTGAGTAGGCCCCATGCGCCCACTTGTTGCATGGTGCCAGCTTCTGCTGCTGTGTGTACTGCCGCCGGGCCATGCGCTCGTGATCTCACACCTGTGCCATGTGCACTCTTGCCTCCACCGCTCATCATATGATGCCTGCTACTGATGTTGCCATCATACCACCACTGGGCACACACCAGGATTGAGAGGGGGCATGTGTGTTTCATCAAGTCCTCATGAGGTGGTGCACAGGGGATGTGAACAACACCCTCTGGCTCGCGTTGGACAAGGGAGGGGGAGAGCATCATTGTCGCTGATAACCCGCGCGCCCACTTGTTACACAGTGCGCCTGCTTCTGCTGCTGTGCGTACCGCCGCCAGGCCATGCGCTTGTGATCTCATGCCCGCGCCATGTGCGCTCTTGCCTCCGCCGCTCATCACACGATGCCTGCTACTGATGTTGCCGTCATACCACCACCGGGCACGTGCCAGGATTGAGAGGGAGCATGTGTGTTTCGTCAAGTCCTTGTGAGGTGGTGCACAGGGGATGTGAACAACACCCTCTGGCTCGCATTGGACGAGGGAGGGGGAGAGCATCATTGTCGCTGATAACCCGCGTGCCCACTTGTTACACAGTGCGCCTGCTTCTGCTGCTGTGCATACCACCGCCGGGCCATGCACTCACGATCTCACACCTGCGCCATGTGCGCTCTTGCCTCTGCTGCTTATCACATGACGCCTGCTACTGATGTTGCTGTCATACCACCACCAGGCACGCGCCAGGATTGAGAGGGGGCGTGTGTTTTGTCAGTCCTTGTGAGGCGGTGTGCAGGGGATGTCACGTTTGTGCATGCTGAGATTGGACTCTGCTCTAGGTGTGCACAAGGGGGTCATGTACACTTTATTTTTCACCTATCCCACTCTTCCCACATTGTGCTTATGGACTGCCAGGCCCCTATGGCCTGAGACTCTGCTTGAGGCCATGACTTGGCTGCTTTCGCTTACATCATGCTTACCTTCCTATTATAGTAGGTGTTCCCACGCTTTGCCTCTGGTGCGCATTTCACTAGTGCTACATTTGCATACCTCTGCACATGCACTGCCTCGACACCTACTGACTCATACTGTATGATATGACTCACGCGTCAGCCTGCTTACTGTACAATGACTTGAGGCTTACTGTGTCTGCTTACTAGTGTCCTAGGGACACTATGACTCAACCTGACTCATCTCCCTGGTGTACTTATATCGCGCTGTATCGCCTTAGAGCAGACCCTAAGTCTGTTCTCTTGTAATCTCAGACAAGTCAACCATCTTCAGGCCTTTTACTTGTGAATCACCGCTCCTCTGGCTTATTGCCAGACTTCGCGTCGCTTGCATAAGTGTCACTAGCATATGGTCAAAGGACTTAAGATCAAACGCCATCTTAGCTCCCCAGCGAGAGCTCGTTATCAGGACTTAGGACCTTCACGTCCAAGATCCCCTACTCCCCCACCATCGTCGCCGCCGCCACCTCCAACACCAGTGGAGGTATGCCCAGAGTCTGGGCGTGACATTAGAACAGACTTTCCCAGTCAAACCACAATCATGGAGTTGCCAGTAGACCCCAAGTTCAAGCCCTTCACACTCACCCTCTGCCAAGAGGACGATAAGAAGGATGACAATCGTGTTATTTGGCTACAAGAAGGGGACACTTACTCAGGATTCGAGGGAACAATCCCTTGGAACGGACACTACTTTATCAGCATCCTCCCAGGAAGGAGCAAAGCCAGAGCATACCCAGTACACCACGTAGCAGGACGGTGGTACGAAGTAGCATTTGACAACAAGACGAACAAGTATTTTGCCTACGCAGACACAGCAAACAGATTCCCAGTCCTAGACGAACCAGTAGAGCCAAAAGGACCTGAGTACATTGCCCCATTCACTAAAGATATCAGGGAAGCTCTCGCTGGAGCAGCATCACAAGAAGTCAGGGACCCCAGCCCTATCAAAGAAGAACAAGTCCCAATGCGGACCATGACAACCCATACTATCGCACCAGCACGTTTTGCCATTGGGACTGGAGCATCATATGCAGCCATCGCTAGGATTAACCCTTTCGCCCCAGCAGAACCCAGAGCAGGCCCTCCCAGGGACAGAGGAGGCCCACCAGGAGGAGGTCCACCAGGAGGAGGCCTGCCAGGAGGAGGAGGAGGTCTGCCAGGAGGAGGTCTGCCAGGAGGAGGTCCACCAGGAGGAGGTCCGCCAGGAGGAGGTCCGCCAGGGGGAGGCCCACCAGGAGGTGGATGGGACCTCCCAGGCTTCAACCTTAATGCTCCAAACCCCCAAGGGGCAGATGCTAAACTAGTAGGACAACCCCCTGCCATCTTCACTGGAATACGAGACGACGCAGAAAACTGGATGCTGGAGCTTGAAAACTACCACTATCTAAACAGGAATGCACCTGCCATTGCTCAAGCAGACAATTGTGTCTCGCACGCCCTTACCTTGATTAAAGGCCCCCAGGTAGATGGATGGGTACGCCAATGCCTCAAGTGGCTCCAGCAGATCTCCAGAGGAGAAATTCTGGACAATGACCCCTGGGAATCCTTTAGGGAATGATTCATCCTCGACTTCCAAGATATTGCTGCAATCCAGAGGGCGCAACGAGACCTCTTAAACCTCCACATGATACCAGGACAGAGCGTCGATGCATACATTGTCAAGTTCGAGGAATTGGCTGATAAAGGAGGCTTCGACCTCGATACCCTGGCCACTGCCTGGTACTTCTGGAAAGTGTTACGGCTCGACGGGCCGTGAGCACAACTTGTGCGACTTGGGCGTAGGCAAGAGTGAACACGTGCGAGGCAATGAGTACGTGGTCCTGAGCGTGACACTTCCGGTGGTCACGTCGACGCGTGAGTGAAGCTAAGTTCTTCGGAGTCGGGCGAGCACGTGACTAGTGCGAAGACCCAGAGCTAAGTCGTTATAGCCGACTTAGAGAGGCGTGAGAGCGAAGCAGAGCCTTGCTGAGCGGTGAGGCCTTAAGGCGACTTGAAGCGGCAAGTTCAAGGTAAAAGGGGCGAAGGTACTTAGAGCGGCGAGCTCAAAGGAGGAGGCGAGACGAATCGAATTGAGAAACGAAGTCAAGCTTAAGGCTTGACCCTACGCAAACTAAGGCCCTTATATAGGCCTGGTACAGGGGAGTCACATGCTACTACTACCGAGTCATAACGGGGGTAGTGGAGTAGTCCGCTAAGTATAGTACCCGCTCCACTGGTCATGGTGGAGCGGGATGAGTCGAGTCAGGGCTAAGTATAGTACGCGCTCCACAGCACAGTGGAGCGCGGCGAGTCACAACTTACTGAGTAAAAAGTCTAGAACGCGAGAAGAGGCGTAAGCAGAGCATCGTAAGTAAAATTGGTCCGCTCAGTCCGTAAGGGAGATTGTAACAGTACGCCCTCCCCTAAGGGACAGCTGCCACACTGTTAGTCCGAAGTGGCAGGCTCACCGGATAACGCCCGTCTGGCATCATTGGCATTGGGAGAGGACTCGGGGGGACAGGCGCGCTTGCGACGGAGGGCGTAGATGGCGGCGCGATTGCGAACAGGGAGGGGACGGGCATTCATGAAGTGAACATGGGGCGCCACGTGGACAGGGAGGGTGGCAACGACATCGGTTTGGTGAGTAGCTGGGCGGCCTCGCAGGAAATAAGACATAGAGGGAAGGGCGGGGCGCTCCAAAATTTGGTCCATCTTGGGCCCAATGCGCAACATGATCGCGGCCTCGTAGAGACGCACCTCGATGCCGCGCAGCTCGTCTCTGAGCTTATGGCGGCAGCGCACTAAGTCAGCATCCCTCTGCAGTTGGAGGGAGGTATACTCGACGCGGCGCTCGGGGGTAGACAGCAGGTGATAATATTCCTGCTCGATCTGGAAGTGGAGTTTCCTTACCACCGTGTGATACCTATGAACCTCGGCGGTGACTCTGGGGTCAGCAAGCCCGTCGAGCAGCCTGTCGACGTGATGGCGGTACTGGTGGCTTCCCTCCAGGATGAAGAGGTCCCAGTCGTCTACGGCTGGGAGGTGAGCATCGGGGCGTGGTTTAGCATGGAGGGGCTCAGCGAAGATGTGAGACGTCGGCATCAGACGTCCCAGGACAAGGGGCTTGTCGAGGTGGGGCAGGTAGGCATAGTAGGTGGTGGGGACGAGGCGATTGTTGTGATCGGGGACAAGGATAGTGTTCCATTCACCTGGATGGTCGACAAGTCGATTCCATTGCAGGAAATAACCATCATAGCCGAGCGTGTCATCCTGCTGACCGTGGCCTGGATTTCCGCAGGCACTGTGGGTGCGTGGAGTTGTAGTGCAGGGCTCTCTTCCTTGATTAGTATGGGCGGTGGCAACGTCTGCGTAGCTACGGACGATAGTAGGGGCTGGGAGCCACATCGGAAGCGCGGCAGGCGTTCTGCTGGCGGCGGCGTTTGGCGGCTGCAAAAGCTGGAAGGCGCTGGCAAGGTCGGTGTCCGTACCTCGTCTAATGGATGTGGAAATAGTGGGGGCATCGACCCCGGTCAGCGAAGTGGGGGTACGGGAGTTGGCGGTCGCTGCATCGCTGCTCGAGATGGGGGAGGGGCTCCAGGTGGAGTGGCCATCGTCCATCTTAACGGGGGCATCGCAGACTCCACAGAAATTGTCGGCAGAGAGGGGGTGGTCGAACTTGGCGCAGCTGTGGAGGTCAGGGAGTGGAGAAGCTCGCTCAGGAATTGGTCCGCCTGTTCTTCTATCGTTGGCGGTCCACTCGGTGTTGCTGCTGGCCTCGCTGCTGTTGTCGCTGCTGCTGTCGTTGCCTCACACGGTGAATATCCTGGTGGCGACACGGACCTGTATGGGGCATGGTGGGTCGTCATCTTTCGAGATGGGCGTGAGCGAGTTCGGGGCGACGGGGGCTTCCCTTCCTTTCCCTTTGTCGGTGCGTTGGTCTTTCTGCGAGCCATCCGAGGACATGAGCGAAGAGTAAGCTGGTGGGGGTGTGCTGGGTGTGGTAGAGGCAAGAGAGGGGGATGATGACTTGAGGGCGACCAAGGCATGTCTTATATAGGCTTTTCTTATCGCTGTGGGGTTTTCTCGGTGGAATTGGCGGACTAGGTTCAGTGAATTTTTCAGGTTCTTCCGAGGTTCCCACATATCTTCTGCTGCGGAGTACCCTTTCCATCTGACTCGGTACTGCGGTTGCTTTGTTCTTCCGAATGTGCGGTATTCTAGAATGGCCTCGACTTCGTACTCTGCTTCTCCATCGATAACGTCAGGAGGCGGTTCTGTGAAGTTGGGGCCATGCTCTTTAGTTTCTACGTACGGGGTAAGGAGGCTGGCATGGAATACATCATGGACACGACATAATTTCCACTGAGGGGGAATTGCGACTCGGTATACTATGGGGGAGATGACGTCAGTGATCTGGAAGGGGCCATAACGCCGTTGTGCGAGTTTTGCGCTTGGTTGGGTGATGTGGATGTTCCTTCCATCAAGCCAGACCTTCTGTCCTTTCGTGAATGGCTTAAACCACGCTCCCCTTCTGGCGCTAACAAGGGTCTGGGCATTGGTAATGGCCGTCTGCGCTGATATCCGTCCTTGATGGACAAGGTCTAGGCGTTCCTGGAGCGACGGCATTTTCTCGGATCGCTGTGGCTGGTGGGTGCGTGGGATATGCCCCATGAGGAGTTGGAAGGGCGCTTGCTTGGTGGTGCTGCTGGGCCAAGCGTTGTGGACATACTGGGCAATGGGCAGGAGGGCGGACCAGTTGTTCTGCTGGTGGTTCACGTAGATGCGGAGGTACTGCTCGAGCCACTGGTTAGTTCGTTCAGACTGTCCATCTGTCTGGGGGTGGTATGCGGTACTAATGTTCTGTTCAATCCCCAGCGTTTTGCACAGTTCTTGTGGGAAGTGCGAGGCAAAGTGTGTTCCTCTGTCGCTGATGATCTTTCGGGGAATGCCGTAGTGGGGGAACACGTGCTTGGCATATAACGTGGCGAGTTCTGGTGCGGTCATTGCTTCATTGCAGGGGATAAATATGGCTGCTTTTGAGCAGTCATGGTCGGTGATTGTAAGGATGGAGTCGAATCCCTCTGATGGGGGCAGTTTGACAATTAGGTCGAGGGCGATGGTCTCGAATGGTAAGGCGTTTGGTGTGGTTGTTATGGGCATAAAAGGCGGTGCGGGCTTGGTGGTGTTTACTTTGGTGGCTTGGCAGGTGGCGCAGCCTTTGACGTAGGCGAGGACGGTCTGCTTCATGTTGGGCCACCAGTAGTCTTTGGCGATGAGTAAGCAAGTTTTTAAAATTCCGGGGTGCCCAGCGGTTGGCGAGTCATGGTATAGAGAGATCACTCCCCTCCTAAGGTCATTGTCTGCCATGACAACTAGGCGGTTAGCATGCCACCAACCGCCCCCAGGGTGGCGTTCGATGGGGTAGGTGGAGGCCCAGGTGGCAAGGGTGTCTTTATGGTTATCCTGGAGGGCAAGGGTGCGGTCCTCGAGGTCGACACTTGTTGCGGCGTTAGTAAATAGGGTGGGTGGTAGGGCAAGGACCTCGGCATTGTCTTGGCCAGCCTGGTTGAAATCCGGGCGACGGGAGAGGGCGTCGGCTTTATTTGTGGCCCCTGGGCGGTGTACCAGGGTGATATGATAATCTCCGAGCGTGAGGATGTAGCGGGCGATGCGGCGGTTGATTTTCTGGGGTGATTGGTAGTACTGAAGGTTTTTGTGGTCAGTGATTACCGTGACCTGGTGCTGAGCTCCCATGAGCAAGTGACGCCAGTGTTCTAAACCTCGGACGATGGCGAGGAATTCCCTATCCCAGATAGGGTAGTTGCGTTCCGTGGCTGTGAACGTCTTGGAGTCATATCCCACTGGTCGGCGGCGTCCTTGAGCATCGTGTTGGTATAGGATGGCACCTGTGGCATTCTGGGAGGCGTCTACTTCCAGCTCGTAAGGGCGTGCTGGGCTTGGTTGCCAGAGGACTGGGTCGCTTGTGACGATCTTGATGAGTTGATCGACCGCGGCAGTGCACTCATCTGTCCAGATGAAGGGGACTCCTTTCTTTAGGAGACTGGTTAGGGGGCGGGCGATCTCAGCGAATCCTGGTATGAAGGGGCGTTGGTACCCTAAAATGCCCAATGTTGATCGCAGCTGCTTAACACTGGTGAGTACTCGTGGCCACTCCTTAATGCCTTTCAGCTTGCTGGACTCGATACGCAGCGAGTCTCCGTCAATAACCAATCCTAGGTATTCGACACGTCGCTGTTCGAATTGGCACTTTTGGGGTTTGAGGAAGAACGATGCTGCTTCTAGGATGTCTAGCAGTTCGTGGACTACGCATCGATGTAGCGCGTGGTCTAAGGGTGTGGCAACGAGGATGTCATCCATGTAGACGAAGATCATCCTTGGATATTTGAGTTTTAGCGGCCTCAGGAGTCGATCCATGACTCGTTGGAAGGTGCTGGGCGCGTTGCACTGTCCAAATAGCATGACGTGTGGTTGGAATAGTCCTTGTGGCATTTTGAAGGCGGCCTTCCACTGATCGCCGTCCTTTATCCTAACGTTGTGATATCCCCATTGGATATCGAACTTGGTGAATAGTGCGCGTCCTTTGAGATCTCTGGTTAGGATGCTAATGTCAGGGAGGGGGTAGACGTCTCGTATTGTCCAGCTATTCAGTGTGCGGTAGTCCTGGACCGGGCGGAGGGATCCATCTTTCTTTTTAATGAAGAAAAAGGGGGCAGCATAGGGGGAACTTGACAGCTCGATATATCCTTTGTCGAGCTGTTCTTTGAGCCAGGCATCAGCGGCAATCATTTCCTTGGGGTTAAGTGGGTAGACTTTGCAGTCCAGTGTGGCAGGGGTGTCGGGCTTCAACCTGATAGCGTGGTCGTCCTCTCTGCTTGGCGGGAATCGCTGCGCTTCCTTCTCTGAGAAGACTCTCCAGTGTCAAGAGTATTCTGCGGGCACGTCATGTCACGTTTGTGCATGCCAAGATCGGACTCTGCTCCCGGTGTGCACAAGGGGGTCATGTACACTTTATTTTCCACTTATCCCACTCCTCCCGCATTACGTTTATGGACTGCCAGGCCCCTAGGGCCTGAGACTCTGCCTGAGGCCATGACTTGGCCGCTTTCGCTTACATCATGCTTACCTTCCTATTATAGTAGGTGTTCCCACGCTTCGCCTCTGGTGCGCATTCCACTAGTGCTACATTTGCTTACCTCTGCGCATGCGCTGCCTTGGCACCTACTGACTCATACTGTACAATATGACTCACGCGTCGGCCTGCTTACTGTACGATGACTCGAGGCTTACTAGTGTCCTAGGGACACTATGACTCGACCTGACTCACCTCCCCAATGTACTTATATCGCGTTGTATCGCCTTAGAGCAGACCCTAAGTCTGTTCTCTTGTAATCTCAACCAAGTCAACCGTCTTCAGGCCTTTACTTGTGAACCACCGCTCCTCTGGCTTATTGCCAGACTTCGCGTCGCTTGCACAAGTGTCATTAGTGTATGGTCAAAGGACTTAAGATCAAACGCCATCTTAGCTCCCCAGCGAGAGCTCGTTATCAGGACTTAGGACCCTCACGTCCAAGATCCCCTACTCCCCCGCCGTCGTCGCCACCGCCGCCTCCAACACCAGTGGAGGTACGCCCAGAGTCTGGGCGTGACACGTCAGCTGTGGTGGGGGCGGTCCGTTCCTGATGCTCCTTGATCGCCCATTCTTGGGCGATATTCGTTCTGTTGATCTGGAGGATCAGACTGTCTCCCTCCTCCAACGAGGTAGCTTGGAGGGCATGTCCCAGTAGTTGGGCGTATCGCAACAGGCTTCAGGGCTGGTCTGGTGCTCTCCTGCTGGTTAGTGCAAGAGAGATTGGTCCCCCTTTGATGGTCTTGGTGCTCCAGTTGATATCAGGGTTGAAGGCGTGGAACCAGGGGAATCCTAGGATCGTCCTATCCTGTCCTAGGTTGGCAAGGAAGAAGCACTGCACGCTTTCTTTCTTTCCTTGTCGGATTGCCAGATCACAATAGGTGGTGATGCGGCCACTGCGGTTTTCAGATCTGTCTACGTTGTAGAGGAGGCGTGGCTGGGGGAGTCGTCTGGGCACAAGACGCAGCCTTTGGGCGGTTTTTTGGTTGATGAAGTTGTCGGTGGCGCCGCTGTCTATGAGCGCACTTTCTGCAGCCTTTCCATGTATGGTGGAAAACGTAAAATTGACATTGATACTATTCCGATTTGAGACATACATGGTACAAATATGCGAGGCTTGATCCCAGGCTGTTAGGTCAAGCCGCTTTAAAAATCCAGATCTTCCTGGATAATGTGATCAAAGGCTGCTGATCGCTCTGTTGCGCTCATGGCGCGCAGCTGAGACATCACATCTGTTGGCGCTTGGCTGGCACTATCGTCGGGGATGATGGTCAGGCTTTCTTGGCTTGTTGTTCTTGCGAGCGTGGCGCGTTGAGAGGGGGCCTGCTGGCTTTGTCTCCCCTTCTTCTTGAAGCACTGGGCGGCGCGATGTCCTTTCTCTTTGCAGTAGAAACATCTTCATTCGTCCATGAGCCTCTTCTTTTCTGTGTCTGTGAGTGGTCCTCCCATTCGTGCCACATCCACATCCATGGGGACTGGGGCGTTATTTCTAGGGTGTTGAGCGGGGGCAGGTGCTCTGGGGATGAAGCGTGGTTTGGGAGTGAAGCGCTGTTGGTTGGGGGCGGGTCCTAGGTCGGCGAGTATCTGGGCGCTCCTAATGACTTCCCTTCATGCCGCCTCCTGCCAATCGTCTAGGGTCGTCGGTATGACTTCCTTGTTGAGGATTTTTAGCGCTATTCCTCGGCGGAGACCCTTTTTGAAGAGGTCTAGTGTTCCTAAGTCAGTAGGGGATCGTCCTGCTGCCAGGACAAGATGGTTGAAGGTCGTGATGAAGCCATCGACGTCATTCTCCTGCATTCTGAGGTTTACCAACTTATTAAAGGCGTTCTGCTCTTTGGCTGTATCTGTAAAGGTGTTGATAAAGTCCTGGACAAAGCTAGTCCATAGTGCTTCGTGTTACGATTTCTCTCCCTTTTCCTTTATCCTTACATTGACCCATGACCTGCATCGAACCCGTGACTCGACTATGATACTAAGACTCATGCGACCAGATACGGAAGGGCCTTCTCGCCCTGCGATCCCTATATAAGGTAGCCTAGACTGTAGTCTCATCTTTAGGCTTGTTCTCTTCGTATCAATACCGAGCTACGCTCTGGCCCTTGGTGGCTATCGTATTACCCTCTCGTCTTGTGAATCCTCAGATCCTCAGGCCGTTTGCCTGACTCCTGATTCCCCTGTATTGAACCCTTGACCTAGGGTTGTACACATAAGGGGACCGCCACTGCGTTCTGTCTTGAACACGAAGACTCGCAGTGTCCAAGTCGATCACGTGACTTGGCGAACCTCGACCGATACACTCAGAGCTCGAGCGTAACATTAGAACAAGCCTCTTGAACCCCTGACCGACTGAAGCCAAAGATACAAGGCAAACTCGATAGCCACTGAAACTCGACGATACACCCCACTGATCGCTTAATCGCGAGAGATCCAACCGACATCGACGGACCCGAAACCCATCGATCGAAAGACAGATATCGCCCCGATCCAGATCTAGGAGCACTTATCGATCACTCCACAATAACGACCACCAGACCGAAAATGGCAACGGGGATACTCCCCACTGTCAATGACAGCATGCACGCGCCACTATCCCCTGTGGCGATATTCCCACCAGGATATGGACCCCCGCCACCAGACCCAGCACCAGTACCGCCAAATGCACCCCAGAATATTCCACTAGTGCCCTGGCCGGAAGGTGACAACCTTCAACTGGAGGGCCGCGAACCTCCTGTCTTCACAGGCGATAGAACGACGACCGACGCTTTCATTCATGAGCTCAAACTCTACCAGTACTTAAATTCAGACCACCCAATCATCACCCACGACCACACCTGGATTGCGCACGCCTTGACTTATGTACAAGGGACAGTAACCACCGAATGGCGACGAAGCCAAGAAGAATGGCTGATGACTGAACCGTACCCAGAATGGGATGATTTCGAAGCACGATTCGTCCAAGACTGGTTTGATGTTAATGAACCATACCACGCCATAGCGCAACTTAACACCCTCACTATGACCCGCGACGACATCGACAACTATATCACCCAGTTTGCCACCCTAACGCGCAAAGCATTATATCATGAAGACGACCCAGCAGTGCTTGAGAAGTTCAAGCGGGGGTTGCCCCTGCAACTACTCAATGCTTGCATGTCCCATGATGAACCACAGGATTGGGAGGCATGGAAGTTGTCCAGTCGCAAACGACAAGCCATTATTACGGCCTTGAAACCCCACAAGCAAACGCGATGGGAAGAGCGACACCCTCGCATCCCATCACCCCCAATCGACACTCCACCACTCACACAATCACCATCACCAACAACTAGTAAACCAGAACCGATGCAGGTAGACAGCACCAAAAACCAACAGCGCACGAAGGGACTATGTTTCCTGTGCAATCGACAAGGACACATCCAACGCAATTGTCCAGAAAAGCTCACACCAACCCTAGCAAAAGTTGTGGCCACTCGCCTAACGGTTGAAGACCGATCGGCTGAGAGGCCTACGCAACAACAAGTCTTTGATTACCTACGAGGACTTGAAAGCAACGCATACCACGAACTAGCAGCTAAGTGGTGCAGAGACACCCCCACGTACCCGACCCTCGAACAGACAGCGTTCAAATGCGCCATGTTTCAGCGCAACGTTTTCCTCCCCCGCCTCAACTCAATGAGGATCGCAGTTTCTTTCCATACCGCATCAACCAGAACGGACCACATTGCCTTCTTAGACTGTGGGGCAACGGAATGTTTCATCAGTCGTGCCTTTGTAGACAAACACAAACTCGGGACGCGACTCTTGCAGACTCCAAAGATGCTTCTGAATGCAGATGGATCACGCAACAAAGGAGGCAAAATTACCCATTACACCAACCTTGAGATAGTTACGGAAGATGCCCCACATACACTTTGATTCTTCATTGCAGACATGGATGAAGACCACTTGGTGCTAGGATACCCATGGTTCGCAGCGGCCAACCCTCGTCCAGACTGGAAGAATGGCGTTCTTCCCACCACCATGATACTTCGCACAAGCGGCGCAGCAGCACAAGCCGCCACATCGACAGTCAGAGTCGCAGGAATGACGGCAGCCACAATCCAGAATGAACCGTTCTGGGAGGAGGGCGACCAAGTCTTCATGCGCATCGCTAAGACTACAGTAGCTCAGCAACTGGCAGAGCAAGCGGCCGATAAAACCAAATGCACCTGGGACCAGATAGTCCCACCACAGTACCACGCACACGCCCGCGTCTTTAGTGAAGAAGCCGCACAACGATTCCCGGACCCGCAATCTTGGGATCACGCCATCGACCTCAAACCTGATGCACCATCGACATTAGACTGCAAAGTCTACCCCTTAATGCCGAGCGAAGACATCGCACTCCAGGAGTTCATCGACGAAAACCTCACCAAAGGCTATATCCGCCCATCAAAGTCACCATACGCATTCCCCTTCTTTTTCATCAAGAAAAAGAATGGCGACCTCAGACCAGTCCAGGACTACCGCAAGTTAAACACCTGGACCACACGAGACACCACACCACTCCCCCTCATCCGCGAGCTCATGGACCAACTCACTAGGGTCAATGGACAACCATCGGCACTCTTCACAAAACTTGACATCCGCTGGGGCTACAACAACATCAGAATTCGTGATGGTGACCAATGGAAGGCAGCGTTCAAGACTAACCGAGGGCTTTTCGAGCCCATGGTTATGTTCTTTGGACTAACAAATGCACCAGCCACCTTCCAGTCCATGATGAATTGTCTGTTCTGCGAACTCATCAATGAAGGATACGTCACAGTATATATGGACGACATCCTGATCCACACCCCACGAAACCTCGCCCTTCACCGCCGTGTGGTCGATGACGTACTTTCGGTCCTCACCCGAAACGATCTGTTCCTAAAGCCCCAAAAGTGCCAGTTCGAAGCTGACTCCGTTGAATACCTGGGAGTCATCATATCCGAAAACGCCATCGGCATGGATCCCGTAAAAGTTGCAGGCATCAAGGCCTGGAAGGTCCCCACAACCCTAAAAGAAGTGCGAGCATTGCTCGGCTTCCTGAATTTCTACCGAATGTACATCAAAGGCTTCAGCACCCTGGCAGCTCCGCTCAACGCACTCGTGGCCCACTGTGCAAAAGGCGGCAAGTTCTATTGGAACGAAGAACATCAGGAAGCCTTCGAATCCCTCATCGACGCCGTCGCCACCGCCCCCATCCTCAGACAACCCCAGTTTGACAAACCATTCATTGTCGACACTGACGCTTCAGCGTACGCCATCGGAGTGGTGCTGCAGCAACGCGATGACAAGAACAAGTTACGTCCAGTCGCGTTTCTGTCTGCGACCCTAGATGCTACACAACGCAACTGGGACATTTATGACAAAGAGCTATACGCAGTAGTGCGTGCACTCGAATACTGGCGACCGTACCTCGCTGGTTCCCACCATCAGACCCTGGTTCACACTGATCACCACAACTTGCAATATTATCGCAAGCCCCAGAACCTAAACCGACGACAAGCGAGATGGCACCAGGAACTCGCAGACTATGACTTTAAACTGGTGCATGTCCCCGGAAAGCGACACATTCCCGCCGACTTCTTGTCGCAACCCTTTGGTGTAAACCAGGGGGACGACGATAATAAAGGAGTCACACTCCTCCCTGATTCACGATTCGCAAAGCTCACATTCCCTGAAGAACTGGAAGAACGACGCGAAATTATGCATCTCCATCACGATCACCCACTTGCCGGTCATCCTGGCATCACTAATACCCTTCACCTCCT
>WTXC01000123.1:0-77825 GCA_022496195.1 Lactifluus subvellereus | reverse complement strand
GCTGCTTGCTGCTCGCGCCTGCTGCTGCCTGCTGCCCACTGCTCACTGCCCGCCTGCACTGACCGCTGACTGCCACTCGTCGCTCACGCCTGCACTGCCACCGCTTGCTGCTTGCCTGCGCTGCCTGCTGCCCGCCACTCGTGCCTGCTGCTGCCCACTGCCTGCTGCTCACTGCCTGCCTGCGCTGACTGCTGCCCGCCGCTTGCTGCCCACCTGCGCTGACCGCTGACTGCTGCTCGTCGCTCACGCCTGCGCTGCCTGCCGCTTGCTGCTTGCCTGCGCTGCCCACTGCCCGCCGCTCATGCCTGCTACTGCCCACTGCCTGCCACTCGCTCCGCCTGTGCTGACCGCTGACTGCCACTCGCCGCTCATGCCTGCGGCTGCCTGCTGCCCACCACTCGCTGCTCCTGCCTGTTGCTACCCGCCACTCGCTACCCCCGCCTGTGCTGCCTGCTGCCTGCCGCTCGCCGCTTGCGCCTGCGCTGCTGCTGCTTCGCTCGCTGCCCCCACTGTTTTGCTCGCTGCCCCCTGCTCCCACCTGCTCCACTCCCCGCTCCGTCGTTCCCACACAGCACCGCCTTGCTCAGTTTCACACTCGGCCGCTGCTGTGCAGTATCATCAGAAACCCCTGCCCCTGCTTCTCTGTCAGGCCTGCTGGCCCAGCTGTATCTCCCAAAAAAATCAAAGAAGTGAGTAGCAATGCTTCTTTATTGGTTTAGCCTGCCCCACGATTTGCTCCTTCTCTTTGCTCCTGGCTCCCATGCCTGTCATCGATGCACTCACCCCTGCCTGCTTTGCTCCTGCTCTGTTGTTGCTGTACAGCACTGCCTCACTCAACTTCGTGCACAGCACCATCCTCGGTGTTGCCTTCCTGGGTGCTCTGCCTTGGTGTCAGCACTCTCCTCCCCACCCCACTCATTGCTCGTCACTCTCTTCCTCTCCCTGTTTGTTGCACTCTTCCTTGCCCTGATTGTCGCTCTCCTTGTTGCCCCACTTGGCTTTGCTCTCCTCCCCACCTGGCTTTGCACTCAGCTGCTGCTGCACAGCATATTTGTGCCTGGTCACGTTTGGCAGCACCACTTGGTCCCCACCTGCATTGCTCCACACTTTGTTGCTGCACGGAACACCGTTGTGCTCGGCCATGGGATTGTCACTCTCAGTCACACTTGGCAGCACTATGGTCCCTCTCCTTGCTATGCTTGGCATTGCTTCCCTGTCACTTTTGCAGCAGGTCACGCTCAATCACATCACCTTCTCTGGCCACTACCATGGCATTGAATCATGCCATCCCCTTTTCCTTTTTGTCACTCAACCACTGCCATGCAGCCCACCTGCACCAACCTTGGCCTGCTGGCCTACATGATGCATTTGTTTATAAGTATGTTCCTGGGAATAAGTTTTGTTTAATCTCTTCCCATCAGTGTTTTGATGGGTAACTTTCCAGTGGTTGTACCACCTGGTACAACCCCAGAAAGTTGGCAAGTTGGAAAGTTCACAAGCTATGTCAAATTTTCTGCAAGCTCATCTGCAAATTCCAGGCCATCTGAATTAGGTCTGAGTCAGATTGCTCAGACCAGTAAGACCAGATTCAGGCTGCTAAGACCAGATTCAGACTGCTCAGACACCTCAGACTGCTAAGGTGGAGTTTGACACACCAGACCGGATTCAGACCAGATTCAGACAGAATTCAGACAGGATTCAGACCACTTTCAAACCAGATTCAGACCACTTTCAAACCAGATTCAGACCACTTTCAGAACCACTTTCAGACACACTCAGACAGGATTCAGACAGCTTTCAGACACATATAGATGGGGTATTAGTGATGAACTAGAATTCAGCTTTATTACTGTATATAGATGATAGCCTACTAGTACCATGTAAACATATAGTACAGTACATCATAACACATGACACCAATGTATGCTGAGTTCGACAAGGCAGATGCATAGCTCCCTCTGGCAGATCGCATGCCGCCTGCACGCCCACACACACACCACTGCACGCACACCCACTTGTAGATCGTATGCTAATGAATGCACAAGAAAAGAAAAAAAAAGATCAGTCAAGTTGGACCTCTCAATCAGAGATGTGTGGGATGACTTACCTTGGTCCCAATGGACTGCAAGGCAGCGCAACCCACCACACTTGATCCATATCTGCCTGTCTGTGCTGAACAAGTTGATCACCTTGGCTGAGGCCTGGTTGAGCAGACGATCTCGGTCTGGCATGAGAATGTCACAAGAATGCAGGTGAGATGGGGGGTGGTTGGAATCGGGAGTGCGAGGGCGATGGGCAGAGGGAGGTGAATTGAAGAGGTGGAGACGGCAAAGAGGGGAGGTGGAGGAACCAGACCTGTGACTAGAGAGATTGTTAGTTCAGATGAAATGGGGAGGAGAATGACAGGGATACGTGCGCTCATGATGAGGGGGAGGTCCTCCAGACCTGCTTGTGTGGTGTGGTCGCATGCCGTTGCTGCAGCTGCTGTTGCCACCACTGTTGCCATTGCCACTGCAGGATCCTGTGATGTGGCACATTTGCATGTTTGCAGTGGGAGAGGGGTCAGCAGTGACAAGGTGGGTTTATGGGATGAGGTTCTTACCTTGCAGGTACTGTAGGTCTTCCAGTGACTCCTTGGGGTCTGCCCAGCCCCAAATGAACCACTCATATCCACATCCCATTTGGATGGGGAGGGGTTTGGTGGGCCGGCATATCGCTGTGCAGAAACCTAAGATAGAATAACTTGTTAGTAACTAAGAAATAAGAAAAGTTTGCATCTTTCTTTTAAATGGGCCTTGAGTCCTCACAGATGAAGTTGATGGCCATTGATTGATGGGAGGGTGGGAGTGGTGCCGCTATAGTGGGGTGGACTGTTGACTTGTTCAATTTCTTTTTTTGTGTTTGTGTGTGTCTGTTTGTATTTGTTGTCTCTCACAGAAAAAATTTGACACCAGTACTCATGTGCCACTGTGTGATGCATTCGTTACACATCGATATAACTAACTATTTTCTTGTCTTTAGTCACAAATACAGTGCAAGTGCACAGGTGGGGAAAGTAAGTAAGATAGCTAGTGTTTCTATGCTGACTATGGTGTTTCAGATAATCAACAATGGTGGGCCCAGGCACACATGAATGAAGGTGCATGCGCAGCAGCAGCAGGCGCTGTGTAACAACAAGTGGAGGTAAGAGTGCAGATGGCACACTCAAGATTGCAAGCACATGGCCCACTGGTGCATGTGCAGCAGCAGCAGCAACAGCAGCAACAGCAGATGCTGCGCGATGACCAGCAGAGACAAGAGCGCACATGGTGCACATGAGGTCATGAGTGCGTGGCCCAGCATCAGCATGCGCAGCAGCAGCAGGCGCTGCATGATGACCAGCAGAGCAAGAGCACACACGGCGTGTGGGTGGCCCAGCGGCAGCAACAGCAGCAGTAGCCTTCACAGGTGTTGTGCGACAAGTCGATGACTGGTGGAGGCGATGGCGCACATGGCGCACATATGAGAAATGTCTTTATAATACTTCTATGATCTAGCCCTCTTTACATAGCACAAAAAATCTAGAGTGCACACAACACACATGTGAGATCACAAGTACATAGTAGCAGCATGCACAGCATGCTTGCAGAGACAGCCTATACTGAAGTGCTCAGACACATTAGGTAATCTACTCAGACTGCTCAGAGCTCCTACTTATATGGGTGTTATTAGATCAGCTCTTGTAAGTAGTGTTTTGAGGTCCGGTCCATAGGACCGGAAAAAAACCAGAACCGGACTGGACTGGACTGGTGGCAACCGGACTTTCAGTTGCAGTTGCACCCAGATCCCAGAATGCCCGGTTGCGGTCCATCCCCAATTCCAGGTGCCAATGAACCGCCCAAAAACCGGCTGCAACTGGTCTTAGACCAGACTTTCGGTTGCTGTTCCCACACATTGTTGAAACCTGCAAGTGCCCTCCTCGTCAACGCGCTCTCAACATCCACATGTCTTACAACAACTTTGTGTCGCTTGCTATCATTTCCCTCTCACATTGAACCTCAAAAAGAAGGTAAGTAACTCCAGTTGAGGATACAAAGCTGACTTATCCTTCCAGGTCATAAGTGCAGCAGAGGTCGTCACCGCCTCGCACCAGCACCGTCGCTGCCATGTGCCAGGTCACTCCAGGACCACCATCGCCCCCACTGCGCCAGGACTGTCCCCGCCGCTGCGCCAGGACTGTCCCCACCGCTGCGCCAGGACTCCAGGACCGTCACGCCACACCACTGGCACCATCGCTGCCGCTGCGCTAGGACTGTCCCTGCCTGCCCCCGCCGTCGTGCCGGGACACTCCCCGCCGCCGCTCCAGGACAGTCATGCCAGTACCACGACTGCCGCTGCCACGCCAGAACCGTCACGCCAATGCCGCCATCGCCACCGCCGCTGCTGCACCAGGACAGTCACCAGACTCACCACAGCACCACCATTGCTGCCACGCAAGTACCGTCATGCCAGTACCGCCATCGCTGCCACCGCCACACCGGAACAGTCCTCACCGCTGTGCCAAGACAGCCACGCCAGCATCACCATCGCCACTGCCGCGTCCCAATGACCGTCATCGGCGGTGCTTCCAATAATAGTGTCCAAAATTGCACCAATGCCTGCTTCTCCTCAGGTTATCCTCTGGCTGTATGGAATACTCAGATGAGTGTTGTTCTATTCTATCACCTTTCTCCTCCTTTTGTGGAGCTTCCCCACTGATGTTACTTTTCCAAGACTGCGGCACAGCCGTCCACAATGGCGTGCCAACGCCTTGCCAATGCATCACTGCCGTGGCACCAGGACCGTTACTGCCCCATGTCAGGACCGTCCCAGCTGGGGCGCCAGGGCCGTCACGCCAAGGCCATCGCTGTCGCGGCGCCGGCACATCACCTCCCAGCGCCAGGACAGCCGCTGCGCCAGGACAGCCACTGCACCAGGACAGCCGCTGCGCCAGGACAGCCCTGCCCAGGACAGCCGCTGCGCCAGGACAGCCGCTGCGCCAGGACAGCCGCTGCGCCAGGACAGCCGCTGCGCCAGGACAGCCGCTGCGCCAGGACAGCCGCTGCGCCAGGACAGCCGCTGCGCCAGGACAGCCGCTGCGCCAGGACAGCCGCTGCGCCAGGACAGCCGCTGCGCCAGGACAGCCGCTGCGCCAGGACAGCCGCTGCGCCAGGACAGCCGCTGCGCCAGGACAGCCGCTGCGCCAGGACAGCCGCTGCGCCAGGACAGCCGCTGCGCCAGGACAGCCGCTGCGCCAGGACAGCCGCTGCGCCAGGACAGCCGCTGCGCCAGGACAGCCGCTGCGCCAGGACAGCCGCTGCGCCAGGACAGCCACTGCGCCAGGAGTCCAGGACCATCACGCCAGCACCACCGTCGCGGCCGCGGCCGCGCCAGGACTGTCCTCGCCGCTGCGCCGGGACCATGGCATTCGTCCATCTTAAACAAAGATAGATGGGTCTACGATATAGAAGTGCCAGACTTGCTAACATAGGCAATGACCTCACCGTCTTGGAGTTTTGTCTCGTAAATGCCGTATTAATATTATGGGGTGTTAAATACTAGAGTGCTTCAAAATACAGTTTTTTAAAAGATCGCCACAACAAACTAGCTGATCTTTGCTTGGATATATTACCCATATACTACCCAATCATAGATCATGAAGTTTCCTTGTGGTTGCTTTGCGATCTTGCTGATATTACAGGGGAAGACGCAAATGTTGGTTAAAATGGTCTTGGCTGCAAGCATCTCTCAACGCAGTACTGTAAAACTTTCAGGGTGTGATCTATGTATATAATAAAGTCTTGTATAAAGTTGTATAACATTCAGAGCAGCAGGAGGGGAGATACAGATGAATCAGTGAATCTGCGTGACACCCAGTTTTTGGACTGGGATCCTTCTGATGCAACCACTGGCACTCGTCCACCTTTTACCAAGGTGACACTTCAGGTGGATAGTTCATATATTATCACATTGAATCCAAAAGTCCGATTGTCAAATGGTGTTGTTGATGTTTTTCTATTTGTGATTTAAAAAAAGTTTTGAAACTGCTAATCTGTGATACTGTAGATTTATAGCCTCAGCCACTGGCCCGCTGGCAACCAAAACCTAGTAATCTCAACCTTCCATCTCAACCTTCCGACCACTGGCTCACTTGTCGTCGCCAGTAATTATCAACCTTCGTTGTAAAATCCCTCTTACAAGTAGCGGTTATTCTCTCCAGCCGTATTTTCCCCCACCTCACTGGGTTTTCAATGACACTTGGGATCTTAGGGGGCTTTGCAGTTGAACTTACCTGGCACGCACAATTGAAAAAATGGGTTTCACACTAGCACCACCATCGCTGCCACCATGCCAGGACCATCGGCGCAGCCGCACCAGGACTGTCCCTGCCGCTGCGCTCAACCATCACGCCAGCACCACCATCGCTGCCCCTCGTCAACACCTATGTTCGGTTTTCTCAGAGCTTTCAGGTGCGTACGCAATGGACATGTGTAATTTGCTAACAGGACAGTCATGCCAGTACCGTCACCGCCGTGCAAGGACAGTCCCCGCCACCACGCCAGCAACACCATTGCTGTCGCATTAGCACCACCATCGCCGTGCACCACGACTGTCATTGCCTCGCACCAGGACTGCCACCGCCATGGCGTCAAGACCGCTACCGCTGTGACGCCAAGGTCGTCACCGCTGCATTGCTAGGACTGTCACCGGGTCACCCCCGTGGTGCCAGGACCATCACTGCTGACTGCCATTGCTGCGCGCAAGCACCTTTGCCGCCATGCACCAGCACCGTCACCACTGCGCACCAGCACTGTCACTGCCGTGTGCCAGGACTGCTACCACTGCGGCGCCAGGGCCGTCACCCCCACGACCAGGACCGCCATCGCTGCATGCAAGCACCGTCACCGCCATGTGTCAGCACCGTCACTGCCACGTGCCAGGACTGCTACTGCCGTGGTGCCAGGATCGTCACCATCACGCCAGCACCATCGCTGCCGCCGCTGCTGCCCCAGCACTGTCCCAGCCACGGCGCAAGCACCATCATGTCAGCACTGCCTCGCCAGCACCGTCCTGGCCATGGCGCAAGCACCGTCATGCCAGCACCATCGCCACCGCCACCCCAGCACCATCCCAGCCGCGGCGCAAGCACCGTCACATCAGCACCGCCTCGCCAACACCGTCCCGGCCGCGGCGCAAGCACTGTCACCCAGCACCATCGCCGCCGCCCCAGCACCGTCCCAGCCACTGCGCAAGCACCATCACATCAGCACCACCTCACCAGCACCGTCCCGGCCGCGGCGCAAGCACCGTCACACCAGCACCATTGCTGTGCCAGGACCGCCACCTGCCGCCGCGCCATGTCCTGCGGACCTGCGACCCATATCTTTATTGGATCTTATTCACCTGTTATTCTACTGTATACATGTAGTGCTGTTGTAGTTGTATTACAAAAATAACATATCACTGATCCATTGTCCAAAAGACTGGTGTGCAAGTGCAAAAGACTTGTCCAAAAAGGTTAAAGACCAGTTGCAACTGGTTGTAGACCGGTCATGTCTGCAACCGGTTACAACCGGTTATGGACCGCAACCGGACTGGAAGCAACCGGTTTATAATGGTCTGGTTGCGGTTGCATCCAGTTGGGGTGGAGTGGCAGACCGGTTGCAGTCCGGTTGCCCCATTTGGAAGGTCAAAAACTGGACCGGACTGGACTTTTAAACACTACTTGTAAGCTTGCTTGGTGCAATGGTAAAATTGTCTAAGTAGTCATGTGAGTAGGTTGAGGGTTCGAATTGTGTTTTGGTAGATTTATTGTTTGAGTAATGATGCATAATTATGTAACATGTTATTATGCTTTGTCATATGTCATGTGCATACAGACTGCTCAGACACCTCAGACAGAATTCAGACACATTAGGTAATCTTCTCAAACTGCTCAGACTGCTCAGACAGAATTTAGACACATTAGGTAATCTACTCAGACCACTCAGACGCTCAGACAGAATTCAGACATATTATGTAATCTACTCAGACTGCTCAGACTGCTAAGACCGGCCTCAGACTGCTAAGACTGGCCCCAGATGGCCCAGACATTCTGGAATTGGCTGATGCTTCTCACCAAATGATCACCAGCAAGTTGGGACAAGTTCAGAAAGTCCCACAAGCACACAAGTTCTAATTATAGGGTGTGACATTGGTCACCCCTGGGTGAGATTTCTCACGCCTGTACCCATCCAGGTGACAAAAACTTACATAAACCACAGGTTTACATGAAGTCAAAATATTGTTGAGCAGCACATAGTGCACGTGCAACCAGGGAGTAAGAGACTCACTTATACAGCGACAAGTAGAAGTCAGAGTACTGAGGATTAGTGCGTACTACCAAGGAGCTTATATACATGAAGGACAGGAGTGACTGGTCACTATGTGACAGTAAACTAATAACCGTAAAGGAGTGTCCTTGTAAATCCCATAGGGGGATTGCTCTACTCAACTAGGGCGTAGTATAGAGCCCCTAACCGGATGCATGGCTATGCTGGCTTGTGTGTTTCTGGTTCAACACTCCCCCTTGCTAAGTGTACTGTAATAACAGAGCTGATCAGAGAAGCATTTGATGCACAAGTGTAGTTGGACTTTGTGTGCTGGATCTTTCCAGTAGGAAGGAAAGGCATGGCATGTATAGGAGATCTTTGACTTTCTGTGATGGGAGTACAGAAGTCCAGACCTTCCGTGCATTGGGAATCCAACATGCAAGGTAGCGCATCTGAGACTGCTCTGGAAGCCAAGAAACATGTACCCAATAGTTTCTTGATCAGGGAAACAAGGGTCATGTGTGTGGCGAGAGCATCGCACATCTGATGGGAGTCAGGGATTTGTGACAGTCTCTGTGTTAGAGTGCATCTCCTTCATCTCAGGACTTGTAGGTTGCGCAACCACGTATTCATGGCAGATGCCTGCATACCAATCCTGGAGGCTAGTTTCACACATGAACTATATACGCTTGTGCAAGCTGAAATGTGTCTGTCTCATTGCGTGAAAGCATAATTAGAGTCCTCATGGATTCTAGTTCTTCAGGAGAGATGAAGTTCACATCCTGAGCATTGCAGCATGTGCCAAAGATGGCACACAGAGATTGCACTGCATAGGTGCACTAAGCATTCTTAGGCGAGTAAAACTCAAGCCCAAGTTGACCCCTAAGTTCATGGAATCTAGTTCGTCCTAGATTCTTAGTGAACATGTCTGCAGGATTTTTATCTCCATCCACAAATTGGAGTTTAACCTTCCCATCCTTTACCACTTGATGAATATAGTGGTAGCGTATATGTCACGCCCAGACTCTGGGCGTACCTCCTCAGGCAATGGAGGCGGCGGTGGCGACGACAGTAAGGGAGAAGGGGATCTTGGACGTGAAGGTCCTAAGTCCTGATAACGAGCTCTTGCTGGGGAGCTAAGGTGACGCCTGAGCTTAAGTCCTTTGACCATAAGCTAGTGACACTTGTGCAAGCAACGCGAAGTCTGGCAATAAGCCAGAGGAGCGGTGATTCACAAGTAAAGACCTGAAGATGGTTGACTTTGTCTGAGATTACAAGAGAACAGACTTAGGGTCTGCTCTAAGGCATACAACGCGATATAAGTACATCAAGGAGGTGAGTCAGATCGAGTCATAGTGCCCCTAGGACACTAGTAAGCAAACACAGTAAGCCTCGAGTCATTGTACAGTAAGCCAGGCAACACGTGAGTCATATCGTACAGTATGAGTCAGTAGGTGCCAAGGCAGCACATGTGCAGAGGTATGCAAATGTAGCACTAGTGAATGTGCACCAGAGGCGAAGTGTGGGAACACCTACTATAATAGGAAGGTAAGCATGATGTAAGTGAAAGCAGCCAAGTCATGGCCTTAAGCAGAGTCTCAGGCCATAGGGGCCTGGCAGTCCATAAACACGATGTGGGAAGAGTAGAATAGGTGAAAAACGAAGCGTACATGACCCCCTTGTGTGTCCTAGGATCAGAGAGGGATCCCAGCACACACAAATGTGACATTACCCCCTTCTTAGAGTCTGTGACTGACCTCAGTCACTGCCGCCCTCAGTCCAGTCATAGGCATTCATGGTGTCAGCGTCATACTCTGCAGCAAGGTGGGGGCCTTCCCTGGCGAGGCGATTGAGGAGGTGTTCGTTGGTAGGAGGGGGGCGGCTGAAGATGCGAGTGGAGAGGGTGAGCTGTTCTGGGCATTGAGTGTATCCCCAACCGGCCTTCTCCAGGGCTTGGCGCAGGGCCGACGAGGGGCAGAAGTGGATGATGCAGTCCTCAGGGGTGTCTATGGGGGCATAAACGCTGGTCAGGAAGGGGTAGAGGACATTGTACACGTCTGCAGTGGAGAGGCATGAGACGCATTGATGGCGGAGGTCCTGGTAGTAACTGAGCCTCCTTGCATGATGATTGGTGAGGCGTTTTGCCTCTCGAAGATGGCGCTTCTCCAACTCCATCTCCTGCGCGTGAGTCTCGATGCCCATCTCTGCTGACTGTAGGCGTTCCACTTCTCCAATCAGGTATGGGTCCCTGAGGGCCTTGAGTCCCTCGTCCACATATTTATAAAACTGCCCAGCATCGCCGCTGTCGTCAGAGAGGATAGAGACTTGTGGTGGGGTAAGACGAGGTAGGGGGTGCCAAGAGTGGTGTGCCACAGGCCATGCGTGTAGGGGGAAGGTGAAAATGATCCTGTTGTGGCCCATGGTAGCTAGGATGACGGGGTCATTCGCCCCATACATGAATGCAATGTATTTGGGGATAACGTTCACCCCAGAGCCATCCTGGATGCGTTGAGGGAAGTACCAAGGGGAGGTAGGGAGGTTAAGGTGGTAAGGGTGCCCCAGGTGGTCAGCCTCCAGGTCTCCTCCAGTCGCCACATCTAGGTCGATGCCAGCTAGGGCACTCCAGTCATCGGGCAGGTCAGCTTGCAGCGTGTCAATGCTCTTGTGCCTCCCCATCTCCACTTCGTCATGCAGGCTTGCTACTCCATTAAGTACACAGCTGCGCACCTCGTTGTCTTCCAGGGTGTCTATGATTTCTGCCACTGTGGCATTGAGGCGCGCGATAATCTCTGCCCCTGTTCGAGCACCACGCATGTCTACTGTGAATGTGGGGGCATTGTCTACTGGATCCTCTGTGTGGACATTAGTTTCATCAAAGATGAGGATGGGGCCCTGATCTTCTGGGGCCTGTGTCGCTGCCACATCTACCTCCCTGAATAGATGGAGGGGGTCTTTGCCATTGAGGGTGGACATTGTTGCGGCGGTTGCAGCCAGGAGGTGGAGGCCAGTGGCGTGGGGGAGCTCTAAGTCCAAGATGGGGGAGGCTGGTGGAGGCAACAAAGCTGGTATGGTCTGGTCACCCATGGTGAAGAAGGAGGAATAGTCCCCTTTGTAGATGGGGGAGCCGGGCATGGAGGAAGCCACAGAAGAGGATGACATATAAGCAGGACAAGGGCGACGAGGGTGACGAGCTGCAGTGTGTGTAGAACTTGGAGTGTAGTGGGGAGGGGCTGAAAAGCGAAAGACTGAGGGGTGTATAGAAGCCACGCAGCAAGGAACTGGGGGGAGTAGGTTGCTTGGAAAGAATTAGGGTGTTTCTGAGCAGTCTTATATGCTGTCTTGTTGCGTGCCATTCCATCCCGGAATAGCGCTAGTCGTGCTGTGGTTGTTGGTGTGCAGGACTGGTACCAAGTCTCAGGGTAGTCTGGGAGAGGTGACGTTGGCAATGCTGCGAACGTGGCAAGCGACGTCTCTGGTCCTGAGTCACTCTTTGGTTCTGAGGGTGGCGAGAACGTCGGCAGACTCTCAGAACTGGACACTGATAGGTGTGAGCCTGCGGTTGGGTTAGGTGCTCCTCAACCTGTGAGTGGGGAAAAGACGTGTAGATGTCCCTCCCTTCCATGTGTTACCCCCTTCTTAGGTCTCACATCGCCCTGATGCGTTTGGTTCTTTGATGGAACTCCTCAATTAAGTCTGGCACAAACAGTTGTGAAGCTGGTTCCCATGTATTGTCAGCGTGCGGGTAGTCTTTCCACTTGATTAGGTACTGGTGTGTGTGCTTCCTGCCATAATATCATTCACTCATGACGCGTTCCACTTCCCATTGGGGCTCTCCTTCGATGATTTCAGGTGGGGGATGTGTAATTTGGTCCATAGGTGTCTGTTTCTTGGTAAGGCATCAAAAGATTGACATGAAACACATTATGAATCATCCATGATGGTGGCAATTCCAGTTGGTAAGCCACAGGGGAGATGACTGATGTGATTTTGAATGGGCTGAAGCATTTGGGCGCCAGCTTACTACTAGGATAATAGGTTTTGATGTGGCGTCCTTCGAGCCAGACCTTTTGATCCTTTTGAAACCGTGGTACTACTGTCTTTGGTGGCACATTCAGGAGCATTTGTGCACGCTGTCTCACATCTTTGATGTGTGTAAGGTGGCTTTGGACCACGGGGGGGTGCGTTGGGTCATTGTCAATCGTGCATTGGGGTTGGTAGCCGAAGAGTAATTCGTGTGTGGTGAGTTTTGAGCAATCATGGGGCCAAGAGTTGTAGACAAATTCTGCCATTGGTAAGTAGTAGGCCCACTGGTCTTGTTGGTCTGGAACCCATAGGCATAGGTACTGTTCGACCTGTTGGTTCACACGTTCACTCTGTCCATCTGTCCTGGGGTGAAAGGCTGTGCTAATATTCTGCTTTGCATGGATGCTCTTGGCTAGTGCGTGTGCGAAGTGCAACGTGAATCTAGGGTCACGGTCTGAGATGATGCATCTGGGTAATCCAAACCAAGGCAGTATGTGGCAGAAGTAAAGGGTGGCCACTCCTTCTCTGGTGATAGTGGTTGAACAAGGGAGGAACTGTGCGGCTTTAGAGCATCCTTGATCCACGATGGTAAGGATTGCGTTGTGTCCTGAAGAGAGGGGGAGGTCTGTGATTAGGTCCATAGAAATACTTTGAAATGGACCATCTTCCGCTGGAACATCTAGTGGAAACAGTGCTGCCTTGGTTTGGGTGGTGCGTGCTTTAGTTTCTTGGCACTTGGCGCACCCCTGTATGTACTCCTTTGTGAACTGGTCGAGGTCCTTCCCTTCTTCATAATGTCGGTGTAGGAGTGCGAGTGTATTCTTGACTCCTGGATGCCCAGCAAGGGGGTGGTCATGGTACCACTGGAGGACTTCTCTTCGCACATCCAACTCCAAAGGGAAAGGGGCGAGATCCATCGCTCCAACACGCTCTGGTGGGAATAAGGTGATGTTTTCATTGTTGTGTTCCCCTTTGTCTCCTGGGGGGCGTGATAGGAAGTCTGCGGGTATGTGTTGTTTCCCTGGGATGTGCACAAGATGGTAGTCATATTCTTGGAGCTCAGGTGACCATCTAGCTTGGCGGTGGTTAAGATTTTGTGGATGCATGAAGTACTGGAGGTTGCGGTGGTCTGTGCGGATGGTAACCTTGTGATTGCTACCTGCTAGGTATGCTCTCCAGGTATGCAGGGCGTCCAATACTGCGAAGGCCTCATGGTCTGCGATGTCCCAGTTGCGTTGAGTGGCATTGAAGGTTTTGGAGTGGAATGCGATGGGGTGGAGGTGTCCTTGAGCATCTGCTTGCTGTAGAACTGCTCCTAGGGCATGTTGGGAGGCATCTGTGTCTACAAAGAATGGTTTGTTGAAGTCTGGTTGGTGTAGGACCGGTGCGGAGGCTACCTTGTGTTTGAGTTCATCAAAGGCTGTCTGACGCGCCTCGGTCCACTCCCAAGGGGTGTCTTTATGCATAAGTTCATTCATGGGCCATGCAATTTCGCTGAACCTGGGGATCCAGCAGCGATAAAAGAGGCAGAATCCGATGAATGCACGGACGTCTCTGATGTTCCTGGGCGTCAGCCATTCCGCTATGGCTTTGACTTTAATAGGGTCCATCCTGAGGCAGTCCTTTTCCAAGATAACGCCTAAATATTCCACCACTGTTACTTTGAATTGGCACTTCTCTGGGCGCAGGTAGAGGTCATGTCACAGGAGGACTTCAAGGACCTGAACAGTGATGTGGCAGTGTAGTACATAATCCAAGGGTGTATGCACCAGGATGTCATCCATGTATACTGTGACGTGTCCTCCTTCAATAAGGTCTTTGAAGATTGGTTCATCATCATTTGGAAGGTTGCTGGAGAGTTGGTGAGTTCGAAGAACATAACCATGGGTTCAAACAGCCCTAGGTTTGTTTTGAAGGCTGCCTTCCATTGGTCGCCTTCGCGGATGCGTATGTTGTTATACCCCCAGCAGATGTCCATCTTTGTGAAGAGTGCATGTCCTCTGACCCTGTCAATGAGTTCTGGAATGAGGGGAAGCGGATAGCGGTTGCGAGTAGTCACTGCATTTAGTTTACGATAGTCGATGATGGGGCGTAGGTCTCCATTCTTTTTCTTGACCCAGAACACAGGAAAGGCATATCTAGAGTCAGAGGGCCAGATAAGTCCTAGGTCTTCGTTTTCTTTGACAAAAGTGCGCATAGCTTTCTGCTCCCTAGGATTGAGCGGATAGATTTTACAGTCTAGGGTGTCTGGTGCCTCTGGTTTGAGGTCAATGGCATGATCCCAGGGGCGTGATTCAGGAAAGCATTGGGCGGCTTGTTCGCTGAACACCTTGTGGAAGTGATGGTAGTGTTCTGGGACAATTTGGTCCCATGTCTTCCTTTCGGTGGACTGTGCCTCTTCTGCGATGCGTTGGGAAACTGTGACCTTGTGGAGACACATAATTAGTTCATCTCCTGGTTCTAGGAGGGGTTCCTCAGGAGGAATTTCAACCTGTAGGCTGGAGACATAGGCAGGGGGCGTTGGCTGTAATAGCGATGTCTCTGGGGTGCATATGACTACTTGTTGCTTGATAGTCCCCTCCGTCCAATCTACTTGCGGGTTGGTGGCCGCCGGCCAGGGGTACCCTAGGATAATATCGTCACCTCCCAGTTCTGCTTTGTAGAAGCGGTAGATGTGACTGTCTTTTCCAGTGACAATTTCGAGGTCAGTGAACCGAGTGATCTCCCCAATACTGTTTTTGCTACTGTCTGTGTTATGGAGCCTTCTGGGACATCTGAGTTTGAGCATGGAAAGGGCATGCTTTTCTGCGAAGCTGGGGCTGATGAAGTTTTCTGTTGTGCTGCTGTCCACAAAGACAGGGAGCTCGGCCTTAAGATTTGCGGTGTGTAATTGAGCAGGGATACGCAAAGATTTGATTCTTGGTAGATACACATCACGACAAAACATGGCCTGAATACTGGCTGGTGTATTCAGGCGGTTTGAAAACCCTGGGTCTCCCACATCTGCCCCACTTTGTTGAACTCTTCATCAGTTAATGCGGCCATTGCCTTCAAGATTGCGTCTGGAGTTGTGAGGACGTTGGAGGGCTCTCCTTCAGTTGCCTCCTGTGGTTCCTCTTGTAGTTGAGCGACTCTAGTGGTGTCGCGTTTCTTTCCCTTGCGAGGGCAGTTTTGTGCGAGATGACCCTGCCTTTTGCATTCAAAGCAGCGTCCTTCTTTCTGGAGCTGCACCTTCTCTACATCGGTAATGGCCCTAAGGCGGTCTACCTCCATAGGGATGGGGCCCATCTGGCTAGAGCATAGTGGTTGTTGTCATCCTTGGTACTGTTGGGTACGCTGCCCAGAGAACTGCTGAGGCAGCCTCCTTTGGAAGGGGAATGGGCATTGTTGTTGATTCTCTTGGGGACGCGTCTGCTGGCTCAGGATGCTTTGCTCTATTTGCCAGTTGAGGTAGTTGGTGCGCGCTGCATGCTTCCATTCCTTGAAGGTTCTGGGCATGGGTCATTCCTTGAGGCATGCACTAAGGAGTCCTCTGTTGAGTCCCTTCCAGAAGTACCAGGCAGTGGCCGGGTTATCAAGGTCAAAGCCTCCTTTGTCAGCCAATTCCTCGAACTTGACGATATACGCATCGACACTCTGTCCTGATATCATGCGGAGGCCTAAGAGGTCTCGTTGTGCCCTCTGGATTGCAGCAATATCGTGGAAGTCGAGGATGAATCGTTCCCTAAAGGATTCCCAGGGGTCGTTGTCCAGAATTTCTCCTCTAGAAATCTGCTGAAGCCACTTGAGGTGTTGGCGCACCCATCCATCCACCTGGGGGCCTTTGATCAAGGTAAGGGCGTGTGAGACATGATTGTCTGCTTGAGCGATGGCGGGTGTGTTCCTGTTTAGATAGTGGTAGTTCTTGAGCTCCAGCATCCACTTTTCTGCGTCATCTCGTATTCCAGTAAAGATGGCAGGGGGTTGTCCTACTAGTTTAGCATCTGCCCCTTGGGGGTTTGGAGCGTTAAGGTTGAATCCTGGGAGGTCCCATCCGCCTCCTGGTGGGCCTCCTCCTGGTGGGCCTCCTCCTGGTGGGCCTCCTCCTGGCAGGCCTCCTCCTCCTCTGGGTGGACCTCCTCCATCCCTGGGAGGGCCTGCCCTGGGTTCTGCTGGGGCGAAAGGGTTAATTCTAGCGATGGCTGCGTATGATGCTCCGGTCCAATGGCAAAGCGTGCTGGTGCAATGGTATGGGTTGTCATGGTTTGTGTTGGAACCTGTTCCTCCTCAATGGGCTAGGGTCTCTTACTTGTGCGCTGCTGCTCCGGCGAGAGCCTCCCTGACATCTTAGTGAATGGGGCGATGTACTCAAGCTCTCTGGTTCTATTGGTTCTCTAACACTGGGAATCTGTTGCTGCATCTGTGTAGGCGAAATATTTGCCTGTCTTGTTGTCAAATGCTACTTTGTACCACGTCCTGCTACGTGGTGTACTGGGTAGCTCCGGCTTTGCTCCTTCCTGGGAGGATGCTGATAAATAGTGTCCATCCAAGGGATCGTTCCTTCGAACCTGAGTAAGTGTCCTTCTGTAGCCAATGACACGGTTGTCGTCCTTCTTATCGTCCTCTTGCAGAGGGTGAGGTGAAGGGCTTAACTTGGGTCTACTGGTGACTCCACGATGTGGTCTGACTGACTGGGAAAGTCTGTTCTAATGTCACGCCCAGACTCTGGGCGTACCTCCTGGTGCAGAGGCGGCGGTGGGACGACGGGGGGAGTAGGGGATCTTGGACGTGAGGGTCCTAAGTCCTGATAACGAGCTCTCGCTGGGGAGCTAAGATGGCGTTTGATCTTAAGTCCTTTGACCATACGCTAGTGACACTTGTGCAAGCGACGCGAAGTCTGGCAATAAGCCAGAGGAGCGGTGGTTCACAAGTAAAGGCCTGAAGACGGTTGACTTGTCTGAGATTACAAGAGAACAGACTTAGGGTCTGCTCTAAGGCGATACAACGCGATATAAGTACATTGGGAAGTGAGTCAGATCGAGTCATAGTGTCCCTAGGACACTAGTAAGCGACATAGTAAGCCTCGAGTCATCGTACAGTAAGCAGGCAACGCGTGAGTCATATTGTACAGTATGAGTCAGTAGGTGCCGAGGCAGCGCATGCGCAGAGGTAAGCAATGTGCACTAGTGAATGCGCACCAAAGGCGAAGCGTGGGAACACCTACTATAATAGGAAGGTAAGCATGATGTAAGCGGAAGCGGCCAAGTCATGGCCTCAAGCAGAGTCTCAGGCCTAGGGGCCTGGCAGTCCATAACGCACGCGGAGGAGTGGAATAAGTGGAAAAAAAGTGTACATGACCCCCTTGTGCACACCGTGAGCAGAGTCGATCTCGGCATGCACAAACGTGACAATATAGTGTAGCGTATATCAATGTGTTTGATACGATGCTCTTGGACAGGATTGAGGCCATGAATATGGCTCCTTGGTTGTCTCCATTGAGCGGAATAGGTTTGATGGTAAATCCGATCTCCTCAAGGAGAGAACGGACCCAACAACCTGTCTACTTGTATCAGACAAGGACATGTATTCCGCTTCAGTGGATGAGAGTGCGACAGTCTTCTGAGCTCTGGAATTCCAGGTGAAGACTGCGCTTGCAAGGCTTATCATGTATCCAGTAGTGGAACGGCGATTCTCAGTATTGCTTCCCCAATCTGAATCAGCGTAGGCTTGAAAGCCTTTGCCGTTCACTCCATCATAGACCATAGCATAGTTGGATGTACCAACTAAGTAGCGGCAGATATACAGCGCTCTGTTTAAATGGTCTTGAGAGGGGTTTGCGCTATACTGTGAAAGCTTGGTCACTGCGTACGCTATGTCAGGCGTGTGCCTAACATTATGTACAGGAGTGAGCCGATCACTTGCTGGAACTTATGGCGAATGGCGTCATTGACAGGCTCGTTAT
The DNA here is from genome assembly GCA_022496195.1 of Lactifluus subvellereus. Lineage (NCBI taxonomy): Eukaryota > Fungi > Basidiomycota > Agaricomycetes > Russulales > Russulaceae > Lactifluus > Lactifluus subvellereus. Next base: position 59,531 of record WTXC01000123.1, on the reverse strand, counting down.
TGGGCGTTGGTATATAGCCCATTGGGAGTGGAGTGTCCGCAGCTTTTGCATTGGTCATTCCAAAGCGTTGCAGCACTTTAGCAAGATAAGCGGTCTGATCTAAATAGATACGCTTATTCTTGCGTCTAATGCGCATGCGCAAGAACTCCTTAACGTTGCCTAAGTCACGGCATTCCCATGCTTGCATGAATGCAGACTTGAGTTTGTTCACTTGGGAAAGATCTTTCCCCATGAACAGTGCATCGTCTACATAGACGATTGCAATGACTGGGTGTTTGCCTTTAGACATATAGACAACACTCCTGAGTCAGAGAGTAGGCGTGTAAAGCCTAGGGCAGCCATGGACTCATCAAGCGCTTTCCACCATTGTAGAGCAGCTTGTTTGAGGCCATATATGGCGCGCTTAAGACGCAGGACTTTGCGTTCTTGGCCAGGTTTAATGAAGCCCTCAGGCTGTTCCATGAATAGCTCTTCATCGAGCTTTCCATAGAGGAAGGCAGTTTTAACGTCCAGCCCAGTAATGTGCCAATCTTGTAGCGCTGCCAGTGCTAGCATTAGGCGGACTGTTTCATATCGTACAACGGGAGAGAATATCTCGTTGTAGTCAATGCCTTCAACCTGAGAAAACCCTTTGGCTACAAGCGGGCCTTCTTGTGTCCATCTTGCTTTACATCAAAGACCCATCGGTTTTTGATGATCTTCCTCCCATGCGGAGGATCTACTAGCTCAAAGACATGTCGTGCACGAAGCGAGTCTAACTCTTCGTGACAGGCAGTCTTCCATTCCTTTTGTTGCGCTATAGGCATGCGCTGAATGTCCTTGTAGGACCACTCCCTTACATTGGAAGTGTCTTGTGGCTCTGAATCTGGTGGAACTGCTGCGCGAGCAGATGATTCAGTAATTTGACTCCCCCTTCTTCCGCTTGGGAGAATAGATTTGTTTCAACTTCGTCCTCAGAGTGTGGCTGAGAGAGCGGGGTGTCGCTAGGAGGCTGTGGAGTAGGTAGTACAGGAGTGTCCTGCCTACTTGATTGACGTGTGCGGGAGCTACCCGGCTCAGGTTCAATCATTCTTTGCCACTGGCCTTCCCGCTCAATGTCTCTCTCTATTTGAGTGGGGTGCCTATCCCCATAGACATTGCCAGGACGAGTTGGAGGCCTTCGCGTCCGCTGAGAACGTCGCAATTCAGCTGGTGGCTGAGATGGCAATTCTGCGGTTCTCTGTCGTGCTCTGCGCGACGGTGTAGGAGTAAGTGGAGGTAATGGCTCCAAGGAGGCTCTGTAGGCTCTTCCTGTTCCCTTGGGAGGGGATGGCGTACCCTCTGGGGACTCCTAGGTGGACGCGGTGGAGGAAAGGCTTCCTGACCCTGGCCGGGGGCAGGGCTTTTCCTTTGCCTTTGTCTGCAGGCCCAGGTTCAGGTTTAACTGTGGGCGGCTGCTTGGAAGAAGGAGGCGATGGTGAAGGAGCAGGGTTACTCCATCATCATCAAAACCACCAGGAATGGGCTGTAGTGGAGGTTGAGCTGATTCTGGCTCATCAATGCGTGTGGTACCACGCTGCGCTTTCCAGCGGCATTTAGGGTACAGACTCTCATCAAATAGGGCAGTAGTCCCTATGTAAATGACATTATTAGGAAGTTGCATAAAGCGATGTCCTTTAATGCCATGAGCATGGCCTAGATAGACCATAAGCTCAGATTTGGGGGATAGCTTATTGGTGTGCATGTCTGGTGAGACATACACATAAGCACCACACCCAAAAACTCATAGATGTGAGATGTCTGGTTGCATATGATGCATGAGTTCATATGGTGTATGCCATTTAAGGCGTTTTATAGGGGTCCGATTGTAACAATGGACTGCGTGCTCAACTGCAAATTCCCACCATGAATTAGGGAAACAGGCTTGATGGTGCATTGCCTCAGCCTTGTCCATTACAGTGCGCATAAAACGCTCAGCACGTCTGTTCTGTTGGGGGGTGTGTGGCACTGATTGTAGGACATTAATCCCATGCTCTTTAAGCGTGTTCAAGAATACATCAGATTTGTATTCTCCCCCTGCATCAGACATCCAGTTCTTGACAGTAGTGTTGAACTGGTTCTTGACTAGGGCAAGGAAGTGTCTAAGCGTGTCAATGGCAGAGCCTTTGGTGCGCAAGAGCACTATCCAGGAGTGCAACAAATAATCGTCTACAAAGCTGATGAAGTACTTGTACTTGTGGTATGATACCACAGGGAAGCTTTTGAGATTGGAGTGGATCTTCTCAAAAGGTTTCTTGGCACGCTTACTGGATGAAGGGAATGTCATAGAAGGCATTTTCCCTTGTGCACATCCAGTGCATATGGGTGTTTCCTTATCATATGTGATAGGGGGAATCCCTTTGTATGATGTGGTGCATGACTTAGCACATCCTTTGAAGGATGACCAAAGCGTCGATGCATTAAGTCATAGTCTACCTTGTAGACCGTCTCTATGTGGTATGGATTGGCATTGACTGCCATTAACCAATAGAGTGCGTCTCCAGGCATGCATGGTACGCATTGTATGACTGGAAGGTGAACCTTCCTCAAGGAGAGAGAGAGATGGGAGGCATTCCTGTGTACTCTCAGTCCTTGTTGTAGAAAAAGCCCTAGAGATAACAATCGTACAGTCAATTGCAGAATGTAATAGACTGGAAAGAGTAGTGTTTTAAGGTCCAGTCTGGTCTGGTCCAGTCTTTGACCTCCAGAGCTGTGCAACCGGACTGGGACCAGTTGTGGCCAAAGCTAAAATCTTAAAAACAGACTGAGACTGCAAGCAACCAGTCTACTTTTGGTCCGGTTGCAGAAAAAAGACCAGTTGGGACTGGTCTTTCTAGAGACCGGTTGACAACCAGTCTCAACCGGTTTTTTTGCAGTTGCAACTGGTTTTTTTATACCAAAACACTCTATATTCAAGTCTAAGTGTATGTAGATACAATCTAATACTACTGTAAGTAGGGAAGGAGATGCTGGCGGTACTGCCGCGCCGTCGCCGCCACAGCCATGCTGATCTGCCGCCGCTTGTACTCTGGTGCTGGTGTTGCCACGTCGGTGGTGCTGGTCCTGCCGCTGCTGTCACCGTGTTGCTGGTGTCGGTGCTGCTGGCGTTGCCGCCACAGCCGCGTCACTGGTGCTGGTGGCCTGGTGCTGGTGCTGACACTGGTGCTGCCACTGCCATCACCCGCTGGTGTCGCCATTGGTGTCACCCACTGGTACCGCCGCTGGTGTCGCCCACTCGTGCCGCCGTTGTCATCGCCCGCTGGTGTCGCCATTAGTGTTGCCCACTCATGCCGCCGCCATCGTTGCCTGCTCGTGCTGCCGCCATTGTTGCCTGCTGGTGTTGCTGTTAGTGTTGCCCACTCGTGCTGCCGTCGTCGTTGCCTGCTTGTGCCGCCGCTGCTGCCACCCACTGGTGTCGCCATTAGTGTCACCCGCTGGTACCGCCGGGTGCTGCTAGTGCCACTGCTTGTGCTGCCGCCACAGCTGCTGGCGCTGTCCTAAGGGGGGAGAAGATGATGTCGTTAGTGTGTGTGTTTTTATGCTAGCAACGACACACCTGTTGTTTCTCCCAATCCCCAAGTTGAGAGCAGGGGTCCATCAGTTGGTGGACCGCTGCTGCTTGATGTCCAATGCAGAGGCAGAGAGAAAGAGTACCTACCTAAACCAGATGACGTTTGCCAGAGTTTGAAACTCTGCATAAAAGTTGTGCGACCTTCGAAACATGAGAAATGAAGATCAAAAAACAATAAGAAAATAAACATAGAAGTACATTACTATGTAGTCTGGTTGCAATTTGCAACCAGTTGCAACCAGTTTTTCTGCAGTTGCAATATATGAGGTGGAGATGAGGGACTGCAACCAGGACTGGACAAAAATAAGTGCAACTGGGACCGGTGGTCTGGTCCTAGTGCGGTCCAGTCTGGTTGGGTCCCAGTCTTTTTTTGGTCCATAGGACCAGACCTTAAAACACTAGGAAAGAGATGTGTTATATATCTTTTGTTATCCCTTGCATAGTGACTTTGTGCGCAAGCAAGACTGTGCCTCTACCTTTAACTGAAATAGAGGAGTTTGCAGTAAAAACTGCAAAGTCATTCATTTCTTCGTAGTTAAGGAAGTCACTTAGTGCATGTGTAAAATGGAGACTAGCTCCAGAGTCCAGTATCCAGCCACTATCATTTGCGGCCCTAATCTTACATTTAGCACAACTAATGCGATTACAGGTACAGCTGTACTTGTTAAGTACAGTATGATCCCCATCAGTCAAAGCGATACAAGCTGAGGGGCTGTAAGCATGGTTGGATGCAAGAATAGGTGGAAGGATGTACTCTCCCATCATATCATCAGGATTTCCATGATCCTGAATGATATCATTGGTGCCAGCTGCACCAGCGATGAACTGTGCCCAGTCCATCCCATCATCTTCCATAAGGGAGACGATGTCATCGTCCGCACGCACAGGGGAGCAGGTTTGGTACTCCATATAAGGATGTGCCATGTTAGGCTCAAGCGTTGGCCTTCTGCACGACTTGTGTGACTGGTTGGTTCATTAACTTGGTCTAGCCCAAGTCTAGGCTTCTGTGGACTCTGGAGGGCCTGGAACGCACAGGCGAAGTGTGATTCACAAGGAGAGTGGACAGTCCCTTCAGTGCGATGTTAGATAGGATCAAGGGATTGTATCTACACAACGCAATGAGAGAAAAGCAGATTGACACTTCAAGGGATAGGGCACAAGCTTGGCAAAGCTCCTGCCTCTGCGCCTTGAGGGGAAGTGCAGGCTAAGGTAATCACAAGACAACCTCAGCTTGCAGAACAGGGGAACTAGCTTGATTGCTCAAGAAGTTGAGTCTGGGATACATACAGACAAAGCAAAGCACTATAAGTACTGAGTAGGGTTGAGGGTAGTGCGTCATCGTAGTTATGATGTCATGTACAAGGGCAGAGGGTAAACGCGTCATCGTACAGGGTAGAGGGTAGGTGCATCATCGTACAAGGGCCTAGGGCCCCTTATCAGTCAGCAGTAAGTGGCCTCATGGTTCACATGAGGCGGTTGGGTCAAGGGGAGAGCATATGGGAAACAAAAAGTAAAAGTACCCAGCCCAGAGCAGTCCAGATCGTAACATCACCCATTTCTTAAGGAGGAAGTCCCCAGACTTCCTAACTGGAGTTGTAGCATTCTCTCCGGCTTCGTAAGAGTAGTGAGGGTCGACAGTGCATCATTGGTCCCAAGTAGGGTGGCTGGGTCAACACTGCAGCCATAGAGGTGGTGGTTTGAGGTACTGGGCAGTCACAATGGACTGAACAGTTGCGATGAGGTTGGGTACAGGCGGGGCCAGTTGTCCCCAGGTGGGCAGTAAGAACAGTACTTGTTCTTATAACAGTCCTTGGTGAAGTGGCCGATCTTGCCACAGGTGTCACAGCTGTTCAGGCCTCCTCATTCCTTGGACATTCGGAGTGCACATGTCCGGGCATACCAGCACATGTTACAAAGGAGAGGGGGAGGAGTAGGAGGTCGCTTTGGTGGCCCCTTGCCCTTCGGTTGTGCCCTCCAGAGCGAGGTCTGTTATAGGCTTTTCTTTTTCTTCCACCACGTGCACCAGAGGGGTGGACAGTGGATGGGGTAGAGGCGGAGGACTGGTTATTGGAGGCATGGGAAGTGGGCTTGTCATGGAGGGAAGGCAGTTTGTGGTGGGTGGAAGTACCCGAGGTGCTGAGACTGAAGGCAGTTGATCTATAATGGAGGCGAGGGGGGACACGAAGGGGTAGGTGTGGTTCAAGCTTCTCCCAAGCTCTATGTTGTTCTAGGTGGACAATGCAGCTGTCCCGCCTCTGTATTGCACTGGTGAGGTGGTCCTGGTACTTCTTGACCAGGAGACTGTTGGAGCCCATAGCAACAGTGGCCCACCTGTATTGTTTGATCTCTGCATGCATTGGGAGGTCTCCAAGGTCCCTAAGGGCCTCATCAACACTGGATTCTCTGGGGGAAGTGAATAGGAGCGATTCATGTTGCTCCTGAGTAAGGGGGAGGCTAAAAAGGTTGAAAGGTGAGAAGGGGAGGTGGAGTGGCTCAGCGTAGACTGGAAGGTTGGGGCCCATAGTGCCCACAACCTTCAGGTCAGTGCCTCCCTCATAAGAGATGTATCGTGCTGGTTGGAGTAGGGAGGGGTCTTCTTCGGTGGGGATCTCATAGTAGACATAGTCTGTGGTGTCAGGGCTGTTCTCCTAGAAGCCTGGGAGTGGGGGTTCTTCAGATTCAGTGGGGGATTTGAGTGGTGGTGGAGAGGACGAGGGCATAGACTTCTGGGTGGAAGTGATGGAGGGGACAGGGGAAATGGCAGATACTGAGGAGGTGTTGAGGATAGGGGAGTCAGGCATCATGCATTGGAGTCTTTCTGGTTGCCCAATGATGGAGGGGAGATCAGGGAGGGAGACAAAGCATTGGAAACATTCATAGTAAGGCCCTTCTTGTGTGATTGGGCCATAGTACATCTTTTCCTCCATCTGGGCAAAGCTAAGGATCTTGGTGGTGACTAGTGAATGGCAGGGGTAACCCTGGGGTTTTTTTTGCTACCCTTACCCCTACCCTTGAAAACCCTTACCCTTGAGTAGGGGTAAGGGTTTTGGAGGGTAAGGGTGAGGGTTGAGCAAGGGTTTAGGTACACCAGGGTATGAGGGGTATGCTGCAAGGGTTACTTGATACAGTGTTTCTCTGTTATCTACACAATATTTTCAACAGTTATTTATAATACTGGTATTGAACACTTTCTATTGCATGCAAATTCTATGTGTTTCAATGTCAGTTGGCACCAAGATCAACCTGTTACACATGAGTTCCTTAGGGATTTGCTATGACATCACAAGTCATTTTGGCATAAGCACATAGCAACCAGCAAAGTACACTAAGTTACATTGGGAGATGCTGGGCAGGCTATGAGCTACTGTGCAAGGTGGTGAGGTGAGGAATGATAGGAGATGCAGGAGGCAACATGGGCAGCTACATCACCAAGATGACAAAAAACTTGTGGTCTTTTTGCCACTTTTGGGGCTTGTCAGCCTGTCATACAAGTTGGCAAGCATTGACAAGTGCAACAAGTGCAACAAGCATGCAAGAATCTTAAGGATCTATGAGTGACACCATGGGTGACACCATGGGTAAAATTTGTCACACTGTCATACCTGTGTACCTGGACCTGGGTAGCACCCGTGCCAAACTGTAATTCACACATTGTCCCACAGCTTTTATCCACAATTTCTATGTCTATTATTAAGTTCTAATGTATGTACAAAAACTGTAGCTACGAGATTAATTAGAAAATGTAAGAGAAAACCTTACCGTTGCTGTTGCTGCATCGCCACCGCCCCCTGCCATTGCGTTGCGGTGGCCGTGCAGCAGCAGGTGCTGCCGCTGCCACCACCGTGGTCATCGTCGCTGCAGCAGTCGTCGCGGTCGTCGCAGCAGCCGCCGCGGTTGTTGCCGTCGCAGCAGCCGTTGCAGTCGCTGCCGTCGCTGCAGCTGCAGCTGTCGCCGCCGTCGTTGCTGCAGCTGCCACCGCCACTGCTGCTGCAGCTGCCGCCGCCGCCGCCGTCGTCGCTGCAGCTGCCGCCGCCACCACCGTCGTCGCTGCAGCTGCTGCTGCCGCCGCCGTCGTCGCTGCAGCTGCTGCCACCGCCGCCGTCGTCGCTGCAGCTGCCACTGCCGCCACCGTCGTCACTGCAGCTGCTGCCACCGCCGTCGTAGCTGCCTCCGCCGCCACTGCAGCTGCTGCCGCCGTTGTCGCTGCAGCTGCCGCCACCGTCGTCACTGCAGCTGCCGCCACTGTCGTCGCTGCAGCTGTCGCTGCTGCCGTTGCTGCAGCTGTCACCGCCATTGTCACTGCAGCTGTTGCCACCGTCGTCGCTGCAGCTGTTGCCACCGTCGTCGCTGCAGCTGCTGCTGCCGCTGCCGTCGCTGCAGCTGCCGCCGTCGTCGTCGCTGCACCTGTCACCACCATCATCGCTGCACTTGTCGTCGCTGTCATCGCTGCAGCTGCCATCGCTGCCATTGGTGTAGCAGCTGCTGCCACCACCGCCGACGTTGCTGCCATTGCTGGAAGTACCCCATGTTAGCATAAAAGAATGAGATAAATGCACACCAAATAAATAGTGGTTCGTGTAGCAAATCCATGCTAGTGGAATATCCACAAATCACAGTACAAGTGATGGTCTGTCATGGTGGCGGCGGTGGTGGCGGCAGCAGAGTCCAACACACACCTGTCACACCTGTGACCATAGTAACACAGAGGGAATACCCGTGCCCGTGCAAGCAAGGATCAACATAAAAAACTTGTATAGCCACTTTCCTCCGTCTCATAGTTAATGATACTTAAAACAACATTAGGATGTACAATTCTACCAAGAGGCATCAGACATCCAATTCAATGAAACCGGTAATCGCAAGCACAAGCACAGATATGGTGACGAAGATGAGATAGAGATGGAGCAGTAAAAGCGAAACTGGCACCAAATGCTTTATAAGGAGTTCAATGCCTTTTCGGAGAGGGTCGCGGAGGCTGTGGTTAACTCGGTGCGTATCTCTCGTCCTTCGACGCTAGTCCGCTTACATGCAACTGATCAGACCGGCGATGTGCTTTCCATTCCGGGAGTTGTCATTTGAGGGAGTTCCCTTCTGAACCAATGTTTGCCTCCACCCTCTGACTGAATGTCTGGCCATCTGTCTGATCCACCATTCTTAGTAGTCACACTGGCAGATATCGAGATCGCATCTTTGGAACGTGTACAATTCGACCTCAGGCAATTCGTCTTCAAGGCGTCCAAGGACTTTACCAAAGTCCCACTTCATATCAATTCCATATCAACTGCACAATGTACGTCCAAATATCGACCAATAGAAGGGTTATTGACTTGTTTGTAGTTCCATCGACATACTGATTGCAGAATGCCCCCTTCCCCTCCCACGCAACTGCACGATGGTGTGTGTGACTCTTTACATCCCCATGCACTGCGCCAAGTGCAGCCCCCGCACCCATGCGTTTGACCTCCAGTGGTGCATGCTGGCCGGGTTGCGGTAGAGTGAAGTGTGGGAGGCAAGGCGGCTCGGACGGGATGCCTGGGTCAAGGTGCAGGTTGTGCTGAGATTGCAGCAGGCTCGATCAACAATGGGTCAGGCCCCCCTGTGGGGGCAGCAAGGGGCGCAGTAGCAACGCATGGACAAGGCAGGGGTGCAGGATGGGGACAGGGTGGGGGCATAGTGTGCGTTCATCGTGGGGATGAGGCAGGGGTGCAGTGTGCATTCATCGTGGGGACGATGTACGCGCTCAGTCGCCAGCTACTCCCCAGCGTGCCATGTCGCGGCGTACACGCCTGGTCTAGCGAGCTGGGTATTCCATAATGTTATTTTATAGTGTTATTTTAATAATAATATATAAACATTTTTAATAATAATATATACATATTTTAATAATTAATATTACTAATTTTTGATTTGTTTTGAGTGAGGTTGGTACTGGTGGCCAGTGGCGGGTATGGGTATAGTGTGGGAAAACTGTGCCTGGATCTAGTAGCGTACCTGTATCATTCCCTATTGTGTTTACTGTAAACTTGCCATCTTTTGGGCTTGTCAAGCAAATGAAAATCTTGACTTGTGGAAAATTGGACATAGCTGGTTTTACTTTTTGGCTTGTGGCTTTTAAGGCTTGTACAAGCTTGTACAAGCTTGTACAAGCCCTCACAAGAAAAATGTAAAAAACCTGATGTAGGACAACAAGGGAAATTATAACAGGATGAAACTCAATGCAATGGGGTTTCCCCTAGGTGTGCCCATAAAAGTGAGAAGGGGAAAGAATTGCAACACTTTCTAACTTTAACATTCAATAACCCTTGTCTCTGGGGGTAAGGGTATGTGAAGGGTATGAAGGTTCAAACCCTTACCCTTACCCTGTACCCTCCTTGGGGGTAAGGGTTTGTGAAGGGTTTGAGAGTTCATACCCTTACCCTTACCCTTACATACCCTTGGCCCAAACCCCCAGGGTTTGTTAAACCCTTGCCATTCACTAGTGGTGACAGCATCAGCAAATTGGTCAGAAAATCATGAACCCTCATGAAGTGTTATGAAGTCCAAAAGAGGCAGAATACCCTGGAATCCCAACCCACCTTCATGACACTTTCTAAGAAAACACTTTTTTGACAATTTCCCAAAATAGTTTATGGACCTTGTGATGAATTTCTGAGTTTATAATGGTTTTTGGCTGTCATGAGGGATTATAGGTGTTCATAATATATTTTGGGGGTTTATGAGACTTTTCGAGATTTATGAGGCATTTCAGGACTTATGAACCTTTTCAGGTGTTATGAGGCATTTCAAACATTATGAGGTGTCTCAGGACTTATGAAGCATTTCAAGGCTTATGAGCCTTTTCAAGACTTATGAGGCATTATATTCATATAAACAGTAGCACCCAAATATGGACAAAATAAACTAATACCCAGCGTTTCTCATGCATACAGCATGTGCCACACTCTCACAATCTCTCGCGTGCTGTGTGCACACCCTCGCCTCCATCACTTGTCATTCAGCACCTCCTTCTACCACCATGCCACATGCCCACACTGTGTGCATTCTCACCTCTGCCATTCATTGGACAGCACTTACTGTTGTGTGTACTGCCACCAGGCCACATGCATGCGCTCTTGCCTCTGCCGTTTGTCACACAGCGCCTACTTCTGCTGGTGCTGCTGTTGTGCGTGCCACCACCAGGCCTCTGTGACCAGTTGTATCTCTTCACGCCGGGGTCGTTGGTCTCTTGCATGTTCTTCAGCCCTGTGGCAGCACACTATGACAAGCGCCTGCGGGCTTTATGTTTTAGTTGCAAGTTTGCCTGTGACACAAATATATCACTGACCCTAGTTGTGGCTCACACGCAACCAGGAGGGGCTAGTAATAAGCGTCAAGATGTTTGTCGTTAGATCAGAAAACGAGATGCATGTACGCGCTAGTCAGATTGGGGAGGGGCGACTGCGATTGAAGGCCATGTGGTGGTAAGCAGCGCAACCCCTCCGACTTGCAGTTGAAGCAAGGGAGGGGAGATCTGGTACTGTAGCGACGGGGCTGTGTGGGCGGTCTCTCCGGTGTGCGTGTGGGTGGGCGACGTGTGTGGGTGCAGGTGATGTGTGGGAACATGGGCGGTGTGCAGGCACATGGGGGATGTGCCAGTGGGGGCGCATGGGCGATGTGATCATCGTCAAATACTTGTTAGCAGAAAACTACAGAAAGCAGAAAAAAACGGACCTTGTGGGCTCAAGGGACTTTCCTAGCTGCTCGAGCCCTGCCCTTGCCGTTCAAATGGGCCTTGCATGTGCAGCAAGGGTGGGATTGCTGAGATGAAAAACAGACAGAACCCTCCATCTCACGTTTGGAGCAAGGAAGGTAGCGGTTTTTTTGAGGTGGCGATGTTGGCAGTGTTGCAGTCAGAAACCCCCCTCTGTCTCGTGTTTGGAGCGAGGGAGGGGGGTGGCGGTTGGAAAACGCCATGCGCTGGTGTTTTGAGGCGGGGATGGTGGTGGCATGAGGTGAGAGGAGCCGCATGACTGGAGGGAGTGACGTGCGCAACTGGTAAAAAGAAAAAGAAAAAAAAGCTGTACACCTGTGAGTAGCAAAAAGTCATGCACGGACACGTCCAGGATGGTGCTGATATCATCCATGTTGTATTCTGTCACCTGTGCCCGCCACCACAACCATTGATGGCAGCAGGCACAGTGTCGTGTTGTAATTACTGCAGCTATTATGATAAAAAAAATGAAAACATTAGCAAAAAAAAAGGAGGAAAAAAGCAGTGGAAGCTTGGGAGGCATTACCTCCCAAGCCTCTCCTGATTGTCTCATTTCCTTGTGTTTGACCACTGTTTGTTGCCGTCACTAGAGGTTGCGATGGGTATATGCGGTGCCATTGTGAACCTGAAAGCTCTGAGCCCAAAAAGGCAGGCAGGTCACGTTGTCACAGTCACGGGTTGGCCCAAGCCAGACCTATGTCACTCACAGTCGAAGGTATGTGGTGGAGGGAGGGAAAAGAGAAGTGCGATTATCCTGTGATCAATAGTTATACCTGGCCACTCCACTCCCGTCTCTGAGGCATGTGCTCTGGGATTGTCAGCGTGCTGAGACCGGTCCGGCACGGTATTCCCACGGCACGTGCTTACCTCAGAGACAGGAGCAGAGTGGCCAGGTTTTTCTATGTCCCTGGAAACATCCGAGTACTCCTTTTCGCTGTTGGTATCATTGCTAGTACCCAACACTTGCTTGGGTACATTCTCTGTGTCTTATAAATAGTGTGTAGGACTGATGGATATTTTCGAACCCTGAGTCTCCGGCATAACGCATGCCCTGCTGAGACTGTTTCCACTCTCCAGAAGGCCGGATTTTATTGGGTCTGACATTAGACTTCACATGCTAGCATATACTCGGGGCCTTCATAGGTGGATGCTTCAGGTGTACCGCCCTTGACCCGAAGAAGTCCCAAGGTATAGTGTACGGCAGAATGGTCCTGGGTGACACGGATCAAATCCCAGATATCGCTTGGGCTCTAAGCGTTGCTCAAGAGGCAAATCCCACCGTGCCCCTGTTCCACATGGACCATTCTATGGTGCGTCACACCATCTTTCCTCCCTTCGCTACATCATTAAACCCTGTATGATAGCCCATGGCTGACATGAACTAAGGCGGCAGGTTGGTCCTGGCTTTTGCGACGCAGGCTAATACCCAGAATAGCGTCTCTCAGCTATCGGGCATCATTGCGACTAGTCCTTGCCTCTGCCTCGCCAAGCCACTGGCCAGCATCGTATGCTGGCTCGGCAGTCGCGTACATGCCATCCTTCCAAACCAGAACATCCCTGCGTCCATTGAACCCAAGGTATGTCTTTGTCTCCGCATCCAAAGGTCTACCCCACTCATAATTCCATGCGGTCTGTTTAGTACCTGTCCCATGACCCAGCGGTGGTCAAAGAGAATGAGATGGACACCCGCCACAGCATGTCCCTACACGCGGTCAATGACATGCTAACCAGGGTATGCCAGTCACGCAAAGTCAAGTTTTTGTATGGTTGACACGATGTTGTCTAGGGTGAAAACCTGGTTACTAAAGACTACAAAAGGTGGCCCACTTCTCTCCCAGTACGACTGCGCCTTTGGCCATGTCTTTGTCACGCTGATGCCTTGCAGGTCTTGATTGTGCCTGGAATGGAAGACATGGTATGCAGAGATTTCCTCGGTTCTGACCAGATTCACGTACGACAAAGTCTGTGACAACCATTGTACTGTGACAATATCTCTCTGATAAGTTCCATTATGAACTGGTCCCTTCTCTTCTCCTGGGCGTTTTCGGGCAGCATGTATGGAGCATATTTCTCAAAGTTGAATTACAGATGGAGCTGCAATGTGCGGAACAAGACTTGGCTCAAGAACCACCCCATCGCAGAAGTTCTCTTGGTTGGTTGAGCTTTGCACATGCTGAATACATCCAGAGCTGATCTCATCTCAAGATTATGACGATTATGACGATCTTAAATTTCATAAATGGATATACGCTCATGGGTGGCACAGAGCTCATTTACAACCTCTTCGCCGGGTTTACCCAATACCCACACGGGTCTTTGCATACTTGACCCTGGCAAGCAGACATTCCACATCATGCGCATGATTGCAGTCGCGCTCATCGTAACCTTCGGCATCAAGGTTTCCGTGGGTATCTTTATCCTGACCTTAGGTGTTGGCGCATGCGCTGGTCACATTGTGGGGCTTGTGGTGCAGTACGCGCGGTGGCGTTGGCCTACCGTGCCTGTCTTTGCCTCTTGCCCAGAAGATTCCCCATGCGTGATCCCAGGGTTGTATGCAATGGTTGGCGCAGCAGCCACGTTGTCTGGCATCACACAGACAACAGTTTCGTTGGCTGTGATCATGTTCAAGTTGACAGATACTCTCACGTATCATGCTTGCTGTCCTGGTTGCCAAGACAGTCGCAGACACTTTGGAACCCAAAGGGATCTACGATCTTGTGATCAAGTGCACAACGCTTGGTATTCTGCCACAGTCTTCTGTGCTAATGAAGATTCAGGCTTTCTCAGCTCCCATACCTCAACGCATAGTGTTTTAAGGTCCGGTCCGGTCCGGTTTTTCAACCTAATTTGGATTAGACTGGGAATGGAACCGGTTTGGACTGGAACTGAAATTTTGGATAACCAGACCGGACCTAAGGGGACCGGTCCATATTGGTTCGGTTCCGGTCTATGGACCAGTTGGGATCAGTCTTTTTCAGAACTGGCTTAGACCAGTCTGGATCGGTCTTCACTGCGGTCCAAGACCAGTCCCATAGCTAAAAACAACTTTATTATACTATTACCATTCTTTACTATACACTACTAGACAATATACATTAATGTATTACAGTAACATGGTCTAATATACTGAGTTCGAATGGCGTTGCGCTGCTGGTCGCGGTCGCACTGCCCGTCGCAGACACACTGCCCGTCACAGTCGCACTCCCTGTCGGGGTCATGCTGCCCGTCGTCGTCGCACTCTTGTCGTCGTCACACTGCTGGTCGTCGTGTTCTCGTCGTTGCGGTGTTGCTGGTCCTCGTGGCACTCTCGTCGCGGTCATGCTGCTGGTGGGCGTCGCACTGCCGGCGGGCGTCGCGCTGCTAGAGGGCGTCGCACTGCTGGTCGTCGTCACGCTGCTGGTCATCGTCACGCAGCTGGGCGCCGTCGCCGCACTGCTGGTCAGTGTTGTGCTGGTGGTCGGTGTCGTGCTGCTGGTGGGCGTTGCACTGCTGCTGGCGGGCATTGCGCTGCTGCTGGTGGGCGTCGCGCAGCTGGTCGTTGTCGCGCAGCTGGGCGCCGTCGCCGTGCTGCTGGTTGGTGTCATGCAGGAGAGAAGTGAACCCCTCCCCGCTCGCGTTTGGGGCGAGGGGGAGGGGTGCCGTCGGTTGTTGTTGCCTAGAATAAGAGATGAACCCCCTCTGCTCGCGCTTGGGGCGAGGGGGAGGGGGGCATTGTTGCCTAGCACAAGAGATAAACCCCCTCAAGCTCGCATTTGGGGTGAGGGAGGGGGCGAGGTCGCCTGTTGTTGCCTAGAACAAGATACAGGCCTCCGCTCGCGTTTGGGGCGAGGGAGGGGATGGCGTGCCTCGGTTGTTGTTACCCAGAACGAGAGTCCCTCGCTCACGTTTGGGGCGAGAGATGGAGACAGTTGTCGCCCTGAGAGGTGAGTAAGCACATACAAACAAACGCAGCGCAAGTTCGTTTGCTTGCACAAAACATGAGTCACATGACCAAATGGTCCGTGCGCACTTGGGAGCTATATAAACCCCCACCCATTTGCGTATTTGCTTTCCTGGGCCATGCCCTGTTCGATTTATATTTACTATATATACTTCTATTCTGTACATTTTATTGTTTCAAGGTAGTAGTAGTAATAAAATTTTGGATTTAAGAGTGCTATAGTAGTGCAACCGAAAGTTCAGTTGCAGACCGGTTGCAGTCAGTTGTGACCGGTTTTCAGCAAGCTCTTTGAAATGGGTGAACTGCAACCGAGTGACATGGGAAACTGGCACAACCGCAACCGGGAAGAAGACTGGACCGCAGTTGGGTCCGGTTCAGTTGCTGGTCTTTTTCCGGTCCATAGGACTGGACCTGAAAACACTATCAACACAATCACGCAGACTCCACTGACCATTAGCATTAACTCCCCGTTGGAGCTTGTATAGCAATTTTTTGTCAAGCTTGGAGCATGATATGTTGTCACGACAGATGCAGATGGCTACTGTGAGTTGTTATGTCCCTTTGCATCAACGGATGGTGGTGGCCTCATCTTGAACATTCGTAGATGAAGGCCTGATTGACAAAAATGGCTGGCTCGCGTTCCTGGATGAGTTGGAGACGAAAGCTACCTGGACCTCTCTTGACCTTTCCCAATGACTGTGTTATGAGCGTGCTTGGTCTCTGTACAAGGTGGCGCTCAGGCACTGGCACTCGCCCTCTGACGTTTTCCCCAGACCAAGACGTCTGGACCAGTGGGAGGATGGAGGAAGACAAAGGCGTGGCGGTCGAATTGCAACCTCTTCATAATCGGCCCATGCTATGCCAGAGTCGGCCAGACTGCAGCAGCACAGCGCAAGTTGGACTAATCTGACGTGGTTCAAGCTCACAGGAGTACTGCTTCAGTCCCCCCGCGAGCAAGCCAGGTGCAGTGCCAGCACTCACAGTGGCAGCAGCAGTGCAGCTCCAAGTACAAGTGACCTTCATCCTCTGCTCCACACTCTCCATCACCGATCATGGCGGTCCATCCCTCCCATACCAATCCTCCCCACACCAACTTACATTTTTTCTTTCTCCCCACAGGAGCATGAGCATTTGAATTAACATTCATTCCACGCGCCAGCACCCTGGACGAGTTTGCCATCGAGCTCTACCTCGGCGCAGGTGCCTCAAGCGCTACATGCAGCCAAGCGACCAGCGGCAGCAAATGGACATACGTGCCAGCACGGTGCACGCTGCACTGGTCACTGGCGCCTGCTGCAGCGCAGTCCTCTGGAGGGCGCGGTGCATCAGCTGCGGCGACAATGATGCCGCAGGGCACGTTTGTGAGCACGGACACGCACCCGCGCCCGGGCAGTGGTGGCAATGACGATGACAGCTGCAGCGACTGCAGCGACTGCGCGGCAACAGCAGCAGGGGGGATGATTTAAATTATTCATTCCATACTCTGTCTCATAGCGTCAAGTCATTTAATCTTAGTTTTTGTGATATGACTTTTGCCATAAAGCCTGCAGCCACAGGACCTGATTCTGAATTATGGCTTCTCATCTAACATTATAATGCTTCATGATGCTTCATGATGCTTCAAAATTTCTCATAGAGTCCATTATAATGGTTTATAGTGGTTCATAATCCCTCATAATGTCTATTAATATGATTCACAATCCTTTACGCTGCCTCATAAATGCCTGTAAAGCATTGTAACGCACGGAAAATGTTTTTGGCTCCGGCAATGCCCGAAAAATGCCCAAAATATTTTGACCAATTTGCTGATGAGAGGGGACGCTCTCTAGGGCAGTCCACAGGCCTTGGCTGACATAGCCAGCTAGCCTTTCTGCAGCTCGAGCTGCAGCTCGCCTGGTGACATACCACCAGGTGGATTGTTCCTGTGAGTAGTTGGTGAATATGCTGGAGGGGACTGTAGGTATCTCTATAGGTAGTTGAAAGTAACTCCTAGTAAATGTGTAACTCTGCTGGCAGTCCAAATGTCGAACAATATAGTGAGTGATTGAGGTCGAGACCTCCTGATGGAACTTGGGGTTGGTAATTATCGTGAATGGAGGCTTGGGAATGTACAGTATCCGATCTTCAGTAGGTATGATTGCAGGAGTAAGAGGGTGAGAAGGAGGAGGAAGAGCAAGAGGAGGAATCTCATTGATGGGTTCTGAAATACTGCAAGTAATGCTAAGGGTAGGGGAGCGGGGTTTAGTAGTCATGCGAGCAGGTCTGAGGAGTGCCTTTCATTGAAAAGAGCAGGGAATAGGAAGGTAAGGATGTATGGAGGATCGGTTCTTAGCCATTGTCTTTCTTCAGGTGAGGAGGGGTCTTTTTATATGTGGAGAGGTGCTGGAGCTTCAGGGTGTTGTTGGTGATAGGACGAGAGGAGATCAGGGGCGTGCAGGTCGCGTTTGGCGACCCATTGGTTGTCTGCATTGGGGTAGCCCTTCCACTTGACAAGGTACTTGAGGGCACATCCCCTGCCAAACTGCTTCGAATCTAAGATGCATTCTACTTCATATTGTTCTTCACCTTCGATAAGGTCAGGAGGTGGTCGTTCGAAGTTGGGGCCATGAGAGGCCATCTCTCTATATGGGGTAAGGAGGGAGACATGGAATGTGTTCCATATCTTCCAGGATGAGGGGAGGTTGAGGTGATAAGTGATGTCGGAGAGGGCCTCTTTGATAGTGAAGGGTCCATGGTGTTTAGGGGCTAGTTTGGCTGCAGGGTGTGTCGTCCTAATGTTCATGCCCTCTAGCCACACCAGGTCACCTGTCTGATAAGGTGTGAATTTAGGGGGAACTCATGCCATGAGGTCTTGTGCTTTGAGCACATTTGTTTGCACCTCCTGCCTCATTTGGTTTAGGAGCATGATCCTTTGCTCCACTGCTGGATTAGGGGTAGGTTTTGGGGTCCATTGGGCATGGGGTAGGTGGCCCATCAGAAGTTCAAAAGGGGATTTCCTTGTGGTCGCATTGGGCCAGGAGTTAAGGGCGAACTGGGCATAGGGTAACCAGTCAGCCCAGTTGTTCTGTCTGGACGTGCACCAGAAGCAAAGGTACTGTTCTAAGCGTTGGTTGGTGTGTTCTGACTGTCCATTAGTTTGAGGGTGATAGGCTGAGCTTATGTTTTGCTTGATGTCAAACTGTTTGCACAATTCTTGAGTGAAAGAGGAGGTGAAGCGCGGGTCCCTATCAGAGATGATCTTTCGGGGAATCCCATAGTGGCAGAAAACGTGGTCTAGATAGAGTTTGGCCACCCCTGGGCCATCAATCTCTTCTCTGCAGGGAATGAATATGGATGCCTTTGTGCAGTCGTGGTCAGTGATGGTGAGGATTGTGTCAAAGCCTCACAATTCAAGGAGCTTTGTGATAAATCCATTGCAACTGTTTCGAAAGGTAAGGTGTGTTTAGGGGTTATGGGTGACAGGGGAGGGTGTGTTCAGTGCGTGTTCACTTTGTTTGCCTGGCACTGGGCACATCCCTTCACATAGTCAGTCACAAATTGTTTCAGGTTAGGCCACCAGTAGGCTTGTGAGACAAGTGAGAAGGTGTTTAAAATTCCTGGGTGGCCCACAGTAGGTGTGTCATGGTAGAAGTGAACTACCCCTTTCTTAAGGTCGTTGTCCCCAACAACCACTAGTGCGTCGCCCTTCCACCAGAGGTCCTGAGTCTTGGTGAGGTTGTGAGTTAGAATTAGTGGTCCAAGGAGGAGGGGATGCATCAGCAAGACTCAAAAACCCTTAATTTTGCTTGATGGCCTTAATTTTGCCATTAAGGCAACTAAGTCTGTGAAGGTGGATTGTTGACTTAAATTGAACTTAGAAAAATAGCACTAAGACAAAGTTAAGAACACCAAGGGATGAAGTTAATAACAATAGTATATGTAATCAGCTAAGACAATAGATTATCCCACTAAGTAGCTAAATATTCAGTTAAGTCCACTTAAGTGCAGCACTGACTTCGAGTTTTTTTTTTTTTCTAAGTTAGATTTCCGGAAATAACCAGAAACTGATCTAGCTGGTGAGGCACGTGCTCGAGCTGCATGCCAATTGTTTGTCTGTATTTGTACTTGTTAGTAATCCTCCCTCACCTACTTTCTAAGTACTCAGTTCAACTTGGCCCACTTGTGGCACACTCAATCGCATGCCGTCTTGGTTGGTTTTCTTTTTTTTCACCATCCATCCCAGTTACTAACTAATAGTTGCCCCACACAGGTACCAGCACTCTGCTGCTGTGTCGCTCCCCTCAAGCCCATGCCGCGCAGTCACGTCGCCACCCTCACAGCGACATCTCCCTCCCAAACACGACCCCGGTGTCACGTCGCCAGCAGCCACGTCGTCGCTGTGTCACCACCACCACGAGTACCCACTCTCGCACATGACATCCACCATCACCAACATACCCCCCCACTTGCAAACATGGCTGGGGGTTGGCTTTGCTTCTATGACCCCCTCTCGCTCACAAGTGCAAGCTGGTGTTTTATTCTTTTTTTTTTTTCTTTCTGTCTTTTTTTGTTCATATCATTCCTAACTAACAATACTCACAGTTGTATGGCGTCGTCCTGCGCGTCGCCACCCGCCGCGGCGTTGCCCTGTGTGTTGCCACCTGCCATGGCGTCGCCCTGCGTGTCGCCACCCACCATCGCCCTGCATGTCGCCACCCGCCACGGCATCACCCTGCATGCTGCCACCTGCCGCGGCATCGCCCTGCACATCGCCACCCGCCACGGCATCGCCCTGCGCATCGCCACCTGCCGTGGCATCGCCCTGCGCATTGCCACCCACTGTGGCATCGCCCTGCACGTCGCCCCCTGCCGTGGCATTGCCCTGCGCGTCGCCACCTGCTGCGGGGTCACCCTGCATGTCGCCACCCGGCATCGCCCTGCACGTCGCCACCCGCCGTGGCGTCGCCCTGCACATTGCCACCCGCCGTGGCGTTGCCCTGCGTGTTGCCACCCACCACAGCGTCGCCCTGCGCATCACCACCTGCTGCGGTGTCACCCTGCACGTCACCACCCGCCGCAGCAGTGCTGTTACGGCTCGACGGGCCGCGAGCACGACTTGTGCGACTTGGGCATAGGCAAGAGTGAACATGTGTGAGGCAACAAGCACGTGGTCCTAGGCGTGACACTTCCGGTGGTCACGTTGATGCAGGAGCGAAGCTAAGTTCTTTGGAGTAGAGCGAGCACGTGACTAGTGCGAAGGCTCAAAGCTAAGTCATTGCAGCCGACTTAGAGGGGCGTGAGAGTGAAGCAGTGCCTTGCTGAGCGACGAATGCGAAAGGTAACTTGAAGTGGCAAGTTCAAGTGAAGAAGGCGACTTAGAGCGGCGAGCTCAAGTGAAGAGGCAAGACAATCGAATTAAGAAACGAAGTCAAGCTTAAGGCTTGACTGTACACAAAGTGCGGCCCTTATATAGGCCCATACAGAGAGGTCACGTGCTACTGTGCTACCGAGTCACAACAATGGTAGTGGAGCAGTCCACTAAGTATAGTACCGGCTCCACAGGTGGCTGTGGAGTGGGGCGAGTCACGAACGAGTCAGTGGGCTAAGTATAGTACACGCTCCATGTCCTCATGGGGTGTCATCAGTCATCGCTAGTGTTTTAAGGTCCAGTCTATAGGACCGAAAATTTAACCGAAACCGAGCTGAACTTAACCGAAAAAGACCGGACCATCAGTTTCGGTCTAACCTGATTCAAAATTTTACCGGTTTCGGTTCCTTAGTTTTTGGGAATTTACAAAGACCGATAAAAACCGGTCCTAACCGGTCTACACCGGTTTTCGGGCCAAACTTAACTCAAATACATATTAACAAAATTTATTAATTTAATACTAATTTAAACTACTAAGAACTAAATACGAGAACGGGCAAATGCCCGAGTCAGAGGGGATTAGAGAAGAAGAGGGGGATTTATATAGTGGGGCATCCACGCACGGACCATTTGATCATGTGACTCATGTTTGTGCAAGCAAACGAGACTTGCGCCGCGTTTGTTTGTATGTGCTTACTCACCCTCTCACAGAGCGACAACCAACGACGGCGACCCCTCCCTCGCCCCAAACGCGAGCGAATCTCGTTCTGGGCAACAACAACCGACGCCGCCAACCCCTCCCTCGCCCCAAACGCGAGCGGAGGGGGTTTGTATCTTGTTCTAGGCAACCACACCCCTTCCCTCGCCCCAAACGCGAGCGGAGGGGCTTATATCTTGTTCTAGGCAACAGGCGACACCGCCCCCTCCCTCGCCCCAAACGCGAGCGGAGGGGGTTTATCTCTCGTTCTAGGCAACAACAACTGGCGCCCCCCCCTCCCTCGCCCCAAACGCGAGCGGAGGGGTTGACTTCTCTCTCCACGACGACGACAAACGATACAACGAGGACCAGCAGTGCGACGAGGACCAGCAGCGCAACGACGATGACGGCGCGCGTGATGACAACGGCACGCGTGACAACGATGGCACACACGACAGCGACACGCACGACAACGACGGCACGCGTGATGACGGCACGCGCAACAACGACACGCACGACAACGACAGCACACACGACAACGACGGCACGCACGACAACGAAGGCACGCACGACAACGAAGGCACGCGTGACAACGACGGCACACAAGCCAACAACGGCATGCGTGACAACGACACGCACGATAACGACGCCACGCACGACAACGATGCCACGCACGACAACGACGGTACGCGCGACAACGACGACTTGCGCCACGACCCACGTGCGCACTGTCCATCACCGCCTCCGCGCGCAGTGTCCGAGCGCCTCGTGTCTGTTGTATGCTTGTTTTATGTTACAATGTTTGTAGTAGATAGGATACTGTATAAATTGAAGTCTGCAGAACATTGAACCACTGGTTTAGACCAGGCAAGGACTGATAAGACTGATACAGACTGGTCATTGAAAAGACTGACCTCAACCGGTCCATAGACTGGAGCTGAACCGAAATGGACCGGTCTCATTAGGTTCAGTCCAGTTATTCGAGATTTCAGCTCCGGTCTCAACCGGTTCCGGTTACGGTCTAGTCCAAATCAGGTCAAAAAACCGGACTGGACCGGACTTGAAAACACTAGTCATCGCATCGAGTCACAGAGTGAGCGTAAGCAAGGTAGCGTAATAAACAAAAGACGTCCGTACAGTCTGTAGGTGAGATTGTAACAGTAGCCCTCCCCTAAGGGACAGCTACCACGCTGTTAGTCAGAGGTGGCGGGCTCACCGGACAAGGCTCATCCGGCATCGTTGGCGTCAGGGGAGGACTCGGGGCAGGCGCGCTTGCGTTGCAGGGCGTGGATGGCAGCGCGTTCGCGGACAGGCAGGGGGCATGCATTCATGAAGTGGACGTGTGGGGCATGTGAACGGGAGGGTGGAAACAATGTCTGTCTGGTGAGTAGCAGGGCGCCCCCGCATAAAGTAGGACATAGAAGGGAGGATGGGGCACTCCAGGATTTGGTCCAGCTTGGGCCCAATGCGCAACATGACCGCGGCCTCGTACAGGCACACCTCGATGCCACGCAGCTCATCTCAGAGCTTATGGCGGCAGTGAACCAAGTCAGCGTCCCTCTGCAGCTGGAGAGTGGTATACTCAACACGGCATTCTGGGGTGGTCAGCAGGTGATGATACTCCTGCTCAATCTGGAAGTGGAGCTTGCGATACCTGTGAATTTCAGTGACAACCCCTGGTCCTCAAGCCCGTCGACGAGCCTGTCAACGTGGCGGCGAAATTGGTGGCTGCCCTCCAGGGCGAAGAGGTCCCAGTCATCTACGGCTGGGAGATGAGCGTCGGGGCATGGTTTAGCATGGAGGGGCTCAGCATATATGTGGGATGTTGGCGTTAGATGTCCCAAGATGAGGGGCTCATTGAGGAAAGGCAGGTGGGCATAGAACATGGTGGGGACTAGTCGATTGTTGTGATCAGGGACAAGGATAACGTTCCGTTCACTTGGATTGTTGACAAGTCGATTCCATCGCAAGAAATAACCACTGTAGCTAGTGTTTAAAAGTCCAGTCCGGTCCGGTTTTTGGCCTTCCAAATGGGGCAACTGGACCGCAACCGGTCTGCCACTCCACCCCAACTGGATGCAACCGCAACCAGACTGTTATAAACCGGTTGCTTCCGGTCCGGTTGCGGTCCATAACCGGTTGTAACCGGTTGCAGACACAACCAGTCCACAACCAGTTGGGACCGGTCTTTGACCTTTTTGGACAAGCTTTTTTCACCAGTCTTTTGAACAATGGATCAATGATATGTTATTCTTGTAATACAACAACACATGGATACAGTAGAATAACAGGTAATAAGTTACAATAACATCCAATAAAGACATGGGTCACGGGACATGGCGTGGCGGCAGGTGGCGGTGCTGGCGTGGCAATGGTGCTGGCGTGATGGTGCTTGCGCCATGGCCGGGACAGTGCTGGTGAGGTGGTGGCAGTGATGGCGCCAGGGCGGCGGTGGTGGGGGCGGCGATGGTGCTGGCGAGGCAGTGCTTGCGCTGCGGTGGGACGGTGCTGGTGTGGCGGCGGTGGCGATGGTGCTGGCGTGACGGTGCTGGCGAGGCGGTGCTTGCGCTGTGGCCGGGACGGTGCTGGCAAGGCGGTGCTGATGTGATGGTGCTTGCGCCGCGGCTGGGACGGTGCTGGGGGCGGCAGCGGTGATGGTGCTGGTGAGATGGTGCTTGTGCCACGGCTGGGATGGTGCTAGGGCAGCGACGGCGATGATGCTGGCGTGATGGTGCTTTCGCTGTGGCCGGGACGGTGCTGGCGAGGCGGTGGTGGCGGTGGCGATGGTGCTGGCATGACGGTGCTTGTGCCATGGCTGGGATGGTGTGGCACGGGGTGGTGACATGCTGGTGCCGCGGCAGTGACGGCGCTGGCGCCGCGGCGGCAGCAATGGTGGTGCTGGCGTGGGGAGGTGACAATGCTGCCGCGGGGAGGTGACAGTGCTGCCGCGGGCAGTGGCGATGACGGTCCTATCGCAGGGTGATGGCAGTCCTGGCACGATGGGGGCGTGTGAAGTGATGGTCCTGGCGCGGGGAGGTGCCGGTGCCAGTGCGAGGTGATGACAGTGCTGCCGCAGGGAGGTGACGGTGCGGGTGCGAGGGGATGTGGGGAGGTGACAGTGCTGCTGCTGCAGGGAGGTGACAGTGCTGCCGCAGGGAGGTGACGGTGTGGGTACGAGGCGATGACAGTCCTGGCACTGTGCGATGGTGGTGCTGGCACGGTTGCAGTGGGGGTGCTAGCGCGACGGGGAAGATGGTCCTGGCGTGACGAGGACAACGGTCCTGGCGCGACGGTGATGATGGTGCTTGCGTGACAGCGATGACAATGCCAGCGGCACACATAGCACTGTAGGCCTGGGCTGATACATTATTGCCGTTTGCAGAAAAGCTGGTGGTGGCACAAATATTGATAATTTTGACACATTTTTTTGTGCAGGCTGTAACTCACAAACTACTGGATGAAACCACTAACATGTATAGAGTTTTTTGATCCTCTGATTTGGGGCTAGACAGCCCCATTGTCCATTTTGAGATTGGTTGAGAAATAAATGAATTAAAGCCAGATTGGCTCAAAAACACATTGGCAGGCTGTAGCATCACAACACAAACATAATTCTAAGTTCTAAAGGCTGTGACATACTTGGGTACATGCTATGCAGTGAGCCCCAGCAAAATAGAAGTGGTC
Source organism: Lactifluus subvellereus (assembly GCA_022496195.1). Taxonomy (NCBI): domain Eukaryota; kingdom Fungi; phylum Basidiomycota; class Agaricomycetes; order Russulales; family Russulaceae; genus Lactifluus; species Lactifluus subvellereus. The sequence continues at coordinate 34,524 of WTXC01000123.1, read as the reverse complement.
TAACCACTGGAATTGGGTCATTATCAATAAGGAAATAGACAGGTTTTGACCCTGCATGAGTCATGAGTATGGGTAGATACTGGCATGCATATGGGTACTGAAACACATTCGGATTCCCATTCGCTTTCAAACAAGCCTAAGAACAGCTAAATTGGTTGAGTTTTGACTGAGATATGATGAAAACAGTGAATATAATCAATTTGACCATATCTCCATCATTTCTCAACCGTTTTGACTGTTCTTAGGCTTGTTCGAAAGCGAATGGGAATCCGAATGTGTTTCAGTACCCATATGCATGCCAGTATCTACCCATACTCATGACTCATGCAGGGTCAAAACCTGTCTATTTCCTTATTGATAATGACCCAATTCCAGTGGTTAGACCACTTCTATTTTGCTGGGGCTCACTGCATAGCATGTACCCAAGTATGTGACAGCTTTTAGAACTTAGAATTATGTTTGTGTTGTGGTGCTACAGCCTGCCAATGTGTTTTTGAGCCAATCTGGCTTTAATTCATTTATTTCTCAACCAATCTCAAAATGGACAATGGGGCTGTCTAGCCCCAAATCAGAGGATCAAAAAACTCTATACATGTTAGTGGTTTTGTCCAGTAGTTTGTGAGTTACAGCCTGCACAAAAAAATGTGTCAAAATTATCAATATTTGTGCCACCACCAGCTTTTCTGCAAATGGCAATAATTGATCTTACACGACAGGCAAGAACGGATAAGCAGAGTCTGCTTATAGTCCACTGTGAGGTCAATTAATGTCCAATATATTGACCACTAAGTAGATTCAGTTGTTGTCGCAAATTATATTAAGACAATTGAATGATCTGTCGACCCATCCTTATACGTCACATGATTTAAAATAAGAATACGCAAACAATTGAATATTAGTCATGTGCTTAAGAGAGAGCCCTTTATTTCCTGACGTATGTAAACTAAATTGTTATCTCACCTGACGCGAATCATCAATAAGATTATATAAACTTATTTCACTCTATTGTTTTAGTCTTAACAGGCTCTGATTAGCTTAACGCAGCGGGGTGGAAAGGCATCTTTTATATTGAATAAGATGAGACATAAATAATGTCTACAAATCAGGCTACAAATTTTAAATTAGAATAGTCTGCTCATTAGCTGGAAATTATTGGGCCAATCGATCTCCATCGACCGATAATCGCTAGCAAATTAGCAGACTATTCTAATTTAAAATTTGTAGCCTGATTTGTAGACATTATTTATGTCTCATCTTATTCAGTATAAATGGATGCCTTTCCATGCCCCGCTGCGTTAAGCTAATCAGAGCCTGTTAAGACTAAAACAATAGAGTGAAATAAGTTTATATAATCTTATCGATGATTCGCGTCGGGTGAGATAACAATTTAGTTTACATACGTCAGGAAATAAAGGGCTCTCTCTTAAGCACATGACTAATATTCAATTGTTTGCGTATTCTTATTTTAAATCATGTGACGTATAAGGATGGGTCGACAGATCATTCAATTGTCTTATTGCTGTTTGCAGAAAAGCTGGCGGTGGCACAAATATTGATAATTTTGACACATTTTTTTGTGCAGGCTGTAACTCACAAACTACTGGATGAAACCACTAACATGTATAGAGTTTTTTGATCCTCTGATTTGGGGCTAGACAGCCCCATTTTCCATTTTGAGATTGGTTGAGAAATAAATGAATTAAAGCCAGATTGGCTTGAAAACACATTGGCAGGCTGTAGCACCACAACACAAACATAATTCTAAGTTCTAAAAGCTGTCACATACTTGGGTACATGCTATGCAGTGAGCCCCAGCAAAATAGAAGTGGTCTAACCACTGGAATTGGGTCATTATCAATAAGGAAATAGACAGGTTTTGACCCTGCATGAGTCATGAGTATGGGTAAATACTGGCATGCATATGGGTACTGAAGCACATTCGGATTCCCATTCGCTTTCAAACAAGCCTAAGAACAGCTAAATTGGTTGAGTTTTGACTGAGATATGATGAAAACAGTGAATATAATCAATTTGACCATATCTCCATCATTTCTCAACCGTTTTGACTGTTCTTAGGCTTGTTTGAAAGCGAATGGGAATCCAAATGTGTTTCAGTACCCATATGCATGCCAGTATCTACCCATACTCATGACTCATGCAGGGTCAAAACCTGTCTATTTCCTTATTGATAATGACCCAATTCCAGTGGTTAGACCACTTCTATTTTGCTGGGGCTCACTGCATAGCATGTACCCAAGTATGTGACAGCTTTTAGAACTTAGAATTATGTTTGTGTTGTGGTGCTACAGCCTGCCAATGTGTTTTCAAGCCAATCTGGCTTTAATTCATTTATTTCTCAACCAATCTCCAAATGGACAATGGGGCTGTCTAGCCCCAAATCAGAGGACCAAAAAACTCTATACATGTTAGTGGTTTCATCCAGTAGTTTGTGAGTTACAGCCTGCACAAAAAAATGTGTCAAAATTATCAATATTTGTGCCACTGCCAGCTTTTCTGCAAACGGCAATAATATAATTTGCAACAACAACTGAATCTACTTAGTGGTCAATATATTGGACATTAATTGATCTCACAGTGGACTATAAGCGGACTCTGCTTATCCGTTCTTGCCTGTTGTGTTAGGGAAAAATGGTCTTATTGCCATTTGCAGAAAAGCTGGCGGTGGCACAAATATTGATAATTTTGACACAATTCTTTGTGCAGGCTGTAACTCACAAACTACTGGATGAAACCACTGACATGTATAGAGCTTTTTGATCCTCTGATTTGGGGCTAGACAGCCCCATTGTCCATTTTGAGATTGGTTGAGAAATAAATGAATTAAAGCCAGATTGGCTCAAAAACACATTGGCAGGCTGTAGCACCACAACACAAACATAATTCTAAGTTCTAAAAGCTGTCACATACTTGAGTACATGCTATGCAGTGAGCCCCAGCAAAATAGAAGTGGTCTAACCACTGGAATTGGGTCATTATCAATAAGGAAATAGACAGGTTTTGAACCTGCATGAGTCATGAGTATGAGTAGATACTGGCAGCATATGAGTACTGAAACACATTCGGATTTCCATTCGCTTTCAAACAAGCCTAAGAACAGCTAAATTGGTTGAGTTTTGACTCAGAGATGATGAAAACAGTGAATATAATCAATTTGACCATATCTCCACCATTTCTCAACCGTTTTGACTGTTCTTAGGCTTGTTTGAAAGCGAATGGAAATACAAATGTGTTTCAGTACTCATATGCTGCCAGTATCTACTCATACTCATGACTCATGCAGGTTCAAAACCTGTCTATTTCCTTATTGATAATGACCCAATTCCAGTGGTTAGACCACTTCTATTTTGCTGGGGCTCACTGCATAGCATGTACTCAAGTATGTGACAGCTTTTAGAACTTAGAATTATGTTTGTGTTGTGGTGCTACAGCCTGCCAATGTGTTTTTGAGCCAATCTGGCTTTAATTCATTTATTTCTCAACCAATCTCAAAATGGACAATGGGGCTGTCTAGCCCCAAATCAGAGGATCAAAAAGCTCTATACATGTCAGTGGTTTCATCCAGTAGTTTGTGAGTTACAGCCTGCACAAAGAATTGTGTCAAAATTATCAATATTTGTGCCACCGCCAGCTTTTCTGCAAACGGCAATAAATTTGTCTTAGAAAAAGTTTAAGGCCAATTAAGATTCATTAAGCACTTTTTGGTTTACCTGATGACTGGTGCACGTATTTTATCTTTATTATACTTGTATAAGCTAGCTTTCTCTATGTGGGACAAAATTCTAGAGTGTACAGTGCACGCATGGCCCGGTGACAGCACGCGCAGCAACCGGGGCGGTGGGTGCTACGTGGCAAGTGGTGGAGGACGCGTACACATCATGCGTACATGAGATTGCAAGTGTGTGGCCTGGCGGCGGCACGCACAGCAGCCACAGACGCCCCGCAACAGGTGAAAGTGCATGTGGCCCGGCAGCAGCACACACAGCGGTGGTGGCAGTGGGGCGGTGGCAGTGGTGGCGGCGGCAGCGGATATTGCTTACATCATACAGCCGGTCATTGTGCACTTCTATTGCCTTAGACTTATATCACCTTTATGGACTTGGCAGCTTCTTACTTCTTGGTAGCCAAATGTTTTTATTGACTTCATCCCTTGGTGTTCTTAATGTTGTCTTAGTGCTATATTTCTAAGTTCAATTTAAGTCAACAATCTGCCTTAACAGACTTAGTTGCCTTAATGGCAAAATTAAGGCCATCAAGACAAATTAAGGGTTTTTGAGTCTTGCTGATGACTAGGGCATCGGCCACCTTGTTTTCAATGCCTGGTCGGTGCTTTAGGAGGAGATCAAACTCTTCCAATTTGAGGACATAACGCCCTAGGCGTCAATTGATGTGGTGGGACTCCTGGAAGTACAGGAGGTTTGCGTGATCGGTGTGAATGACTACCTTGTGTCTGGCTCCAGCCAGGTAGTGTCTCCAATGTCGGAGTGCCCTCATGACTGCCAGGAGTTCCTTATCGAAAATATTGTAACCTCTTTCGGCCTGGTTCAAGGTTTGCAAAATAAAGGCTACTGGCTGAGGCTTTGCCCTGGGGTCTTTCTGGAATAGGGCCACCCCTGTGGCAAAGTTCGAGGCATCTACTTCAACCTTGAAAGGGGCTTCGAAGTCTGGCTGTCTGAGGGCTGGGCCTGAGGTGGCGAGGTCCTTTAGGCTCTCAAAGGCAATCTGGCATTCGTCTGTCCATTCCCAGGGCTGTCCCTTCTTGGTTAGTGTGTGCAGGGGACAAGGCTTGTGTGCAAAGCCTTTTAGGAATGGGCGGAGCCAGCCGATAAGGCCTAGGAAAACACGGAGTTTGTGCACATTTTTGGGGGGAGGCCAAGTGCGTACTGCTTCCACCTTTGCAGGGTCCATCTGTACCTTTCCTCCCCCAATGATTAGTCCTAAGTACGCCACTTCGGACTGTTCAAAGGTGCACTTCTCTGGCTTTAGGTACAGGTCATTTGCCATTAGTCTTTCAAGGACCTGGTTCACTATCTCTTGGTGTAAAGGAATGTCATTTGTAGTGGCAATGAGGATGTTGTCCAAGTAGCATAAGACCATGCCGGTAGCAATGAGGTCTCTAAGGACATCATTGATAAACTTCTGAAATGTTGCTGGTGCATTGCACAGGCCAAAGGGCATGACATTGGGTTCCCAGTGGCCTGGAGGCTTTGTTCTAGTTGCAGGGGTCTTAAACACCGCTTTCCACTGGTCCCCTTCCTTAATACAGATGTTGTTGTAGCCTGCCCTCACATCTAGGGCTGTGAAGAGTTGGGCTCCAGCTAATCGGCAGGTTAGGTCTTCAAGGTTAGGGATGGGGTATCGGTCAGGGATGGTATAGGTGTTTAAGCAGTGGAAATCTTGTACAGGGTGGAAGGAACCGTCCTTCTTGGCAACGAAAAAGATCTGACATGCATAGGGGGACTGGGATGGGGATATATAGCCCTTGTCGATCTGGTCATCGACATAGTCATCTACCGCATCCTGTTCTTTTAGTGTTAGTGGGTAGGTTCGACAATCTAGTGTCTTTGGGGCATCATTAGTGAGGTTTATGGCATGGTCACAGGGTCAAGATGGGGGAAAGTGTCGAGCTTCTTCTTCACTGAAAATCTTTTGGTGTCTATGGTATGCTTCAGGGACCAGTTGCTGCCAAGTCTTCTTCTCCTTCTTGGCTGCTTCCCTGACCGCAATTTTGGTTGCAATGGTAGTCTTTCATACAAACTCAGGGGGGATGACACAGGCAAAGATCTGTTCGCCTTTCTGCAGGTGGTAAGCGGTTCGCTTTCCAGCTTTTCTAGTGGCAGCTAGGGGGACTTGTGCAGTGGCCTTTTCGGAAATAATGTAGATTGGGAGTCCTTGCATGGTCCCTTCAGTCCAATCTACCATGGGATTGAATGCTGCAAACCAGGGGAAACCCAAGATCATCCTGTCTTCTCCTAAGTCTGTGATATAGAAGCACATAAGCTCTTCCTTGTCCTGTAGATGGACCCAGAGGTTGGCATAGTGTGTGATCTCTCCTGCTTTGTTGGGGGTTCCATCCACATTTTTAATTGGCTTAGGTCTTTCTAGTCTTTGGAGGGGGAAGCGTAGTCTCTTAGCAGTCTTCCAGTCAAGGCAATTGGAGGTAGCTCCAGAGTCTATAAGGATTTTATCTTCGGCCATTGAGTGTGCAGATCGTAAAACAACTGGTATTGCCATAGATTTCTGTTGTGATACAAATACAGTGTCCACTCGAAGTGCTCGTACCCAGGCCAATGGGGTAGAGCGTCCTAAAAACCCTTTTGGGCGAAAGCTTTCTCCAAGAACTCCTCCTTTTCCTCCGCAGACATAGTGTTGATGGAGTCGATTACTTGATTGACCCCAAGCTTCTCTTCCTTCTCTGGCTTCATTTCTCCTTCTTCAACAGTGGTTCTGATGTACACAGGGGGTCCTTGAGATGGCTGAGAGCGATTGGTTCTACTAGGGGGGGGGTAGAGGTGGATCCAGTGCATGTGGGGCAGTTTCTGGAGATGTGTCCCATTCCAGTGCACTGGAAACACTTGCCTGCCTTCATAAGTAGTTGCTTTTCATCCTCTGTTAGGGTCCTGCCAATGCAATCAATGTCATGGTTACAAGGGACTGTGGCTCTAAGTGAGCATGTCGTTTGGGGTCACGTGATCGTGTGGATGTATCACATGTTCTTGCTGTGCCTTGCTATGGTCACGGGGATTGGGGTCACGGACTCGCTGTGGTAACGTGACGCTCGTGGCATGCTGTGGTCACGAGGGTATCAAGGTGGGCCGAGATGCCCGAGTACTTGGTTCTGGTAGGTGCACCTTAAAGCACCTGTTTGGCAACGTTCCACATGTTATAGCACACGATGACAAGCTTCGATGTGGCTTACTAAGCCAGAGCAGTGGTAGAGATGAAAAAGGAAAGTCTTGTTGCCACCAAGTCCCTTGCGCACAAGGCAACTGATTGGGTAATCAACTTGTATTGGAGACGAAGTTGAGACTGGGGATTCCAGCTCAACTTCCTACAGTTCTTATAGTGCTACTCCCTAGTCACTATGAGTTGTAAGTAAGAGTCAGTAGTACTCAATAAGAGTCACTACTATGAGTCGCGTATCAGTCAGTATCAGTCACTAGCGAGCGACTCATAGGGAGTCACTCTGAGTCGTGTACCAAGTCGCGTCGCATTGCAGTCACAAGGAGTCAGGCATCACATGACATATGGTCATGTGATAGGTAAGGAAGTCAGCGTGTCACATGACATATGGTCATGTGACAGTTCAGGTCACGAGTCCCAAACACCGGTGAAAGGAATAGTAAAGTAAAACATGGCCGCAAACCGTAACACTGCCCCCTCTTCTAGGCGGGTGTGCCACCACACGCTAAGTCAATCTGTCATGGTATAGTAGTCAGTCCTGTGCAATAAAAGAGTCCCAGTCCAAATCTTCACCGTAGATGAGCTCCGCTCGCTCCAAATCTACAATGCTTCCTTCCTCCTTGTACCCAAAGTCAAGGTTCTTCATGATCCCTGACACAGGGCAGACTATGCCTATATGTTGGTGCCCAACGTGGACACCACAACGGGTTAGTTGGCACTTGATGTGGGGCGTGGTGCAGTCATAGCCCCAGTGTCCATTTTGTTCGCAGAAACCGCAGAGCCGCCACAAGGGGCAACTCTCGTACTTGTGGTCCGCATCAGCAGACCTGCACCTCCCACAATAGAAGGTGGTCATCTTGCGGTGCAGCGTCTTCTTCCTCCTCGTCCCTGCGATTTTCTCTACTCCCTTGCTGGCTGCAAGACAATGGCACCTCCTTGATGCTGTAACGTTGACGTGGCTGGAACATGTGCCGTTCCAATGCTCGTTACAAACCCCCTGCTGTTCACCAGCATCACCACCTGAAGGAGCGAGGGTGCTCCCCTCAGGGGGATTCCAGAGCTCGCCCGGTTTGAGGGCATATTGTGGGGGTTCCCCAGTGCCTGTGGGTGCATCATAGATCGTCCGCCCTGGGTTACATAGGGTGGCGGGGGAAAGTAAGGGGCTGGAGAAGGGGTAGGTGAGGTCAGATCTATCAGGGTCCTCTCCAGACTCCTGAAGCGCGTGGGGGCCGGAGACTGGCGGGAGAGAAAAGGTCTGCGAGAGGGCCCTGGCAAGTCCCCATGCCTCTTGTTCTGTGGTAAATGCGTAGGCATCATGTGCCTGTATCATGGTGGGATCGCTGGTGGAGCCGTTGCTCGACAATTTGAGCGTCGGCGTCATGTTGGTGGGGGTGTCATCATTTCTTCTCGCAGCGCTGGGGCCGTGACCATCCATCCACCATGGCGATGTTGTAAAGGGGGTGTTCTGGTAGGCATTGACAAAGGTAAATTCGTCATCTGGATAGGAGAGGGTGAGGCCTGGGATGTTGGCAGATGGTGGGGCATCGCTCATTCTACAATTTCTGATAATAAGCTTTCTAGCGGTGGAAGGGGCAGAGGTCCATGGCACAGAAACAACTGTGCAGGCGTCTGTGCTGGTCCTGGCGGGTCTTGTGCCTGGCTGCTCCAGGTGTGAATGCGATGGCAAGTGGGGAAGTGAGGAAGCAGAAGGCTCTGATAGTAGGAGGTCTGGGGTATTCTTCCTTAAGCTTGTACATTTGCTAAGGGAGAAGATGCGTTTCCACAATTTGTTCTGAGCCTTTTTATCTTCCAGCATTCGTATCGCAGCAGGCTTCCGCTTGTAGTATTCCTTGATTAATTCTGGTGCATGCACATCTTCTGCTAGTTCCCAGCTGTCATGTGCCTTGGAATATCCCTTCCAGGACAGTAAGTATTTCAGTTTCTTCCATCGTCCTACGCGCTTTGAGTTCACAATGCGTTCTATTTCGTATTCTTCTTCCCCTTCAATTAGTTCCGGCACTGGCTGTGGGAAGTTCTGTCCATGCTCAGCTGTTTCTTTGTATGGTGTGAGCAGTGAAACATGGAAGACGTTGTGAATCTTCCAGTGTCCAGGCAATTCCAATCGGTATACTATAGGCGATATGATGTCAGTGATCCTAAATGGTCCATATCTCTTGGGCGCCAGTTTTGTGATTGGGTGTGATAGGCGCAGGTTGCTTCCTTCAAGCCATACTAGGTCATTTACGTTATATTCTTTGAAGTGTCTTTGTCCCTTCCTTCTTTCTGAGCGCTGTACGATCAAATGCTGTGCATTCTTGATCGCGGCGGTGGCGTATGCGCGTGTTCGCTCTAGCCACCCCTTTCGTTCTTCAAGCGCTGGTACCTTGGTCTGGTGATCAGTTATTTGTATTGTTGGCGTATGGCCTATGAGTAGCTCATAGGGTGTCCGCCCAGTTGTTTCATTCGTCCAAGTGTTGTGCACGAACTGGGCCAGGGGCAGCAATTGTGCCCAGTCATTTTGCTCAGTATTGCCATAAATCCTGAGGTATTGTTCCACATGTTGGTTTGCACACTCTGATTGCCCATCTGTCTGGGGATGGAATGCTGTACTGATGTTCTGCGTTATCCCCAACAGCGCACATAGCTCCTTCATTACCGCTGCTGTGAACCTCGGGTCCCGGTCTGAGATAACGTGCTTTGGTACACCATAGAATGGAAAGACATGTTTGGCATAGAGTTGCGCCACTCCAAGTGCATCAATAGTCTTCAAACAGGGCAGGAAGATTGCCGCTTTTGAACACCCATGATCGATGATCGTGAGAATAGCATCGTGCCCTTCTAAATGGGGAGATCTGTGATTAAGTCCCAGCTGATGGTGTGGAATGGGACCGCATTCTGCTTGGTGCCTATGGGCATGATAGGTGGTCGTGGGCGCACAGTGTTTGGCTTGGTAGACTGGCATGTCGCGCATCCTTTGACATAGGCGACCACAAACTGCTTCATTGTTGGCCACCAAAAGTCTCGTGCGACTGCCCTGAGTGTATTTGTAATTCCTGGGTGTCCTGCCGCCTCATGGTCATGATGTAACTTTAAGATTTGTTGCAGGAGCTCTTTCCTTTCTGGGACCACCAAGCACGCATTGTGATACCATCTGTTCCTGGCCTCATCCAGTACGTATCCCTTCTTTAGTGTCTGCATTAGCTCTGTTTCTTCTTTCTGTGCAGCCAGGACCTCTTGTTCTAGGTCAATGATTTCTGTGGCGTGTGCGAATAGTTTCTTTGGTAGGACTGTTATGTCCATATTGTCATCTGCACCTTCGTCGTAGTCTGGATTCCTTGACAGGTGATCTGCGTGGTTGTTCTTTCCTGGTTTGTGCACCAGGACAAAGTTGTAGTCTGCCATGTCCCCTAGGTATCTGGCCACCCTTCTGTTAATGCGCTGAGGGTGCCAGTAGTATTGCAGGTTGGTGTGATCAGTGTATACTGTCACGCCCAGGCTCTGGGCGTACCTCCACTGGCGTTGGAGGCGGTGGCGGCAATGACGGCGGGGGAGTAGGGGATCTTGGACGTGAGGGTCCTAAGTCCTGATAACGAGCTCTCGCTGGGGAGCTAAGATGGCGTTTGATCTTAAGTCCTTTGACCATACGCTAGTGACACTTGTGCAAGCGACGCGAAGTCTGGCAATAAGCCAGAGGAGCGGTGGTTCACAAGTAAAGGCCTGAAGACGGTTGACTTGTCTGAGATTACAAGAGAACAGACTTAGGGTCTGCTCTAAGGCGATACAACGCGATATAAGTACATCAGGGAGGCGAGTCAGGTCGAGTCATAGTGCCCTTAGGACACTAGTAAGTGGACACAGTAAGCTCTGAGTCATCGTACAGTAAGCAGGCCGATGCGTGAGTCATATTGTACAGTATGAGTCAGTAGGTGCCGAGGCAGCACATGCGCAGAGGTATGCAAATGTAGCACTAGTGAAATGTGCGCCAGAGGCGAAGCGTGGGAACACCTACTATAATAGGAAGGTAAGCATGATGTAAGCGAAAGTGGCCAAGTCATGGCCTCAAGCAGAGTCTCAGGCCATAGGGGCCTGGCAGTCCATAAACGCGACGCGAGAAGAGTGGGATAGGTGAAAAATAAAGCGTACATGACCCCCTTGTGCACACCGTGAGCAGAGTCCGATCTCAGCATGCACAAACATGACATATACTGTGATCTTGAATGGTGTGGATAGGAGGATGTGTCACCATCCTCTCAGCCCTCGCACTACTGCCAGTAGTTCCCTGTCATGGACATCATAGTTCCATTCCGCAGGGGTAAATGAATGGGATAGATTTCCCACCAGCTGTAGGCGGCCGCATTCATCTCTTTGCGCTAGTATCGCGCCTGTGGCATATTGGGATGCATCCACTTCCAGGAAGAATGGGTGCTCATAATCAGGTCTTTGAAGGACTGGATTGCTGGTCACAGCATAGATCAATTTGTCCATCGCCTCTGTGCATTCATCTGTCCACGCAAAGGGGATTCCCTTCTTCAGTAGTCCATTTATTGGCCGTGTGATGTGTGCGTAGCCCGGGATGAAGGCGCAGTGATAGCCGAAGACCCCAAGTGTGGATCGTACCTGTCTTACTGACGTTAGCTTCTGCAGCCACGCAGCCAGTCCATCTTGCTTTGTGGGATCGATCTTGATCGTGCCATGCTCCACCACGATGCCAAGATAGTTAATTGTCACCTTCTCAAATTGGCATTTTGACAGTTTAAGGAATAGTGATTCCTTTTCCAGTAGCTCTAGTACTGCGTGTACCACTTCTCTGTGTAGCTTCAGATCATTTGGTGTTGCAATGAGTATATCGTCCATGTAGACGAATAGAAGTCCAGGGTATCATCTCTTCAAGGGGGCAAATATGCGATCCATAAGCCTTTGGAAAGTGGCTGGTGAATTCGTGAGGCCAAAGAACATGACATTGGGAAGATAGAGGCCAAAGGGGGTTTTGAATGCTGCCTTCCATCTATCTTCTGGTTTGATTCGCACATTGTGGTAGCCCCACCGAATATCTAGGGCGGTGAAGAGTTCTTTCCCTTCCAATTCTTCAAGGATCTGTTCAATTCGTGGTATGGGATAGACATCCTGCACTGTCCACTTGTTAACTTCGCGATAATCTTGTAGCGGGCGCAAGCCGCCATCCTTTTTGTGCATAAAGAACCAAGGGGTTGACCATGGTGATTCCCCTTCTTCGATGTAGCCCAGGTCTTTGTTTATGTCCAGGAACTCTCGCGTTGCCTCTTTTCTACCCTTGACAAGGGATAGATTTTGCAATTGATAGTAGCTGGTGCATCTGGTTTCAGTTTGATCTCGTGGTCCTCAGGCCGTGATGGTGGGAAGCGCTTTGCTGCCTCTTCTGAGAACACAACCTTGTGTCGTTGGTACTCTGCTGGAAGTACCAGGGCATCTTCCTTCTTCTTGTGTTTCTGAGCTTGTATGGCCCATTCCTGTGCAAAGTTCGTGCGCACTATTGTTGCAGCTTCTGTGCCTCTTTCTCGGTTGCGCCAGTGTTACGACCACGACCACCACGCGCACTGACTTGCGCACGACCCAGTCTGTGTGGGAGCTCCTGAAGCTCACAGCTGGCTAACTAACAAGACAAGGATGGAATTGGGACTCCTAGGGAGTGCCCCTGAACCGCTACGCACTCATTTGACACTATGGACACTGAACTGATACTATACGGACTGATTAGGAAGGAGGCTGCTAGCCTCATGTACGCTCGCATGGTTGTGGCACTCGCATGGCACACGCATGTGCACGCATCACGCATATCACATCGGCACATCACAGAACGCTAAAGGCGTGTTCCCCTGGGTCCAGGGTGTAGTGCAGACGTGTTGCAGCGTGTTGGCAGGCCGCGCGTTCACCGGACATTGAGTACTTTTGCTATTGGGTCGATCACTATGACCCTTGATCTCATACCTCATGCGCGCCCTTGATTTCTTACTGATACACTTGCGCGTCCTTATGACGCAGAGTCTGGAACCTACTAGATGCATGGGCCCTATGCCCTAACGATTACGCGGCCCTCTAGACAGGGGCCTTCACGAAACTATAAGTAGCACACTCCTTTGTGCAGTAGACTACAGACTCGACCTCTTGAACAATCCAGCCTATTGAACCTAGGAATCCCTTGCAGTGGGAAGCACCCCTAGGACAGTCCGAACCAGACCAGACCTTCCAAGGCCACCAGTACACTCTCCTCTCCTCTCTACCCCTCATTCTCCCCCTTGTCATAAGGGAACTCTTTTTGGCTTGGAACACCTTTGCATTGAAGTCACTAAGAGGTCACTGCGCTATCAGTGCACCTTTGACACTTGTGCACGACAGTTGGCTTACGTCTTGAGCCATAGCAATCAAGAGGAGAACCATTGTTCAAACGTCCACAGTGCACGTCGCACTACCCTGAAGCAGGACTTGGGCTGAACCAAGTCAACGATAAGCAAATCGCTTAGAATGCCCAAGGCTGAGCGTAACAGCCAGAGTTTCCATGTGAATGGCACTGTTTCGAATTTGACTGGTCCTTCTACTGTTCCTGCTTCCCAATTGATATCTGGGTTAAATGCGCGAAGCCAGGGGTAGCCAAGAAGGATCCTGTCATTGCCTAAGTTCGTCACATAGAACTTTTGCAGCTTCTGTTTCTTGTTCTGCCTGATCCTCAGAATATAGGCTTCATCGATCATTCCTCTTTTGTTGTCCGTGCCATCAACATTGATGACCTGTCGTGGGACTTTCAGCTTCTTTGTGGGAAGCCGCCATCGGACTGCGGTTCGATAGTTGATAAAGTTTTCAGTTGCGCCACTGTCAATCAGTGCACATGCTTCAGCCATTCAGAGTGGAGTGCTTTGAAATGTAATTGGTATATTCAAGGCGTTCTTGGTACTGATGTACACGGAAACCACTCGTATTGCTAAGGCTCTAATCATGGCTGTGTGATTCGAGCCTTCTAAAAATCCTGGTCGTCGACAATCATGCGGTCCAAGAGCTGAGATTTGTCTTCCTTTGACATGTTGGTGAGGGTCTGAAAAACGGTTTCGATAGCACCGTCTTCTTCTTTGTCCACTTCAGTTACGCATGCTGTCGTCTGGCTACGTTGGACACTCGGTCCTGGGTTGTTAGTTCATGGCCTGTTCCTCTTCTTAGGACAGTTGTTAGACATATGGCCTTGGGCTTTGCAGAAGAAGCATCGCCCCTCGGTGTGCAGTTTCTTGCACTCTTTGTCATTCAGTGATGTCATCTGTGCCGCGTCCATGTCCATTGCATTTGGATCGCGGCGGCATTGCTGGTTTCGGTTTTGACTTCCTAGCGCCTGTCTGAATCGCTGTTTGAAGTCCCTGACAGGGTTATTGTAGGGTGCACCATAGTTGGCACCATAGGTTGCACGCATTTCCACAAACGCGGCATTGTTACGATCTCACCTATGGACTGAACGGACCGCCCCCTTTCCTCTTACGATACCGTGCTTACACTTCCCTTCATGTTCTGGACCCTGATGTGATAGCTATGACTCACCGCGCTCCACTGTGACGTGGAGTGCGTACTATACTTGGCTCTGACTCGACTCAACCGTGACTCACCCTGCTCCACAGTGGCCTGTGGAGCTGGTACTATACTTAGCGGACTACTCCACTACCCTCGTTGTGACTTGGTAGTAGTAGCACATGACTCCTTTGTACCAGGCCTATATAAGGGCCTTAGTTTGCGTAGAGTCAAGCCCTAAGCTTGACTTCGTTTCTTAAATCGATTTGTCTTGCCTCCTCCTTTTGAGCTTGCCACTCTAAGCCATCGCCTTTCACTTGAACTTGCTGCTTCAAGTCACCTTCCGCGTTCATCGCTCAGCAAGGCCCTGCTTCGCCTCTCACACCTCTCTAAGTCGGCTGCAATGACTTAGCTCTGAGCTTTCACACTAAGTCACGTGCTCGCTCTACTCCAGAGGACTTAGCTTCTTTCTTGTGTCTATGTGACCACCGGAAGTGTCACGCTCAGGACCATGTGCTCGTTGCCTCGCACATGCTCACTCTTGCCCAGCCCAAGTCGCACAAGTCGTGCTCACAGCCCGTCGAGCCATAACAGGCATGCTGCCTATGTGCTGCACGAATCCAGTTGTTGAAAGTTACTGGATGGGGGAATGTTTGTTCTATGATGGCACGTCCAAGGCCTGGTCTCAGGCCTTTCTTGAATATGTAGATGGTGCCCTGGGAGTCGTGTTCCCAGCCGGCAGAGAGTATAAGGTGTTCAAATCCAGCGATGTAGCTGTCGAGGTCGTCCCCAACCATTTTCAGGTTGAGTAGCTGTGATACTGCGTCTTCTCTCTTTGTCGTATCAGTATAGGCACTGAGGAACATCCTCTTGAAGTTCTCCCAGATGTCTTCATTGTCTGGATCAGCACTGGCAGTTATTTGGTCATGGAGTTCCTGCGCACGCGCAGTTACCCAGTCGTTGACCCTAGGTCCTTTCATATAGGACAGGCACATGAGGACCCTATTGTAAGGCACCCTCATGACTTCGTGGTTTCTGTTGATCATGTTGTACAGGGAAAATTCCTGTATAAAGACGTCGCTTTTGCTTCGCGACCCATCGAACATATTTGGTGGGCTTCCATGCAGCCCCTTTCCATTGTTTTGTGGTGCGGTGCTGCAGCAGTGGCCGCTGCAGGTGCAGGTGTGGGTGTGGGGGCAGGTGCTCCAGGAGGACCTCCTCCTGGTGCTCCCCCGCTGGGTGGTCCTCCGCCTCCACCACCACCTCCAGCTGGTTGTCCTCCTCCAGGGTATGCTGGTGGTCCACCGCCACCTCCACCGCTTCCGCCGGCCTGTTGGACTGAGGTCGACTGTGTCGCAGGTTGAGTGAGGGTGGTAGAAATCGTGGCACTACCAATGTGGAGAGGTGTAGTGAGGGGGTGTGCAAGGGGAGTGGTCATAGCAGTTTGGATGCTAGTCATGCTGCTAGATGGGAACAACTGTGGTTCCATTGATTTAACAAGAAAGTCTGGCACTTCTTGTTCTGGTCCTAGGTCCTCTCAAATGTTAGAGGTGCTTGGCTCGAGCGATAGTTCTGTCTGAATATTTGCCACAAGATTGATTGTGCTGAAATCAAAGTCAATGCCGGCATGTCCTGAGCCTTTGCTGCTTTCAGGAGATTCTGTAGTAGGTGTTCGTTCTTCGTCGGTTGCTGGATCAGTGGTAAGCCTCTCCTCAACTGGGGAGATCCTGGCACGTGTAAAACTAGTTTCCCTGAGGAGCGTCGACAGGGGGAGTCCTAGTCCGTATAGTCTGCGTTCTTCTTCACTGATTTTCCAATTGTGTCTGGTAGAATATCCTCCACTTGGTTGCGACCAGTAGATATTGTACCACTCGTTGTTGATGAGTTCCACAGCAAATTCTGCTTGTCTGTACTCCACAAAGTATGCGTTGTGCGCACGCGCACTAAATTCCTTCCACTGTGCAGTTCCTTTAACTCCTGCTGGAAGATCGTCTGTTTGTCATTGGGGCGTTATCAAGAAAGCCCTCCCATCTTCGGGAAATGTCAATTGTAGTGATGCCGTCGTGGATACACTTCTATATTTGTCCGCAGACAAGTTCTAGTCAAGATGGGGAGTCTCAACTTATGTCATGGTTACAAGGGACCGTGGCTCTAAGTGAGCGCGTCGTTTGGGGTCACGTGATCATGTGGATGTATCACGTGTTCTTGCCATGGCTCGCTATGGTCATGGGGATCGGGGTCACGGACTCACTGTGGTAACGTGATGCTCGTGGCACGCTGTGGTCACGAGGGTATTGAGGTGGGCCGAGATGCCCAAGTACTTGGTTCCGGTAGGTGCACCTTAAAGCACCTGTTTGGCAACGTTCCACATGTTATAGCACACGATGAGAAGCTTCGATGTGGCTTACTAAGCCAGAGCGGTGGTAGAGATGAAAAAGGAAAGTCTTGTTGCCACCAAAGTCCCTTGCACACAAGGCAACTGATTGGGTAATCAACTTGTATTGGAGATGAAGTTGAGACTGGGGATTCCAGCTCAACTTCCTACAGTTCTTATAGTGCTACTCCCTAGTCACTATGAGTCATAAGTAAGAGTCAGTAGTACTCAATAAGAGTCACTACTATGAGTCATGTATCAGTCAGTATCAGTCACTAGCGAGCGACTCATAGGGAGTCGCTCTGAGTCACATACCAAGTTGCGTCGCGTCACAGTCACAAGGAGTCAGGCATCACATGACATATGGTCATGTGATAGGTAAGGAAGTCAGTGTGTCACATGACATATGGTCATGTGACAGTTCAGGTCACGAGTCCCAAACATGGGCGAAAGGAATAGTAAAGTAAAACATGGCTGCAAACCGTAACAATCAAGGTCTATGGGGACTACTGCATTGTTTCAATTCTGGTTCTGGTGCTGGGGAGTGAAAGGCTTTTGTTTCATATTGAAAGAGCGGTGCCACACTCCTTCAGACTTCCCAAAGTGAGAGCAGGTGTCCTTGCTCTTCCAGGTGGGGTATAGCATTTTTAGGCAGAGCCAAACATCGTGCTCAGTGTGTGCTGCTGCCACCCAATCATCCCACATCTGGGGGTTGTGTCGTTTAATGATTTCCTTTCCTAATTCGTCAGGAAGGCCCGCTCTAAGGGTGTCCAGTGTCCCTTCTTCATTGAGGCCATATCTGGCCTTTGCAGCATATGTGTGGAACTTGGCAAGGTAGGAATCTAGATCCCTTCCTTCCATTCAGAGGCTCTTGAGTTGGGCAATTGCGTTCTGCTTTTTGGCTGAGTCCGCAAAGGCTTGATTAAACTCTGTGGTGTAGTGAAGCCAATAGGCATTATTGGTAGAGGGGATCTGGACATGGTTTGTGGTTGGGTCATCTGGGGCACTCTTTTCCACAATCCAAGTGTGTATGATGTTGACCCAGTCATCAACTTTCTCTCCTCGTATATAGCTGAGGGCGAGAAGAGTCTTCCTAAGTGAATTGGACATTATGTCCGTTCCTTCATTTAGTCCCACATAGATATTGAATTCTCTGACAAAGGTTTTGGCTTTGGTGTGGTCCCCTTCGAATATGGTGGGGGGATTGCCTATGGGTTTGCCACTGTTCCCTTGTGCAGGGGCAGGGGCTGCAGGTGCGGCCTGTTGGGCCACTTGTTGCTGTGGTTGGGGGCCAATGCTTGCCATGATTGAGGGAAGGGGGTGTAAAGCAGCAGGGGGTTGTTTGATGGGGTGTGTGGGGACTAGTAGGGTAAGGGGAGATTGCTCTTCTGGTGTGACAGGTTCTCCTACAATGCCAAGGAGTGTAGGGGGTTCTGGTTCACTTGGTGGGGACTGGAATGATTCAGTAGTGTCGGATTCTAGTTCTTCTCATGGGTCTTCTGGATGCAGATGTCCTAGGCCTATAGCCTGCTCTTGATCTCTACTGAGGGCAAGGTAGTCTGAGGAATAGGTGTTCCCATCTATGAAGAAGAGGGGGAACCACTGGTTTCAATCCTGATCAAACTCTACTGCTCCTCTTCTTCCATTAAAGTATCTGACCCAATAGCCTGCTCCAAGGCTGTCCTCTCTCCAATATGCTGTTCCTCTGACGTGAGGGAGGAGACTGTCTTCTCCTCTTCTGTCATAGATAAAATACTCATCTGGCCAAACAGGGGGGGATCCTGTAGGTCTTGGCGAGTAAATCCTTCTTCTAGGTCTGGGTCTTCTTCCCCTCAAGCTGAGTAGGAAGCCACTGTGTTTGGAGGAGACTTGACTTAATGTTAGGCTCAAGCGTTGGCCTTCTGCACAACTTGTGTGACTGGTGGGTTTGTTGACTTGGTCTAGCCCAAGTCTAGGCTTCTGTGGACTCTGGATGGCCTGGAACGTGCAGGCGAAGTGTGATTCACAAGGAGAGTGGACAATCCTATCAGTGTGAGGTTAGATAGGATTGAGGAATCGTATCTACACAACACAATGAGAGGGAGGTGGATCGACACTTCAAGGGGTAGGGCACAAGCTTGGCAAAGCTCCTGCCTCTGCGCCTTGAGGGGAAGTGCAGGCTAAGGTAATCACAAGACAACCTCAGCTTGCAGAACAGGGGAACTAGCTTGATTGCTCAAGAAGTCGAGTCTGGGGTACATACAGATGAAGCGAAGCACTATAAGTACTGAGTAGGGTCAAGGGTAGTGCGTCATCATAGCTATGAGGTCATGTACAAGGGCAGAGGGTAAACGCGTCATTGTACGGGGTAGAGGGTAAGTGCGTCATCGTACAAGGGCCTAGGGCCCATCGTCAGTAAGCAATAAGCAGCCTCATGGTTCACATGAGGTGGTGGGTCAAGGGGAAAGGCATATGGAGAATGAAAAAGTAAAGGTACCTAGTCCAGAGCAGTCCAGATCGTAACATGCCACATACTCTGCATCTTGCTGCCATTCAAGTTCTCCCCAGATCTGTTCATTAGATCGTCGCTGAGCACTGAAAGGTGGTGCACTCACTGCACAGACTGGAGTAGTGGAATGTGGTGGTGTGTTGCAGGGCATGCCATGTGGTGTGGAGGCGAGGGATGTGTCTGGGTTATACTCCTCAATGGTAAAGAGTGAGCCAGAGGGAGTAGGAGCGTGCTCAGGAAGATCATCGTCATCCTGATTGACTAAGGGTCCATCAGTCATGCGACTGGACCCAGCAGTCATTCTGCCTCCAATCTGCTGCTGGAGTGGGATTGGATCTGGATTGGTGGGCAGAGTGATGCACTGTTCAAGCATCTTTAAGACGTGCTGTGTGGCTGGCTGTCCAATGTTAGCAGCGAGTGTCATTGCACTTGCAAAGGAAGGATAAAAAGTCTTGGCCACTTTGTTCCGCTGGATGAAGGGCTGAGTGGTTTCTACTGTGCACATGTCAATCCCAGAGGGACTAATTGCAGCAACAGTAGCAAAGGCAGGAGAAGGAAGTGCAGCAACATTGGCTAGATGGACATGTTCACGCTGCTTGCCCTTGCATCCTGCACGTGTGCCATGAATGGACTTGTTCTTGCTTTGGGACTTGTGGCCTTGCGGTGCTTTCCCTTTGTATGATGAGGAGGTTTGTTGGTCAAGCTGCTGATGGAATGAGGGGGGTCCCTTGCGTCGCTTCACCGCAGAGAGCTTCTGTGCTTGAGCAGAAGTAGGATGGTTTGCACTTGCTTTCTTCCCATTGGCAGCATCCCACTGCAATAAGCAGAAATTCTTGACGACTGGGATGGCAAGGTTGGAGATTGTAGCTCCAACAAGGATGAGGGGAATGGTGTGGCTCCATTGCGCAGGTAGCGCATTGAGAAGCATCATCGCCTGAATTGTGGGAGGAATCTTGACGTTAATAGCATCAAGGCGGTCATAGATTCCTTGCAGATATTCAATCTGCGGGGAAGGATGGCAAGAGGGATCGATGTGGAAGTTGGATGTGAGGCGATATTGCTGGTAGGCATAGGAAGGGGAGGATCTGGCATACTGGTCTTTAAGATACTCCCAGATTTCTGGAGCATCTTTCCTTCCCATTGCATCCTGAAGGGACGGTGTCATGCAAAGGAGGAGGTTTCCAACGGCAAGATCATTGGTCACGTTCCATTCCTCATGAGCAGCTACAATGTTCGCAGGAGGATCAGGGATATCAGCCCCAGCAGCCTGAGCAGCTGCAACAGCAGGGTCGACCGGAAAAGGGTCAAGGTGGGCAGTAATCTGCCAGAGTTTCTGTGTCTTGAGGAAGGGTTCCATGGCACGAACCCACTTGGCATAGTTAGTGCCATCCAAGACAGGGACCAGAGATATGAGAGCAGAGGACATTGCTGGAGGTAGATTTGATGTAAGAAAGGTGTCTGGAAGAGTAATCAGCATATTGACTATGTGAGTGAGAACTCAGAAAAGGAATCGCGCTTTCTCTCCAGGTCCTGCTCATGCTACACTGTTGCCAACAGTGAGCAGGATGTAAACTCTGTGACTGGTTGCGTAGTGCAGCCTTGAATCAATGCAGTTTGCATGGTATTGTCACGAAGATAATCGTGTGGCAATCCTGCACAAATTGCAAGAATTTGAAGGTGCATAGAGATGTCTCAAGTAGACATCTTTGCCGCTTTCAAGCGTAACCTTCATAGTGTGTTGCTCACTGTGCAGGTCCCGCTTGAAAATGGATCAAGGGCGACTGCTTGAGTCATCCCTCACTACTACACTGTGGGCAAACACATCCCTCATGACCATAGTGGTTTGCAGGTCTAGATGTTTGTCAAGACCAGTGGGCCAATGTGTTCATGCACGATATGTTCCCATATTGTAGTAATGAGGGGAACGATCGCGTGGAGGAGGACCAGTAACTTCAATCTACTAGCCATGAAGGTGAAAGGGTTACACAGTGAGTACCTCACCAAGTAGCCAGTTCAGCTTCAAAGCGAGGAGAGAGAAATTACAAGGCCTACTACAGGCGATGGTTCTCTCTGTCACTGCAAACAGTGTCTGATGATGAGTGTCATTGACAATGTTGTCATCAGAATGTCTGTGCCACATTGTTACCCAAGGTAGCCCAAGCATTCTGGTGACAACTACTGGCAACGACGCGCATCAAAGACACAAGAGTCTTTGGGGAATGCTCATGATGGTGTACTGAACTAGTACGCCATGACAAGCGTTCTCCTGCTTGCTTGCTTGTCAGTTGCTGACGAGGCTCACAGCAAAGCACCTCTAATGGTTGTGTTGACAAACATCAGCAGTACTTTGCTGTGCAATCATCATCAACATCTGACAACCATCAAAGAGGGAACATCCCATGCAGCCTAGGCATGCACATGTGTGGCTTAGGGGCTCTCTTCATCATGATTGACGAAGAGAAACACTAACCTGTGCAAGTGAATGCACATCAGCAAGACTCAAAAACCCTTAATTTCGCTTGATGGCCTTAATTTTGCCATTAAGGCAACTAAGTCTATGAAGGTGGATTGTTGACTTAAATTGAACTTAGAAAAATAGCACTAAGACAAAGTTAAGAACACCAAGGGATGAAGTTAATAACAATAGTATATGTAATCAGCTAAGACAATAGATTATCCCACTAAGTAGCTAAATATTCAGTTAAGTCCACTTAAGTGCAGCACTGACTTCGAGTTTTTTTTTTTTTTCTAAGTTAGATTTCCAGAAATAACCAGAAACCAATCTAGCCGGTGAGGCATGTGCTCGAGCTGCGTGCCAATTGTTTGTCTGTATTTGTACTTGTTAGTAATCCTCCCTCGCCTACTTTCTAAGTACTCAGTTCAACTCGGCCCACTTGTGGCACGCTCAATCATGTGCCGTCTTGGTTGGTTTTCTTTTTTTTCACCATCCATCCCAGTTACTAACTAATAGTTGCCCCACACAGGTACCAGCACTCTGCTGCTGTGTCACTCCCCTCAAGCCCATGCCGCGCAGTCATGTCACCACCCTCGCGGCGACATCTCCCTCCCAAACACAACCCCGGTGTCATGTTGCCAGCAGCCACGTCGTTGCTGCGTCGCCACCACCACGAGTACCCGCTCTCGCACACGACATCCGTCGTCGCCAACATACCCCCCCACTTGCAAATGCAGCTGGGGGTTGGCTTTGCTTCTATGACCCCCTCTCACTCACAAGTGCAAGCTGGTGTTTTATTCTTTTTTTTTTTCTTTCTGTCTTTTTTTGTTCATATCATTCCTAACTAACAATACTCACAGTTGTATGGCGTCGTCCTGCGCGTCGCCACCCGCCGCGGCATTGCCCTGCACGTCACCACCCGCCGCGGCGTTGCCCTGCGTGTCGCCACCCACCATCGCCCTGCATGTTGCCACCCACCGCGGTGTCGCCCTGCGTGCCACCACCCGCTGCGGTGTCGCCCTGCGCATCGCCACCCGTTGCCGCATCACACCCCACGCCGCACCCATCGTCACTGTGTCACCACTGCCAACACCTCCTGTGGGGATATAATAGTTATATGATACTTAATTAGAAGTGTTTGCTGTACCATAGTTATTTTTAATTGAATGAATTTAATCATTTAAATGCCCTCTTGAGTCACTTAAAAAGTCTTAAACCTGCTTGAATTGAACTGGCCTGACTTAGTCTGCTACTTAAAAAGTTTAAGTTTGCACAGCCATGAAAATTTAAGGCATCACAAGGCTGCTAAGTGGTAAATTAAGAGAATGATGTCTTAATTAAGAGGTGACCTTGCTTAATTGGTCTTAGGGAAAAATGGTCTTAAATTTGTCTTAGAAAAATTTTAAGGCCAATTAAGATTCATTAAGCACTTTTTGGTTTACCTGATGCAGCAGGACAGCTTAACGCTGTGCGCAACAGTGTGCAGCCATAAAGGTGCATATTGCAGCCATTGAAGGCGCAAAGAGCAGAGGCAGCTCGCAAGAGCACCATGGGCAACCAGGGCCCATAACCTGTTGAGCAGCACATAGTGCGCGTGCAACCAGGGAGTAAGAGACTCACTTATACAGCGACAAGTAGAAGTCAGAGTACTGAGGATTAGTGCATACTACCAAGGAGCTTATATACATGAAGGACAGGAGTGACTGGTCACTATGTGACAGTAAACTAATAACCGTAAAGGAGTGTCCTTGTAAATCCCATAGGGGGATTGCTCTACTCAACTAGGGTGTAGTATAGAGCCCCTAACCGGATGCATGGCTATGCCGGCTTGTGTGTTTCCAGTTCAACAAATATTTATTACATTTATATTCTATATAACTACAAAAGATACCTATTTATACAATTAGTAATGAGCTGTGCCTGCAGTCAGGACTCCTGCTATGGCCTGGCCCCTATCCTGTTATGACACCATGGGTCGTTCTGGTGTAACAGCGATTACAACTGGCGAGTCCACTTGGGGCAACTGTGGGCAAGTAGCTTGATATGAGAGTAGTTCAGCATTGGCCAATAAGTCACTCGTATGTCTTGGTTATTGGCACATGTGGCAGAGCACATGATTGTGAGAGGGGCAAGAGGCATGTGACTGTGGAGAGGTGCATGTGATTGAGCTGAGTCACTTAGCACAGACTTAGAGAGGGCGTCAGGCAGTATGCTTCGAGGTGGCAAGCTTGAAGGGTGAGAGAGGGGGGAGCCAACTGAGTGCTGACACTCAGAGGCAGAGGTGATGAGGGGCAGGGCGAGGGAGGCAGCGACGGCACACAAAGAGGGCAGAGTCTTTATGGGCTTTATTCATTTACTGTGTGGATAGTTAATGAAGTCAAGGATGAGGCTATCATTGCTTGACTTGACACTTTATATACAAGTATGCTACTGCATGGGAAGGCTGAGCTCTAATGTATATAACTGGCATGCTCCACCATTGGAGTTGTGATCTAGTCCCTACTGATGTTGCCTATGACATCAGGCTACCATATGGAGAGAACGGGCATAAGGGCAGAGGGCGTAAGTGGTGTAAGCATAAGAATAGAAGTGGGGTGAGGGGGAATCCCTGGCGTACTGTGGAGTAGGTGGGGCAGTCTAGACTGTGAGTCATTCTCAGTCAGTCTGAGTCATACTGAGTCATCGGAGATCTCCCCTGGAGATCTCCGGCAAGGCCTAGATCCTTATGACAGAATGCTCTACATCATAGGTCATGTGTCTTGTTCTTTGGGTCACGTGATGGCATGTCACATGACATCTTGGGTGGGGAACCAGGCCAGATACGAACTATGGCTCAAGGTGGCTAAGTGCTGTGGCAGGGCAAGGTGGATTGCATGTGGCAATGCGCTGGTGACTAGGATGGCAAGGGATATCGTAACAGTACTCCCTTCCTTAAGGTGAGACTGCCATGTCTCGTAGTTTTCCTAGCTAGTGGTATGTCAACCAGATGAACTTGGCAGCATAATCAGGGTCTTTGAGGTCCAGGACAGGTGATGTCCTAACTGCTGCAATGTGGGTGATGGTGCGATCACGGTCCTTGGCTGTTCTGATCAGAGAGGCAGTGTTACGATTCCAACTATGGACTGAACAGACTGTCTCTTTTTCTTTATGCTACTCTGCTTATGCTCTGACTTGACAATGACTGATGATGCTCCATGAGGCCATGGAGCATGTACTATACTTAGCTCACTGACTCGTTTGTGACTCACCCCGCTCCACAGTCACTTGTGGGGCTGGTACTATACTTAGTGGACTACTCCACTACCCTCGTTATGACTCGGTAGCACAGTAGCATGTGACTCTCCTGTAAAGGCCTATATAAGGGCCACACTTTGCGTACAGTCGAGCTTAAGCTTGACTTCGTTTCTAAATTGATTTGTCTTGCCTCTTCCCTTGAGCTCGCCACTCTAAGTCACCTGCCTCACTTGAACTTGCCGCTTCAAGTCACCTTTCATGTTCATCGCTCAGCAAGGCACTGCTTCGCTCTCACACCCTTCTAGGTTGGCTGTAATGACTTAGCTTTGAGCCTTTGCACTAGTCACATGCTTGCTCTACTCCAAAGAACTTAGCTTCGCTCTCATGTCGACATGACCACCGGAAGTGTCATGCTCAGGACCATGTGCTCTTGCCATTGCATGTGTTCACTCTTGCCCACGCCCAAGTCGCACAAGTCATGCTCATGGCCTGTCGAGCCGTAACATAAGTCAAGCTTCCCACTAACCACCAGGAACACCCCACCCTGGATAACGAACAGTATTGGGAACGTCTCAGTGATCTTAACAAAAGACGTGCACACATCGCCCAGTGGAGAATCCTCCTTGACGATGCAGTTTACCACCACAACACCACCTGCTTCTTATCCTGTGCCGAAGGACCAACAGAGCAACACCACGCTCTCTCAATCAAAGTAGAAAACTTTCGATTCATTGAACAAAAGTGGCTGGAAGACTTCACAGCATTTGAAGCAGCCCTTACCATCCTTCAGCTATCGCTATCACCCTGGAGTCTACTTGATGACCATGTCTAGGACCCCTCCACAAAATCAGCCTACCAGAAATCCTCGAAGCTGTCCTCTGGACACGAGAAGCCACAGACCAACTTGAAGGTGATGTCAGATGCCACCAACAAGACTGCCCAAGAACTTGCGCCAATGGCCCAAACAGACACCACCACAACCTTGACCAGATCGCACAAGAACTCGCCGAAATCGTTGCCAAAGTCGACTTCGTCTGCACTGTCTTTGTCAATGAAGTGGAACTCATTTTACGAGAAGAAGGACAGTCAACATGGCGACCCTCCAAATACAGATCTCAGAAACCAGGGACACCCCAGTTACACCATGAAAGAATGCAGACTTACCAGACTACATCTGTGGAGGTGCCTATTGGAAAGACACTGATCGAAACCCCAGAAAGTGGTGCTACCACCATACAATCCAAGCCCCCGACGGAAGTGTCAAACACTTTCCTATCGAATATATCAATGACCACTGGTATATCCTCAACTGGGAAGAAAACCGCTACTGGACGAAACCCGATAACTGCATCCCCCACGATGATACCACAGGTCTAGGATACCCTGGTAAAGCCCCAGAAAGCATTGACGTAGACCCACCCTCACCGCCACTCACCTCCTTCACATCAAAGGGAAAGCAAAAGGAAGTAGAGCCACTTGAAGAGTTCCTAAGCACTGGACTCCAAATGTCGCCACACTCCAAGGCAGCCATCCCCTCACCCAGGAAACAGCAGCCACTCCACAGCTACTCCAACTTGTGCAGCAAGCCACACAGCCTACGCCACCTCCACCCATCCTCCAACAACCCGTACCACCCCCGCCACCACCACAGCAGACCAGCATGGCAACCATCTCAGCACCACAAGGGAACGGAAATGACTCCATGAAAGGAAACATGCCAGCAATCTTCGACGGAGATCGAAGCAAAAGCACCAAATTCCTGAAGGAATTCAAGTTATACCAAATCCTTAATGGGAAGTCGGATAATGTCACCATCCCCTATAACCAAGTAGCGCTGGCCATTGGGTACATCAGAGGTCCCAAGGTGGATGACTGGACCGATGCACAGACCACGCTCCTAGAAGACAGAACCACCCGAGCAGTCAACCACATCCAGAAAACAGATGAAGCCCTATGGGCTAGCTTTGTCCAAGACTTTACCAATGCCTTCACTGACACAGCTAAGGAACAGAATGCCTTTAACAAGCTGGTGAACCTGAAAATGCAGGAAAGTGATGTAGATGGCTTCATCACCACCTTCAATCACCTCGTCCTGGCTGCAGGACGTTCCCCCACAGACCTAGGGATGCTGGACCTCTTTAAAAAGGGACTTCGCCGAGGAATAGTGCTCAAAATACTCAACCGAGAGAACATACCCACAAACCTAGATGACTGGCAGGAGGCAGCATGAAAAGAAGTCATTAGAAGTGCCCAAATACTCGCTGATCTAGGACCTGCCCCCAATCAGCAGCGTTTCACCCCTAAGCCACGATTCATCCCCAGAACACCAGCCCCTGTCCAACGCCCTAGAAACAATGCCCCAGTCCCTATGGATGTGGATACCACATGCATGGGGGGGCCACTGACAGACGCAGAAAAGAAGAAGCTCATGGATGAGCGAAAATGCTTCTACTGCAAGGAAAAGGGACACCGCACCGCCCAATGCTTCAAAAAGAAGGGACAGCAAAACCAGCAGACCTCCCCACATGCCACACTTGTAAGGACAACGAGTCAGGAAAGCCTGACTATTGTTCCTGACAACAGCGCCAGCCAAGCACCAATGGACGTTATGTCCCAACTTCGCGCCATGAGCACAACAGAACAATCAGCAGCCTTCGATCGCATCATCCAGGAAGACTTGGATTTTTAAAGCAGCTTGACCTAACAGCCTGGGATCAAGCCTCACATATTTGTACCATGTATGTCTCAAATTGAAATAGTATCAATGTCAATTTTACGTTTTCCACCATACATGGAAAGGCTGCAGAACAAGCGCTCATAGACAGTGGTGCTACTGACAACTTCATTGACCAAAAAACCACCCAAAGGCTGCATCTTGTGCCCAGATGACTCCCCCAGCCATGTCTCCTCTATAATGTCAACAGATCTGAGAATTGAAGTGGCCAGATTACCACCTACTGCGATCTGGTAATCAAGCAGGAAAAAAAGGAGAGTGTACAACGCTTCTTCCTTGCCAACCTAGGACGAGACCGAATAATCCTGGGATTCCCCTGGCTCCACGCCTTCAACCCTGAGATCGACTGGAGCACCAAGAAAGTCAAAGGAGGACCAATCTCCCTCACCATAACAAGCAGAAAAGTGCCAGAACAACCCAGAAGCCTGCTAAGATATGCCCAGCTCCTTGGACATGCCCTCCAAGCAATGACCCTGGAGGAAGGAGATGCCCTAGTCCTCCAGATTAATAGGACAAACATCGCCCAGGAATGGGCTATCAGAGAGCACCAGGAAAGGACCACCCCCACAGCAGCAGATGTGCCTCCAGAATATTCGCGACACTGGAGAGTCTTTTCAGAAAAGGAAGTGCAGCGCTTCCCGCCAAGCAGAGAAGACAACCATGCTATCAGGCTGAAGCCCGATGCCCCTGCCACGCTGGACTGCAAGGTCTACCCACTTAACCCCAAAGAAATGATCGCCGCTGACACCTGGCTCCAGGAACAGCTGGATAAAGGATACATTGAGCTGTCCAGCTCCCCCTACGCTGCCCCCTTCTTCTTCATTAAGAAAAAGGATGGATCCCTCTGCCTGGTCCAGGACTACCGCATGTTGAACAAATGGATGATATGAGACATCTACCCCCTCCCTGACATTAGCATCCTAACCAGGGACCTCAAAGGACGCGCTCTGTTTACCAAGTTCAACATCTGATGGGGATATCACAACGTCAGGATCAAGGATGGCGACCAGTGGAAGGCAGCCTTCAAAATGCCACAAGGGCTATTCCAGCCACGCGTTATGCTATTTGGACAGTGCAATGTGCCTAGTACCTTCCAACAAGTCATGGATCAACTTCTGCAACCACTGAAACTCAAATATCCACAGATGGTCTTTGTATACATGGATGACATCCTCATTGCCACGCCCCTTGACCATGCCTTGCACCAACGTGTGGTCCACAAGCTGCTAGACATTCTAGAAGCAGCATCATTCTTCCTGAAGCCCCAGAAGTGCCAATTCGAACAGTGACAAGTCGAATACCTGGGACTAGTTATTGATGGGGACTCACTGTGCATCGAGTCCAGCAAGCTGAAAGGTATCAAGGAATGGCCACGAGTGCTCACCAGTGTCAAACAGCTGTGATCAACACTTGGCGTCCTAGGGTACCAATGCCCCTTCATACCAGGATTCACCGAAATCGCCTGCCCCCTAACCAACCTCCTAAAGAAAGGAGTTCCCTTCATCTGGACAGACAAGTGCACCGCAGCGGTTGATCAGCTCATTGAGATTGTCACAAGTGACCCAGTCCTCTGGCAGCCAAGCCCAGCGTGCCCATATGAGCTGGAAGTAGATGCCTCCCAGAATGCCACAGGTGCCATCCTGTACCAGCATGACGCTCAAGGACACCGACGACCAGTGGGATATGATTAAAAAATGTTCACAGCCATGGAACGCAACTACCCCATCTGGGACAGGGAGTTCCTTGCCATTGTCAGAGGCTTAGAACACTGGCTTCACCTGCTTATGGGCGCCCAGCACCAGGTCACCATTATCACTGACCACAAAAATCTCCAGTACTACTGATCGCCCCAAAAGATCAACCGCCGCATCACCTGATACATCCTCACACTCAGGGATTATCATATTACCCTGGTACACCGCCCAGGAGCCACAAATAAAGCCAATGCCCTCTCCCGCCATCCAGATTTCGACCATGCCAGCCAAGACAATGCCAAAGTCCTCGCCCTGCCAGCTGCCCTGTTCACCAATGCCACAACAAGTGTCGACCTTGAGGACCGCACCCTTGCCCTCCAGAATGTCCATAAAGACACCCTTGCCACCTGGGCCTCCACCTACCCCATCAAACGCCACCCGGAGGAGGCTGGTGGCATGCCAACTGCCTTGTTGTCATGGCAGACAACGACCTTAGGAGGGGAGTGATCTCTCTGTACCATGACTCGCCAACCACCGGGCACCCCAGAATTTTAAAAACTTGCCTACTCATCGCCAAAGACTACTGGTGGCCCAACATGAAGCAAACCATCCTCGCCTATGTCAAAGGATGTGCCACCTGCCAAGCCACCAAAGCAAACACCACCAAGCCGGCACCACCTCTTATGCCCATAACAACCACCCCAAATGCCTTGCCATTTGAAACCATTGCCCTTGATCTGATTGTTAAACTGCCCCCATCAGAAGGATTCGACTCTATCCTCACGATCACCAACCACGACTGCTCAAAAGCCGCAATATTCATCCCCTGCAATGAAGCTATGACTGCGCCAGAGCTCGCCACACTATACACCAGACACGTGTTCCCCCACTACGGCATTCCCCGAAAGATTATCAGCAACAGAGGAACACACTTTGCCTCGCACTTCCCATGAGAACTATGCAAAACACTGGGGATCGAACAGAATATCAGCACCACATACCACCCCCAGACAGATGGACAGTCCAAATGAACTAACCAGTGGCTTGAGCAGTACCTTCGCATCTATGTCAACCACCAACAGAACAACTGGTCCACCCTCCTCCCCATCACCCAATATGTCCACAATGCCTGGCCCAGCAGCACTACCAAGCAAGTGCCATTCCAACTCCTCATGGGACACATTCCACATGCTCACCAGCCACAGAGATCCAAGAAAATGCCATCGCTCCAAGAATGCCTAGACCTCATTCATCAAGGACGGATATCAGCGCAGACTGCCATCACCAATGCCCAGACCCTCGTCAGTGCCAGAAGGGGAGCACGATTTAAGCCATTCGTTAAAGGACAAAAGGTCTGGCTCAATGGAAGGAACATCCACATCACCCAGCCAAGCGTGAAACTTGCTCAAAGGCGCTATGGCCCCTTCCAGATCATTGACGTCATCTCCCCAGTAGTATACCAAGTCGCAATTCCCCCTCAGTGGAAATCACATCGTGTCCATGACGTGTTCCATGCCAGCCTCCTTACCCCGTACATAGAAACTAAAGAGCACAGCCCCAACTTCACAGAACCGCCTCCTGATGTCATCAATGGAGAAGCAGAGTACAAAGTTGAGGCCATTCTAGAATACTGTACATTTGGAAGAACAAAACAGCCGCAATACTGAATCAGATGGAAAGGATACTCCGCAGCAGAAGACACATGGGAACCTCAGAAGAACCTGAAAATTTCACTGAACCTAGTCCACCAATTTCACCGAGATAACCCCACAGCAATAAGGAAAGCCTATATAAGACATGCTCTGACTACCCCCAAGTCCTCATCCCCCTCTCTCACCTCTACCACACCCAGCATGCCGCCTCCAGCCTATTCTTGTCTCATGTCCTCCGATGGCTCACAGAAAGACCAACTCATTGGCAAAGGAAAAGGAAGGGAAGCACCCACTACCACGACCACGCCCATGTCCCCCACTGTGAAGGATGATGATGCGCAGTGCCCCATACAGATCTGTGTCGCCACCAAGGTATTCACCATGCGAGGCAACAACAGCAGCAGTGGCAACAACAGCAGCAATGCCAGCAGCAACACTGAGTGGACCACCAACGATCACCAAACAGGTGGACCAGTTCTTGGATGAACTTCTCCACTCCCTGACCTCCACAGGTGCAACAAGTTCGACCACCCCCTCTCTGCCGACAATTTCTGTGGAGTCTGCAACGCCCCTGTTAAGATGGACAACAGCCACACCACCTGGAGCACCTCCCCCATCTCAAGCCTCGACACAGTGCCTGCCAACACCCATACCACCACTTCGCTGATGTTACGATCTCACTAGCTTCGGTGAGGGTCGCAGTTCCTTAGTGCTGGTTAGCCGGTTGGTTGTGGGGCAGGACCTACCGTTGGGTACATGTACCCGCTGGACTAATGAATCCCAGAGACCGAGAAGCCAGACAGTCACGGTTATACGAGAACTACATGTGCCATGGTAGTAGACGTTCCTAACTGTAGTAGGACTAGGAGACAAGCCCTAGCCTATTGAATTGGTTACTAGCTATTGTAGATAGCTAGTCGTTTCTCAATTCGATCGTCTTGCCTCTTCACTTGAGCTTGCCGCTCTAAGTCGCCTTCCTTACTTGAACTCGCCACTTCAAGTCGCCTTTCGTGTTCATCGCTCAGCAAGGCCCTGCTTCGCTCTCACGCCTCTCTAAGTCGGCTGCAACAACTTAGCTTTGGGTCTTTGCACTAAGTCATGTGCTCGCCCTACTCCGAAGAACTCAGCTTCACTCTCGCGTCGACGTGACCACTGGAAGTGTCACGCTCAGGACCACGTGCTCGTTGCCTCGCACGCGTTCACTCTCACCCACGCCCAAGTCGCACAAGTCATGCTCATGGCCCGTCAAGCCATAACATAAGTCAAGCTTCCCACCAACCACCAGGAACGCCCCGCCCTGGACAACTCAGATTATTGGGAACGTCTCAGCGATCTTAACAGAAGACGCGCACACATCACTCAGTGGAGACTCCTCCTTGACGACGCAGTTTATTGTCACAACGCCGCTTGCTTCCTGTCCTGTGCCAAAGGACCATCAGAGCAACATCACGCCCTCTCAATCGAAGTAGAAAACTTTCGATTCATCAAAAACAAGTGGCTAGAAGACTTCACAGCGTTTGAAGCAGCCCTTACTATCCTACAGCTATCGCTAGAGCCCTGGAGTCTACTCGACGACCGCGTTTAGGACCCCTCCACGAAATCAGCTTGCCAGAAATCCTCGAAGCCGTCCTTTGGACACGAGAAGCCACAGACCAGCTCGAAAGCGACGTCAACCGCCACCGCCACGAGTGCCCAAGGACCTGTGCCAACGGCCCAAACAGGCACCACCGTAACCTTGATCAGATTGCACAAGAACTCGCCGAAATCGTCGCTGAAGTCGACTTCGTCTGCACCATCTTCGTCCACCAAGTAGAGCTCATCCTACAAGAAGAAGGACAGTAATCGTGGTGACCCTCCAAATACAGATCTCAGAAACCAGAGATACCCCAGTTGCGCCACGAAAGAACGCTGACCTACCAGATTATATCTGTGGAGGAGCTTACTGGAAAGATACTGACCGAAACCCCAGAAAGTGGTGCTACCACCACACCATCAGAGCACCTGATGGAAGTGAAAACACTTCCCTATCGAATTCATCAACAACCATTGGTACATCCTCGAGTGGGCAGAAAGTCGTTACTGGACAAAGCCAGACAACTGCATTCCCCACGACGACACCACAGGTTTAGGACATCCGGGTAAAGCCCCAGAGAGCATCGAAGTAGATCCACCTTCGCCACCACTAGCCCCCTCTACGTCAAAAGGGAAACAAAAGGAAACAGAGCCGCTCGAAGAATTTCTGAGCACCGGACTTCAGGACGTTGCCACACTTCAAGGCAGTCACCCTCTTACCCAAGAAACAACAGCCACACCGCAGCTACTCCGCCTAGCACACCAAGCCGCGCAGCCAACGCTGCCACCACCCATTCTCCAGCAACCCGTACCACCCCCACCTCCACCACAGCAGACCAGCATGGCAACAATTTCCGCGCCACAAGGAAATGGCAACGACTCCATGAAGGGGAACGTGCCAGCAATCTTCGATGGAGATCGGAGTAAAAGCGCCAAATTCCTGAAAGAATTCAAGTTATATCAAATTCTCAATGGGAAATCAGACAACGTTACCATCCCCTACAACCGAGTAGTGCTAGCCATTGGATACATCAGAGGTCCCAAGGTGGACGATTGGACCGATGCACAAACCACGCTCCTAGAAGAAAGAACCACTCGAGCAGTCAACCGCATCCAGAAGACAGACGAAGCACTATGGGCTAGCTTCGTCCAAGACTTCACCAACGCCTTCACAGACATGGCCAAAGAACAAAATGCTTTCAATAAATTGGTCAACCTCAGGATGCAGGAGAACGACGTCGACGGTTTCATCACTACCTTCAACCACCTTGTCCTAGCAGCGGGACGATCCCCTACAGACCTAGGAACGCTAGACCTCTTCAAAAAGGGTCTTCGTCGAGGGATAGCGCTAAAAATCCTTAATAAAGAAACCATACCAGCAACCCTAGATGATTGGCAGGAGGCGGCGGAAAGGAGGTCATTAGAAGTGCCCAGATACTCGCCGACATAGGACCTGCTCCCAACCAACAGCGCTTCACTCCCAAACCACGCTTTATTCCCAGAGCACCCGCCCCTGCTCAGCGCCCCAGAAACAACACCCCAGTCCCTATGGACATAGACGCGGCACGCATGGGAGGACCACTAACGGAAGCAGAAAAGAAGAAGCTCATGGACGAGCGAAAGTGCTTCTACTGCAAAGAAAGGGACATCGTGCCGCCCAGTGCTTCAAAAAGAAGGGGAGACAAAGCCAGCAAGCCCCCTCTCAACGTGCCACGCTCGTAAGAACAACAAGCCAAGAAAGCCTGACCATCGTCCCCGAGACAGTGCCAGCCAAGCACCAACGGACGTCATGTCCCAATTGCGCGCCATGAGCACAACAGAGCGATCAGCAGCCTTTGACCGCATTATCCAGGAAGACCTGGATTTTTAAAGTGGCTTG